>PVJD01000184.1:0-578383 GCA_004026545.1 Mormoops blainvillei | reverse complement strand
AGTTCAAAACACTGGTAATCTGGATGCTCACAGAAATGGTTGAGTATGGTCACAAAACGGAAGAAAAAGTGAAGGCTACGCAAAGTGAAATAAAGCAAAATATACAGGGAACCAACAGTGAAGGGAAGGAAACTGGGACTCAAATCAACGATTTGGAGCAGAAGGAAGAAATAAACAGTCCACGAGAACAGAATGAAGAAATAGGAATTCAAAAAAATGAGGAGATGCTTAGGAACCTCCGGGACAACTTTAAATGCTCCAACATCAGAATCACAGGGGTGCCAGAAGGAGAAGAGGAATAGCAAGACATTGAAAACTTATTTGAACAAATAATGAAGGAGAACTTCCACCATCTGGCAAAGGAAATAGACTTCCAGGAAGTCTGGGAAGCTCAGAGTCCCAAAGCAGTTGGACCCAAGGAAGCACACACCATGGCACATCATAATTATATTACCCAAGATTAAAACTATGGAGAGAACCTTAAAAGCAGCAATAGAAAAGGAGACAGTTACCTACAAAGGAGTTTCCATAAGACTGTCAGCTGATTTCTCAGAAGAAACCTTACAGGCAAGAAGGGGCTGGAAAGAAGTATTCAAAGTCAAGAAAGGCAAGGGCGTACATCCGAGAATACTCTATCCAGCAAAGCTATCGTTTAGAATGGAAGGGCAGATAAAGTGCTTCCCAGATAAAGTAAAGTTAAAGGAGTTCATCATCACCAAGCCCTTATTACATGAAATGTTAAAGGCACTTATCTAAGAAAAAGAAGATGATCAAAACTATGAACAGTGAAATGACAACAAACTCACAACTATCAACAGCTGAACCTGAAAAAATAAAAACAAACACAAACTAAGCAAACAACTAGAACAGGAACAGAATCCCAGAATTGGAGATCACATGGAGGGTTATCAGCGGGGAGAGTGAGGGTGGAGAATGGGGGAAAAGGTACAGGGAATAAGAAGCATAAATAGTAGGCACAAAATAGACAGGGGGAGGTTAAGGATATTATAGGAAAAGGAGAAGCCAAAGAGACTGTATGTATGACCCATGGACATGAACTAAGGGGGGTAATGCTGGTGGGAGGGCATTGCCGGGTGAAGGGGAATAAAGGGGAGAAAAAATGGGACAAATGTAATAATATAGTCAATTAAAATATATTAAAAATGTGAGAAAATGGGTGAATGAAAATTTAAAATTAAAAAAATAGTATCTCATCCACTTCATTTCACACAACTCTTAAAATAAAAATAGACCATTACCTGAATTTTGGCTTATTTTACCCTTTGTAGTGAAAAGAAAGCTACTTTGTTTCTCAAGTAATACAAATTGTTAACTCACTTTTTCAACCTTAAGTTGTAGAGATGCCAAATTAAACAACCTGATATTCAATGGAGCTAATAATGCAATTTTGTAGCAGTGACATAAAAAAATGAAACCTCAAAAGTGTGACTTACTTGTAATTAGGAAGAATTATAGGACGATTTCAACAGAGGTAACTTAAAAACCCTGAAATGAATTTGACTTTCTGTTGTCCAGAGAATTCAAAAGGAGTCTGGAGGCTTTGGTTAGAAATAAATAAGGATTTTTTTCAAGGGTCTCAGGGTTTGCAAACCTGGAACACAGCTCCGCAAAACCTCAGAAGTGTTCCAAAGAAGAAAATTTGAGTTCTTGTAGAAAAAAGTGCATTGAGAATTATCAGTCCTGCATTCTTAGCCCTATGGTTGGTCCGAGACAGTTACCAGTCAAATGTCAAGTGTCCTGGATGATGGAAACCAGGTCTGGTCCTGCCTGTCCTGTGGTCTGGATATGTGAGTCCTTCGCGGAGGTAATCAGAGGGCTGTGACTCCAAGACTGAAAAGCTGAAAAAGTTTGAGTTTCCAGGCTAATTAGAACAAGAATGGAGTCTTTCCTCATTCTTCAACCTTCCTAATGTTAATAATTTTTTAACAGCTTGGTTAAAGTGAACCCATTTTATACATTCCCTATCTTCACTCTTTCCTCAATGTGTGGTCCCAGGAAGCAGAGCAGAAGCAAAGATAGACATTATAGGAGCAGGGATGATGACTCCAAACGAAATACACCCTCATCCAAATCCATTTGTAGCAGTCAGAGAAGCTGATTCGCCTGTCCTGAGGACCACGTGCCTGAACGTTGTACAGCGGGCTGAAGGAGTGCAAGGGGCGTCTCCAATAGCCTCTCTACAAGGACCCAGAATTAACACGATGAATCCCGTGAACACGACAGAGCTAGAGGCCTGGAGGCCGCGAGCTCTCACTTGGTGAGAGCAGCAGGCAGTCATCCCGGCTCTGCTTCCCACTCTCCGGTATGGACTGAGAACCTTCGCTATAGAGAAGGATGGGTTTTCCCTCGGGGTGTCAGCGGCATGTGGTGCAAATGCACCGGGACTACACCTTCCGCACGGCCTCCTGGAGTGTGGAGCTTTGGCCGAGGCAAGGAAGCCTGAACGCAGGTGGCACGTTCTGGGGGGCCGCCCCGGTATCCAGCTCCCAGGAGGCTCCCTGGGGCACAGCGCAGCGTGGATCAGGGAACGGAGGAGACGGCCAGAGTCCGCGCAGTGCCTGAGGCTCCGCCTAATTCGCAGAGAACAGCGGGTTTGTGCGGCCAGGCACCCGATCATGGAGACCGGCAGTGCGCTTGCGCGGCCACCGCTGCCCAGCCAACCGCAGGCATCCCGTTTCTGACCCCGTGTCCCCACCTCCCTATTCCCCCCGACCCCCCATCAATCCTGGGCTAGGTACCGGGTCTACACCCGATCCCCGCTCCGCCTTCACGAGCTGCTTGGGGAACACAGGGGCGGGGCGTGCGACCATTGGACGGCAGCAGCGCCGCTCCCAGAATGCACTGGATGGCGCGTCATTGAAGAGAGACCATGATGGCGGCGACGCTGGGCCCCCCAGAAGTGATCGCTCAGCTGGAGAACGCGGCCAAAGTTCTGATGGTGAGCGCGCCGCCCCGCCCCAACCTCCTCGCCTGCCTGGTCCCGCCGCGCCTGCCGGGCCGCCTGGGGGCCCACGAGGGAGTCAGCGGCGCGGCGTGGTATGGGAGTTTTATGCTGCTGTTCTGTTGCCCGACCCCCGTTCTGGGGCTGTCTATCCCGGGCATGTGCGGTTGCTGGACGAGGGTTTCTCGGGTCGCGGGGTCCGCTACACCGCCTGCATCCTGGGCGCGGGACCGGAGGGAGGGAGGCTCGGTCTAGCGCTGTTAGCACCCCTGGTCCCTTGGGTTCCCAAGTGCCTCTCCCGGCCTGCAGCCGCCTCGGGATCACCGCATCGCCAGCACGTGGAAGGGCAGGAGTGGGATGGAGGGGACCCTTTGGGACCAAGGACCTTGGGGCCAAACTTTGCCTGGTACTCCCTGTGGTTCGCGCGTCCACTTCATCCTGACATGACACATTAAACAGCTCAGTGAGTGGGTTATTCACCCAGGGAGTTTGGGAAGGATAAAGGGTAAAAAAGGATTCCTCACAGGGGGAAGTCTGGATAAGCTATATTCATTTACTTGGTAAACTGTATGTGTATTTACCGGGTCAGTTTTGTTTTTTAAATGACTTCCTTGTTTGTAGACAGGGAAGTTGTTTTGTTTGTTTGTTTGTTTGTTTTTTGTTTTTTGTTTTGGTGGAATTTAGAAGCTCATTTAATTCCTTGAATTGATTCGGCCTTTCTAAGAATTGATTGCAGCCAGGTTTGTTATCCTTTTGGTTCGATGTTTAGGTTATATATTCGAACATCACATTTAAAAATATTTGAACTAATTCTATAATTCTAGCACAGCTTGTAGTTTCATTTACCAAGATTTGTTTTCAAGTCTTGGTGAATGACATACAACAACAGATAGTTCATGAAAATTGAGAAGTCAATAAAAAGCAGGATTTACTTGTTTCATTCTGGACAAAGTTAAGTGAATCTTATTCTCGCAAAACTGAGTAGCTAATGTTTTCAGATTCTTGCAGGTAAGTCCAGAAAAAACTACCTAGTCTCCCTCTTAATACAAGGTTCTTAAGATTACTGACATAAAGAATTTTGTTAAATACTGGGGAAGTTTTTCTAGGAGCCCCGTTTTCATTAGACTCTGGAAGGAGTTTGTGACCCAAAAAACCAGTTTTCTTTCTCTCATTGATAAGAGAAAATTAGTGTTCTTCATCACTGGCCTGAGTATTAGGATTTGTGCTTGCCTGTGGTTTTGCTCTTTCCTGGCAAAGCTGGTTTTATCACCTATGAGGGTTAGCTGAGAATAATAGTCATGAATGCTGTTTATTGAGTGCATAGTACACGCCAGATACTGTGCTTGATGCTTTACATCCTTAGTATTCCTTGCAACAATTCTGCAAGATTGAGAGTGTTTATATGGCCTGGATTACATAATTACTGAGCTGCTGAATTAGGTCTACAGCTCAGAATTTTCTGGGTCTAAAGCTGAATTTCTTTCCATTCTACCCCACCGCCTCTCATACATGTTGAATAGGTAGAAGTTTACATACTTTTAATCTGTCCACGGAAGAGTATAGAAAAAATGTTGTTAAAAATAGGAAATTCTGCTTTAGAAATTTCTACTTACAATTAAAATGTACTGAAAATGTGTAAGAGTTGCAGTTACTGCATTATTTCTCAGTATGATAATTGCATTCCAATTAATTATTAATAAAATAGTTCACATTCATTAAGTGCTTATTATGTGTGAGGCACTGTACGGAGCACTTTGCATGTTTTACCTCAATAATTTTATGAGGTACTTCCATTTTCATTTTATAGATTCAAACATGTAGATGTTAAGTAACTGACCCTAATTTTCAAGGGAAGTATTAGAGTGGGGACTCCAACCTAGGTCTGTTACTAGTCTGTGGTTCTTAGCCTATAGGATAATGGGACTGGAAAACAGGAAAATTAATTCATTTGGGGGTAGCTAAGATTGTTAAACTTCCTTCACTTATTAAGCATTAGAATATTACAAAAAAGAGTGGGTGATTTTTTTCGTTTATTCACCTGGGGGTCAGATGGATACCTATCTGAGAAAACCTTGTTTACAGAAATTTGTTATATATTTTAGCTCTTTAACACGTTTTGGGACTCAAAGTAAGTACTGATGTCTTTCAGCTATTTTTGCTTAATTTTTTCATTTGGTGTATTTCATGAAGATCAGTTGAAGACTTAGTATGTAGAACAATCCAAAGACATCTTTTCATACAAAAGGTCTTAGGGAGTCCATGATGGATATCAGAAGAAAATTGTAAGCAAATTTTTTGGGTGCAGACATACATTTTTAGTAATAGGGTCTATAGCTTTTTATCAGCTGTTCTCAGGAAATAGAGTCCTTGAATATAAGAGCCCAGTCTAAGCATTCTCCCTTCCATTCTACAGATGGGGAAACTGAGGTTCAAAGAGGTAGAAGTGACTTGCCAAAGGTAGGTCACAGAACAAATTAGTGATAAGACTAATCCAGAACCCAGAGCACCAGACTCGCATTTCAGAACCATGTTACTTCTTAGAGTCCACATCTCATAATGCCATAAATGTTACATTTTATCACGATGGGAAATTTTGAAATGTGTTTTTGGATATTGTAGTTGGCTTGACTGGACATCTATATTCAAGTCTATTTAGGTTATTGGATGAGCATCCAGGTAAAGTAGTATATTAGCCTTTTAGAGTATTTTCTAAGTTTATTTTTATTTTTTATTTTAGGGAGGGAAAGAGAGGTAGAAAGAGAGGGAAAGAAGTATCGATGTGAAAGAGAAACATAGATTGGCTGCCTTTTGAACATGTTCTGACTGGGGACTGAACCTGCAACCCTGGCCAGTGCCCCAGCCAGGAATCAAACTGGTGACCTTTTGGGTTTGTGGGCCGACTCCTAACCAACTGAACCACAGCGGCCAGACCCTTTAGAGTATGTTTATATCCATGGGTTTTATAGGTCTCAATGTGTGTGAGTCCTCTCAGAAAAGTAGTAACACAATACTACTTAATCTTCTGATTCAAGGCAGTTAGGTTACTTGCTAGAAAATAAAATTTTTTGGAAAAGATTTTATTTATTTATTCTTAGGGGAAGGGAGGGATAAAGAGGGAAGGAAACATTGATATGTGAGAGAAACATCTATTGGTTACCTCTTGCACATGCCCGACCTGGGATCAAGGCCTGCAACCCAGGCATGTGTCCTGATTGGGAACTGAACTGACGACCCTTCACTTTGGGGGATGGTGCCAATCAACTGGAACCATTTGAGCCACACTGGTCAGAGCACTAGAAAATAAATTCGAAGGTGAAAAACTAGAATGAGGGAGGACTTTTGTAAATTAGTAACAGTATGCAAGTGAAATGATCTGTTGTGAAAATTGTACAAATGGAACATTGTTTAAATAGAACCTGAAAATTTCATTTCCTTAAGATACCTAACCCACCTTTTTGAGAGGATATTAAATACGTACCAGAGAAAATTATGTTTACCACACTTCTGTGCAAACACTCTTATCACTGAGAGTCTCTTAAGAATTTAGCAGGTTATATTTACAGACCTGAAAATTTGGTGGTGTAGCTACATTTTATGATAATTTAAAAATTAAAACAGTAATACTGGAACATATTATTTTAAAGTATATCAACAACACACAAATGTACAGGAAAAAAGTAAGTCTCCCTCCTCTCCCTTTCCCCTACTCTACTCTCCCTAAGTAATCCACATTAAGTTCGAATATACTTTGACCATTTTTCCTATACTTTTACAATATTACATTATATAGGGTTTTTTGCATAAATGATATGCTATAAATATTACCTCTAATTTAAGAATAAAGTCCTAGAGATACCTTTCTGAACAGTAAGAAATTCAAGCTGTGCAGAAAGATGTGTATCAGGAAAATAAAAGTTCTCCAAGTTACTATTCCCTCTCTTCAGAGGTGACTTTCTTCCATATCTATGGTGAAAACATCAT
Source organism: Mormoops blainvillei (assembly GCA_004026545.1). NCBI lineage: Eukaryota > Metazoa > Chordata > Mammalia > Chiroptera > Mormoopidae > Mormoops > Mormoops blainvillei. The sequence continues at coordinate 571,440 of PVJD01000184.1, read as the reverse complement.
TTTAAAAAATATATTTTTGTTTACATGAATGAGATTGTGTGATCCATATCCTCCTGCGCTTCTATTTGTTCCCTTTGTTGTGGTTGGATTTTGAAGGAAGTTTGTTTTCATTGTCTCTTTTTAGGTGAATAGATACAAATTGTAGGGTGCACTTTGATTTTAGAGACACCATAATGGAAAAGTTTAGGATTCTTTTAGTATTTATATCTCATTCATTTGAACCATAAATACAAAGAGTTCTTTATTATTTATTGTCTTGATTTTCCTTGTTTTTTGAATGATATATATGAACCTATTTATTTTCTTTTTCTAAATATATTTTATTGATTATGCTATTACAGTTGTCCCAATTTTTCCCCCTTTGCCCCCTTCCGCTGAGCACCCGCTAATCCCTCAGGCAGTCCCTACACCTTTGTTCATGTCCATGGGACATACATATAAGTTCTTCGGCTACTCCATTTCCTGTATTGCACTTTACATCCTCATGGCTATTCTGTAACTGCCAATTTGTAGTTCTTTTTTGGGGGGCGGGCAGTTAAAGAAATAAATTACAAAAATTTTATTTTTTAAATCCAAGGCAAAAAAAGAACAACACTGAGGTTTGAATCATCTATTAGGAACTACTGTGTAGAAACATCTGAACACCTGTTATTAATGAAGTATTACCACAATTTATTTCAGACTCAAACTAGTTTAGTAGATGACTGACACACATAAATAGGCAAATGTGACAAGCTTTAGATTTTACTTATAACTTACTTGAATGAGATCCATCTCCTCAGCCTAGCTTAATTCTCCTAAACTATGGATTATTTCATGTCCTAGGCCTGGGGGTCAGGAGAAATCAATAAAAAAAAAAAGCTGTGAGTGAAGATGCATTATGATGTTGTCCCAAATGCATGAGACATTTTCTCCTTGAAAAGGAAGACCCCAAAACCTCCATTGCACTTTTATTTGAATGTAGTGTTTGAGACAATTATCCTAAAGGGCTGATATTTCCCAGTGAATCTGAGGTCCTAATAAAACAAGCAACAAAATAGTATTTGGGGTTTTGGTTTCTCACCCTTAATTATTGAGACTCACTGCTTCCCATCATCAGTATTTATTGAGCATTTACAGTGTACTAGGCACAATAGAACATATAAGAAAACATTGTCCCTTCTCTTGAGGAGCTTACATTCTAAAAGAAAAAAAATACACCTCTTTTAAAATGGTATTTTTGTTTGGTGTTTTTGCAAGGTACTGAGGAAATAGTCTGTAGGGTGAACTTTGGGTATAATTTAGCCCCGTTATTTAAAGAAGAGAGGAAGAAGGAGGATTTTAAAGCAGCCAGTGACAGATCTTTCAGAACTGGTAGAGTTTTACAGGGAGGTAACACAACCTCATCAACTAAGGAGATTTGTTGCAGTAAATCGGGCGAGGGAAATAGTTTGTGGGATGCAAGTAAAGGAAGCAGGGTTTCTTTAGACATCGAGTGGAGCCAGAAAGATCATTTGGCCTTTTTTCCCAAGTACATGGCCACCAAGTAGGAATGATTGGTGACAAGACAGAGGCTAAAAAAGTAATCCTGGGCACCTGACAAATAGAAAGGCAAGCTATAAGAGTATCAGGAAATTCTTAGAAACAAAAGTGATTTGGAAGCACAAAACTTACAGTTAATGCTACCCGATGTCATGATGGGCCAAGAACATTGTGGCTTCCAAAGATAGAAAAAGCCATATACTAAAATTTTAAATGGAATACATTACCTTTCTTCCAATCAATTCGCCTCTAAAAAAAAAATTACCTTTTTTTCCAGGGGGTTGTCGGGGAGGAGCATGGGATGTGGTTGGGAACAGTAGTTCTATTAGTAGTATTTTGTTGGTCTGATAAACTTTGTGTTTAAACTTGGAAAGCCCATTAGCTGCCAAAAGGGAATAAGGAATAAATTTCCAAAAATTACAATTTTCTTTAGAGAAGTTTCAGAACCAAAAGACTAATTTACATGAAAAGCTGTAGAGAAGTAGTTGAAAAGTCCATTCATAAAACTTTTATTCCACTTACATGAACTTAGTACAAGTGTTGTTAACAATTATGCTTAGATTGTTCATGAAAATTTCATAAGACATTAACAAGGTAGCCATCATCTCAGGTTATTTCCCTGTTACCTGTTTTTACAGCACATGCATGTTAGGCAAGGATAAAAAAAAAATCACAAAAGAAAAAAAACAACAAAAAAACAAATCCCTAAAAAAGTTAAGTACATGGGTTTTGTTTGTTTTATTGCTGTGCTTCATATATGTAAGGTAATGAATATCAAGCAGTTCATTTTACTGAATCTTGTACATTTGTTCTTCAGTTACCTGAAATATTTGAATATAAATAAAATGAGTGTAGCAAAAATAATGAAAGCAAACAGCAGGTAACTTTACAAATAATGGAATGTGAACTGTTTCTGCCCTTATCCAGAGCAAGTTGGGTCACAACTAAAGGAACACTTCTGCAGCTGTAATTAAAGGTGTGCGCACTGAGATTGAGTATTCCACAGATACACACGTGGTTCCACATGTATTATCCATGGGACATCTATTTCTACTACAGCTCTCTAAGCGCTCCAAAACTTTAAGTACCCACAACTATACCTGTGAGTGGAACCAATTATCCTTTTTATTCCCCACCAGGACAAACCAATATATAGGCAGTTTTCTTTGCTTAGACATGGAAGCAATTTTAGCACTGGCTCTTGTGAAGCCACGGTGTACCAGAAGTACTATGCCAAACATTTATAACTTGTATAAAAATCCCACATCCCCATATTGGCCACCTCAAGATGAAAATAAAGCTCCCTAAACATTAATTGGCTCTACTCCCCTAATATTAAGCATAAAAACCACATGGGAAATATAGAAGTTCAAATAGAAGTAATATAAACCTGTCATAAAATATAAATAAAAAAACTATTTGTGGGACAGCATAGATGACAAATGGTCTACTGTGTAAATTTTAAAAGGAAGCAGACAAAAGTTTGAAGGCTGGTTAATTTTCTCCTCCTGCTTCAGCTTCCTCTTTTTGGGTATCCGAAGTCCACAATGTCAAGTTGTCTCTCAGTAATTGCATTACTAATGTGCTGTCTTTGTATGATTTCTTCACTTAATGTATCAAGTTCAGCAATGGCTTCATCAAAAGCTGTCTTTGCAAGAGAGTAGGCTTTCCCCGGGGGGAGTTCAGAATCTCATACTAGAACCCAGAGAAGTTAAGGCCCAGACCCAGTCTGATAGGCTGTGTTGGTTGCATTTCCTTTTTGCTGATTTCAAAAGCTTCTTGGTGTGCTTGTTGTGACTGGTCTACAATCCCTTTGTTGTCATCCCCAGCAGCAACCTCAGCCAACTAATGGTAGTAGCCTCCTTTCATTTTCAAAAAGAAGACCTTGCTCTCTGCTTGTGAAGCATTGGGGATCAAGAACTTTTCCAAGAGAGACTGCATCGTTGAAGATCTCTCTTAGCTCTTTCTCAGGCTTCTCTCAGTATTCTTGAGCCACCTGCTGTTTTTTCTCAGCACCTTCTGTCTTTTGCTTAGTACTTGAGACAACCCTCCAAGATGACCTATGGGCTCCTACAACATTTTTATAAGTAACTGAGAAAAGATTCCTCTCACTGGATAATTTGGGTCCTTGCTCAGTTGTAGACTTCATGCAGGCTGCTCTTCCAGCCTGGCCTTCTATACCAGTTCATTTTTATCCATGACTGGATGTTCTGTGTCTGGAGGGGGTGACAGTGGAACAATGGGGACTCAATAGTCTTTTCAATGTGTAGTTCTTAATCCCCTCACCTCTTGACCCATTACCCCAAACTCCCTTCCCATCTGACAACCAACAAAATGCTCTCTGTATCCATGATTCTGTCTTTGTTCTTCCTGTTTGCTTAGTTTTTTAGATTCAATTGTTGATGAATATGTATTTATTGCCATTTTATTGTTCATAGTTTGGATCTTCTTTTTCTTAAATAAGTCCCTTTAACATTTCATATAATAACGGTCTGGTGCAGATGAACTCCTTTTGCTTTTTCTTATCTGGGAAGCTCTTTATCTGCCCTTCAGTTCTAAATGATAGCTTTGTTGGGTAGAGCAATCTTGGCTCTAAGTCCCTGCTTTTCATCACTTTGTATATTTCTTGCCAATCCCTTTTAGCCTGCAAAGTTTGTTTTGAGAAATCGGCTGACAGTCTTACAGGAACGCCCTGGTAGGTAACTGACTGCTTTTCTCTTTCTGCTTTTAAGATTCTCTCTTTGTCCTTTAACCTTTGGCATTTTAAATATGATGTGTTTTGTAGTGGACTTCTTTGTGTCCATCTTGTATGGATTTCTCTGTGCTTCCTGGACTTGCATGTCTGTTTCCTTCTCCAAAGTAGGGAAGATTTTTTCCATTATTTTTTTCAAATAGAGTGCCAATTTCTTGCCCTTTCTTTTTCCCTTTTGGCACCCCTATCAGGCAAATGTTGGTACACTTGAAATTGTCCCAGAGGCCCCTGACACCATCCTTGGCTTTTTTGGATTCTTTTTTTTTTCTTGCTGTTCTGACTGCTTGTTTTTTGCTTCCTTATGTTCCCAGTCATGGATTTTGATTCTCGGTTTCATCCACTCTACTGTTGATTCCCTGTAAATTGTTCTTTATTTCAGTTAGTGTATCCTTCACTTCTGACTGGGTCTTTTATATGCTGTTGAGATCCTCACTAAGTACCTCAGGCACCCTTATAAGCAGTGTTTTGAATCCTACATCTAGTAGATTGCTTGTATTCATTTTGTTTAGTTCTTTTTCTGGAGTTTTGTTACGTTCTTTCATTTGGGCCATGTTTCTTTGTCTCCTCATTTTGGCAGCCTCCTTGTGTGTATTTCTTTGTATTAGATAGAGCTATTATAATTCTGTGTCTTGGTAGTGTCGCCTAATGTAGTAGGTGTCCTATAGGGTTGAGTGGCACAGCCTCCCCTATCACCCAATCTAGGTGCTCCAGGTGCAACCTTCGTGTAGGCTGAGTACACCCTCCTCTTGTAGTTGAGGCTTGGTTGCTGTTGGCAGACCAGTGGGATGGATTTACCTAGGCGAGGCAGCTGCAAGGACTGGCTGTAACCACTGACCACCAACTTCCACCCTGCATGGAGGATCAGTTGTCCCAGGGCCCACTCTGCAGAGCAGGACTTCTTCAGCAGGGCTCTGGAGCCCGCTGAGTCCACCCCTTGAGCTTGTCATTTGTGGAGGCATTTGGGTGGTAGTTCTTCGATGTGGCCTGTAGCCTTCCACTAGGCGTGCAATCCCTGGGTTTTCCCAGGTGGTGCAGGCCAAGGTCAGCCACTGCCTGTGTTCTTTCTGTGGCTACTTGGCATAAGCTCTAAAGCAGTCTACAGAGGGCTGCTACTTGTGCTGGGCTTGGAGGTGCCCAAGCAAGACCAGGCTGTGAACTGAGGCCAGCTGCTATTAGTGTTAGACCTGGGACCACTTAGCAAGAGGTATGGGGGCTGGGGGCCCACTGAGTTATTTTTGAGAGGATTTAGGAAGATCTGAAGCAAGAGCCAAGCCAAACCATTCATATGGAAAAACCACTGTAAACGCCTTGGGAGCGCCCTTAAATTTGGGGGGGGTGGAGCCTTGGAATCACCTGGGTGGGGCAAACAGTGTGAGCCAGGTTGATGGAGTCCCAGATATGGTGCCCTCCTGCCAGCTCTGTGGTTCTGTGAGGGGTTCTGTGAGGGGTGGGGTGTTTGGAAAAGGGACAATGCCTTCTGCTGCTGTTCGTCTGGAAGAAAGCTGTCCCCCAGCTCTCACTCTGATGCGGGACACTTTATTCCTTCTTGTATGCCACTGTTGCCTTTCAAGCTGCTATTTGGGTGCTGGAGCTCAGAGGGAGTGATTCTGAGTAAGTGTGTGGTTCCTTTAAGAGGAACTGCTTGGGAGTCCAGCAGCTTCTTCCATTGACTCAATCCCAGCTGTTTTTTACAGCCAGAAGTTTTGGGGACCTATCTTCCTGGCACGAAAACACTGGGCTGGACGGGCTTTGGTGTGGTGCTGGGACCCCTGCCTCCCGAGATATCCCTCTTGATTTTTATCCACCACACGTGGCTCTGGGACCAGCCGGGTCAACGTCTTTGAGTCTCCATATCTCTGCCCCTCCTGCCAGTCTGGATGGATGTGGTTTCTTTAATTCCATAGTTGTTGGACTTCCATTCAACTCAGTTTCTGATGGTTCTGAGTGATGGTTTTTCTATAGATTACTTGTAATTTTGATGTGGTTCTGTGAGGAGGCAAGCAGTGTTTACCTGTGCCCCCATCTTGACCAGAAGTCTCATTTTCCTTGGTTTTGTTCTCCTGGATCCCTTAAGCTGTTAGGGATTGCCTTTAGTGAGTGATGATATAATATAGTGCACAGCATGTATTTTAGCTGATACTTTATAGGAAAGTAATTGCATATTTGTTTTAAAATGAGTGGATTTTAGTAGATTCTTAATGAAAGTGATTCATGATTGGCTGTGATAGTTGTTAATATATGTAGTTTAATTATGTTAATGTTTTGAAAGCATCTGTGAAATTGCACTGTATAAAAAATTCATATCATATTATTTGATTCCTGCATTAATCCTGTGAAGTAAATAGGAAAAGAGATATACCTAAACTGTATAAGTTACAAAATCTGAGATTCAGAGATGGTTAATGATTACCCTGTGGTCATATAGCTAGTTTGGACATGGAATTCAGTCTCTGGCCATTTGATCATTCTAGATCATTCTTCAGTATGTATTTGGGAAGCATGATGCTATACTTGCTGGGAAGACAGGAGAAAGACCTTGTTTTTAAGGGTGGTATAGTCTAATAGGGAAGAAAGACAAAACTATTAGCAATTGTTAGGTAATATGTAACAGAAGAGTACCCCTCCAGTGTTCTGTGAGAAGTGGGACATCTATCTCAGAATGAGGTGGGAACCTAGAAATGGCTCCAGGGAACAGGTGATCCTTTAGCTGAGTCATGAAGAGCAAATTGGAGTTTTCTAGTTTGATATCCCAGGTGTCCCACCCAGAGGGATCTATTTGCGTGAAGACCTGGGAGAACCAAATGCAGTATGTTTGGGGAATATTTGAGTGTTTAGTAGAATTTCCTGAGCCCCATCCTTTGTATAAGGTACAGTGCTTTTGTTTATTTTTTGTTATCAATAATGCACATGTCATAAAATTAAGAGTTTTGATTATTAGCATTTACTTATTGGAAAGATGCATTATATTCAGTAAGTATTCTTGTTTATTTCAACCTTGTCGTTTAGTCTCTGCTCTGGCACTAGATATTGGAAAACTGGCACTAACAGAATTCTTTTTTTAAAAAAAAACTAGATAGTTGGAAATTTTTATTTAAGATTCAGTTCAATTATATGTGTATTTTCCAGTTTGGCTTGTGTCAGACTCAACTAATTGGAACATAGCTAGTGATCTAGAGAAGAAAGGTGAAAAGACCTTTGAAAACATCCATGGATACCTAAAAGGCAGTTGATAAAATTTAACAGCATTTTATGATGAAAAATTCAGTGAACTAGGAATTGATAAAAATATAATTACAGCAGTTCTTTGAAATCACTAGTAAATGGTGATATTCTTAAGAGTCAAATATGAAGTCCTGATATAACTAGTACTCATCACCATTGGAGGTCCTAGCTGATACAGTAAGATAATAAAAAGGAGTAAGTGTAAATATTGGAAAGAAAAGTAAAGAAGATAATTACTCACAGGTGATACCAGCAAAAAAATTCAACGGAAAGTAACTAAAACGTTACTAGACCCATAGTTGTTTGGTAAGATGACTGGATATAGAACAGATAAACAAATTGCAAAATTTCATTTATACCAATAATTATTAGCTTAAAAATGGAAAAAAAGACCTCAACATTAGGAATGAAAACAGTAGGAATAAATTGTAGAGCACTATTTAATAAGAAAATGCAGCATTTTAAAAAAGATTTCATTTATTTATTTTTTAAGACAGAGGGTAAGGGAGGGAGAAAGAGAGGGAGAGAAACATCAATGTGTAGTTGCTTCTCGTGCACCCCCAACTGGAGACCTGTCCTGCAAACCAGGCATGTGCCCTGACTGGGAATCAAACCAGAGACCCTTTGGTTCACAGGCTCGTGCTCCATCCACTGAGCCACACCAGCCAGGGCAAAAATGCAGCATTTTATGAAGAAAACTATATATAGCTTATTTGAAGAATATAAAAGAAGATCAGAATTAAATGAGGTCTGCATTTTTTAGTCCAGAGAGTTAATCTGGTTAGGGTGGCAGTTCCTTACTCTTTTTTGAGGTGGGAGGAAAAAACTTAACTAATTATCAATAATTAGAAAATATATCTTGGAGAATAATTATATGAGACTACAAAGAACATTTAAAAAAAGAATGGCCCTTGACGGGTTGCTTAGTTGGTTGGAGCGTCCTCCCCAACACCAAAAGGTCACAGGTTCGATTGCTGTTCAGGGCACATACCTGGGTTGCCTGTTCGATCACTGGTCGGGGTGCCTATGTGAGGCAACCAATCAATGTTTTCGTCTCACATTGCTGTTTCCCTCTCTCTCCCCTTTCCTTTCTCTGAAATCAATAAACAACCCTGACTGGTGTGGCTCAGTTGGGCATCATTCAGCAAAGTGAAAGGGCACCCACTGGTTCTTTCTGGTCAGGGCACGTACCTGGGTTGTGGGTTTGGTCCCTGGTCAGGGTGCGTATGGCAGGCAACCGATCGATATTCTCTCTCACATCGCGGTTTCTCTTCCTCTCTTTCTCTCATCTTTCCCCTCTCTCTAAAAATAAATAAATCTTTTAAAAATAAAATCAGTAAACATGTCCTTGGGTGAGGATTTAAAAATAAGTAAATAAATAAAAGAATGAAAGATTTGAGGGACTGACTTGATGTACCAAGTTGTTGAAATGTATTCAAAAGCTGCAATAATCGAAACATTTTAGCACTGTCATGGGAATAGAATAGAAAGCTGGAAAAGAATAGTTCAGAACCAGAACTGTGATTAAAATGGCATTTCAAACTGTGAAGGTGGGGAGGCAGAGAATGCTAGTGGAAGTATAAAAAGCTACAAGTTTTTGATAGGTAGTACCAAAGCCTTAAAAATTTGTATGTTGTCCTGGCCCATGTGGCTCTGTTGGTTGGAGCATTGTCCCATAACTGAAAGGTTGTGGGTTCGATTCCCAGTCAGGGCACATACCTTGGTTTCAGGTTTGATCCCCGCCCCGGGTACGTGTCATCGTATCTTGTTGCAGCCAGGAGGCAACCAGTTGATGCTTCTTATACATGGATGTTTCTGTCTCTTCCTTCCTCTCTGTAAAGGCAGTGAAAAAAATTTTATCCTCAGGTGAGGATAAAAAAAAAAATCTGTATGTCTTCTGAACCTGGCTCTGTACATCAGTAGTACAGAACTGAAACAAGGTGAATGTCTAGTTAGAAGAAATTGTTTGAATAAACTGCGGTATTCTATACAATGGAGTTTTGTGGAACCCTCAAGAAATATGGATCTAATAGTGGTAATTTTGTGTTTTTTTAATGGAAAGATCTGAACAGACATGGAAAAATCCGAACAGACATGGAAAGATGCTCAAAATAAGAGGAAAAAGTACAGAACAGAATATATCTATTTTTTTCTAAACAAAAATCTCTGCATTTTTCGTACATGCAGAATTGGAAGATATGTACTAAACTTTTAAGAATAGCTACATAGGGAATGGGATTGGATGTGGCAAGTGTCCTCAGTTTCTACATTTAAAAAATTATTTATTTATTTATTTATTTTTAGAGAGAGGGGAAGTGAGGGAGAAAGAGGGGGAGAGAAACATCAGTGTGTGGTTACCTCTCACACATCCGCAACTGGGGACCTGGCCCACAACCCAGGCATGTGCCCTGACTGGGAATCAAACCAGTAACCTTTTGGTTCACAGGCTGGTGCTCAGTTCACTGTACCACATCAGCCAGGGCCTCAATTTCTAAGTTTTCATATAGATTGAATTTTGTACAATATAAAAAATAATTGAATTAATAATAATAAAATTTTGATAAAATTGAATGTTACATATTTTTAAAACCTTTGTTGACTTTCTTGAATGTTTCATAGTTTTTAATCTGAAAGAAAACTAAAAGTGCCCTGACTGGTGAGGCTCAGTTGGCTGGGCATTGCCCCGCAGAGCTAATGGTCCAGAATTCCCCGTTAGGGCACATGCTTGGGTTGTGGATTTGACTGAGTGCATTTGAGAGGCAACTGATTGATGTTCCTCTCTTGCATTGATGTTTCTCTCCCTCTCTTTCTACCTCCCTTCCTCTGTCCCTAAAAATAAATAAATAAAATCTTTAAAAAAGTAAAAGCTGTTTGGCTGGGCTGAGTAAAGACTGGGTTTGTAGTTTTGCATTTATGTCAGTTATCCTATTTTTTGCAGATTGTTTCATCACCGTTATAAGCGTAACCTTGCTAGCAAATAAGGGGAAAAAAAGGCTTTTGAGAAAGAGCTATTAGAAAAATGATAAATGTAATTCTGGAGAAGGGATATAGATTTACTCTTAGGCCAAGATCTATTCACTTGTATTGCGGGGAAAATCAGGCCTACTATAAAGTGACAAAAAAAAAAGGAATATTCTAGAGTAGGGGATTTCAAAGTTTAGGATGTTCACAATCAATCTTGGGGTAATTGTTACAGCTGCAAACTCCTGTTTTCCCTATAAAGGTTCTGATTTACTGGACCATGTCTCATTCCATCCCCCTATCTTAATGGCTGTCTCAGTAGGCCCTGAGCTCAGCACAGTTTTTGGCCTTCCCTGAGTCCAGCCTGAAGGTATTCCTGTCACTGTATTTGTTTTCCTACCAGGGCTAACCACAGAATTTGTGAGGTCCTTGGTTCAAAAAGCAAGAAAGCCCTGGCTGGTGTGTCTCAGTGGATTGAGTGTCATCCTGCACTGCAAAGTTGCTGGTTTGATTCCCAGCTAGGGCACATCCCTGGGTTGCAGGCCAGTCCCCAGTTGGGGGCCTGTGAGAAGCAACCAACTTATGTTTCTCTCCCTCTCTTTCCCTTTCTCTAAAAATAAAATAAATAAATAAAATCTTTTTTTTTTTTTTTAAGGCAGGAAGAGTTACTGTTAAAGGTTTCAAAGTATAAAGCTTTTTTCTTTAAAAAGGAAAAATACATTAGAACGTAATAGGAGTAATAGTGCTTTCTGAATAATAACAATTTTATAAATTGCAAAAGTAATATTTTGTTATCATAACTTCATATGTTACAATAAATAACACCTCTGTGATATCTTTTTTTCCCTCACATAAGGACATGCTTATTCATTTTAAAGAAGGGAGAAGGTAGAGAGAGGGTGAAGGAGAGAAACATGGATGTGAGAGAGAAACATCGATCACTTGCTTCGTATGCACTATGACTAGGGACGGAACCCACAACCCAGGCATGTGCCCTGACTGGGAGTCAAACCCTCAGCTTTTCAGTTTATGGGATGATGCTCCAACCAACTGAGCCACACTGGCTGTGATTCCCTGATTGGTCATAGGTATTTTTCTCTCGCTTTTCTACACATATATTAGGTTATGAAAACTTTACTTTTAGCAAGTTCATTTTCAGTCAGTGTAATTGAAAGTGATGTCAGTTGCACTTGGCAAATGCAAAATTGCAAATAATTTTTTATAATGTTTTATTTTGAGTAGGGTCTTTTTGCTGGCACAACGATTCCTAGAACTATTATATGTTATTGGCTGAGACAACATTGGAAAAAACTTCTGACTATTTACAAATATAAATTTTAATACATTTAGAGCTGTTGATTCTTATAAAATATTTTTTATCTAGAAGGATTTAACCATATAATGATATTTTTATAAGTCTGAGTTTAATTTTAGATGTAAGTTTGTAGAAGATCTTAATGTTTCCCCTGACAGTTCTTACTTGTACAGGTAATACAAGAAACCAGAAGTAGTTTAATGGCTTGTATATCATTAGAAATACCTGTTTACATTCTGGCATTGCATCATCAATTATAAGAAAAAAGTAAGGTTGTCTTTCTCATTAATAAATGGTTTGGCGCTTTATATTAAAATAGAATTCTTTTCTGTGGAATGCAGTGATCTTTAAATTTAATTGCTATTTCTAAGCCTGTAAATATTTGCTTTGCTGTAACAGTTTTGAGAACCAGAGATTCTAAGTTTTTGAAGAATTCTAGTAAGTCCCTGATGCTCTATAGCAATGCCTATGTGTATTTACTGTTTTGTAATTTACTGTTCAGGTTTACTGCCTGAGTTCCTGTTGTAGTGCTTAGGCTGGAGGGTTAATACTCAGGGGCAGACTCTGGGGATAGACAGGCCAGGCCACTTGTTCCCACTGTGGGCCCAGCTCCGACCCCAGACTGCCCGGAGGCCTATGCATGTGTGCTTAGCCAGCAGCTCCCAGTCCAGTTGGGCTTCATGTAACAAATCACAAGTTTAAGAGTAAAAAATAATTACAAATTTCAGGATGGCGACAGAGTATGTGTTCAAGGATGAACTCTTTAAGAGCAACTGTACAGGTCATATTGCAGTCCATCACAGTTGATCTTACCTTTTAAGACTCTCACGTGCATGTACTCTGGCTTGGAACACCCTGCTCCCAGTTTTGCCTGGTTAACATTTAATTCCTCAGATCTCAGTGCAGTGGTTTAATTTGTCAAAAAAGCCTCACCATGCTGAGCTAGCTTAAATTATTATTGTTATTATTTTATTTTTTAAAAATATTTTATGTATTTATTTTTAGAGAGGGGAAGGAAGGGAGAAAGAGGGGGAGAGAAACATCAGTGTGTGGTTACCTCCAGTGGGCCCCCTTCTGGACCTGGCTTCAACCCAGGCATGTGCCCTGACTGGGAATTGAACCAACAACCCTTTGATTCACAGACCAGCATTCAGTCCGCTGAGCCACACCACCAGGGCTAAATTATTTTTCTTAGTACCATTTGCTTTAGTAACATTTATTAAAGGTGCAATTTTATGCTGTTTGCGTGATTCTGTGATTGATTCCTCATGCATTGTAAGTCCATGCAGACAGGGATTCTGTTTGGTTTTGCTTATAATTGAAGCATTGCTGTGTCTAAACCATCTAGCACATTGCCTGGCACATAGTGGGTGTTTGACAGTAGTTTGTGAAGTGGCATATATTTTACAGAGTGTTGTGGGGAAGGCGTGTAGTGTTGTGGTGGTATCAGACACAGATTACCTAGATTTGAGTTGAGGTTTGTTACTGAATGCTGTTTGTGAGGCTTTGGGTAGGTTTTTAATCTCTATCTTCTTGGAATCCTTGGCCCACCACCTTTTCTCTGCAGTAGCCACACAGCTCTCTTTCCGTCCTTCTTTGTCCTGCCCTTCTTTAATGTACTATTCCCTTACCTAGAATGCTCTTCTTCACATTCATATAATTCTCCAGGTCTCTGCGTAGTCACTTTCTCAGGAATGCCATCCCGGAAAGCTGAAATTTACCTGTCCTGTACTTAGATAATTGTGTGGTTCATTGACACCTACCACATTCAAAATCTTCTATTTATTTGTGCTGTTAGTTAATGAATGTGGCCTCCCTTGCTAGAGACCCTAAGACATATTAGCTTAGGGACCTTGTTTGCACATGCTAGTTCCTCAGTAATATTTGTTGAATGAATAAATCAATGAATAAATGAGGGAAGGAGTAGTGTGAGGTGAGCCTTGGGAAATAGGCAGGGGAGGGGTTATCCTGGGGCCTTACTTGCCACAATGATTAGATTCAATTCACCCAGTAGTATGCCTTGTGGAGCTGTGTGAAATCTCATCTGAGGAAAGCAAGATGTGAGTTAGAAAGACCAGTTAGCAGGCTGCTGAAGTTGTTAAAAAGATGATGAGATTCTGAACAAAGCTGGTTGGAGGGAATATATTAATATTCTCAAAACTTTTAAAAAAAGATTTTATTAATTTATTTTTAGGGAGAAGGGAAGGGAGAGAGAAAGAGAGGGAGAGAAAAAGCAATGTGTGGTTTCCGCTCATGTGCCCCTTTCTGGGAAACCCTTTGGTTTGCAGGCCAGCACCCAATACACTGAGCCACACCAACTGGGGCTCAAAACATTTGAATGCCTAAGTGACTTTTATGGTAAAGGAGAATGATTATATATCTGGGGTAAGCTGGGGAGTACCCCAGAACAGCTTGTGTAAGCTCAGAATTTCTTAACTTTTATCTTAAAAAATTTTATCCTAATCCATAATATATCCATGTTTTAATATAAAATTGTTGGACCCTAATTTTTGAATAAAATTAATAATTTTAGAAGACTGGTCTATCTTTCTTTTGTGGTGTTGTGGCAGGGGTTAGAGAACAAATTAGAAAACAACAGTTGTATGATATTGACCTAATCAAATGAGAGTAGGAAACTCACCCTGTTGCCACATTAGTAAGCACACATGGGAATCATTAAAATTTAGGAATTGAAAGGCAGTATAACATAGAGGGTCTGGAGCCAGACTATCTGGATTCTTCTTGGCTCCTCCTATGTGACATTTGGCAAGTCATTTAAAGACCATGTGTCTGTTTCTTCATTTCTAAAAGAAGATAATAATGGTATCTACCTCAGGGAGTTTCTGCAAAGATTAAATGATTTCATTTACACTAGAAGGAGAGTGTTTAGTGTAGTGGCCTGACACATAGTAAATGCTCTGTTAAGTGTTAACAGTTACTTTGTACTGTAATGTATCAAATAACATTGTGTCAAAGCACATAAATCAAGGGGGTCTTCTTGTAAGCACTTTGTAACTATTAGTTAATTAAATTTCTTGCAGAGCAGTGCTGATAGGCCGAGTTGATGGAAATGTTCTGTGTCTCCTGTATGGTAGCCAGTAGCCATGTGTGGCTGTGGAGTGCTTGAAATGTGGCTAGTGCAGTGGAGGAGCTAAATTTTTTATTTTGCTTACTTTAAGTGGCCACACGTGGAGACTGGCTACTGTAGTAGGTAGCACAGGTCTACAGTGTGGTTGTGTGTCTCTGCATTCTTCTTCTGGTTTGTAAACTGATCCCAGATTTCACATAATCCTCATAGGTCCCATCATGACTTCTGTCGATTGTATTACCACTGTCAGAATAAATACTGATTCTTTCTTATTATTCTGATTTCTTGCTTTAGAGTCATCAAAACGGTACTTTTGAAAAGAAAACATTGATGGTACCATAGTGATGAAGAGAAAATGGCCATATTCTTTCCTTAATAATTACAAGTAATTCTCATTATAGATTTCTAAATGCCAAATAGAATGATCAAGATAATGAAATTTTTTTCATCACCTTCATTTGTGCACGTGCCTTTACCATTTGTCCACTTATGAACTGTATCAAGAAAATTTTTTAGACATCATAAAATAGTACACATTATGTGTCACATACTCGTAGCAAAACAAGTTGGTTTAACTTCTTGTCACAGAATATTGGGTAATGAAATAATTTTTGAGTAATGATCTCACCATGGGTTTTTTGTTTTTTTGTTGTTTTTTTTTTTTTAAATAGTTCACCCTTCTACTGAAGATCCCAGCTTTGTGTGGAGGGATATCCTGTTAGAGCCCCACCTTAGGAGGGCCCTGCTCTCTCTCCAGTCTTCTGTACCTTGGGCAGCTGTCACAGTGCAAACTCAAGGTCATTTGGGGTTGACGCATCTTTAGGGTGCATGAATGCATGCTTGCTTTCATCTTTTGATCCCTGCTTTCACTTCCTTTTTAGCTTCTGTGGATTCTTTAATTTTTTGTAAGCTCAGCAATACATTAAAATTTTTTGGAAATATTTTATTCACCATTTTTATTTGATTTTAGCAGACGAGTTTTTCAAGGTATCTAGTCAGTAGTACCATTGGGAATGGAAGTCCCACTCATTTTAAAAAGTAACAAAGTATCATTTTGTGTTATGGACTTACAT
Source organism: Mormoops blainvillei (assembly GCA_004026545.1). Classification (NCBI taxonomy): domain Eukaryota; kingdom Metazoa; phylum Chordata; class Mammalia; order Chiroptera; family Mormoopidae; genus Mormoops; species Mormoops blainvillei. Next base: position 555,508 of record PVJD01000184.1, on the reverse strand, counting down.
TTAGATAGGAGCAATGGTAAGTTCCAGAGGTTTAAGTAAACTGAAAATCCAGTAAGTTCTTACCATTAACTTAAATTGTTTAGTGAATGAATCAGGCTAGTAGTACACGTTTTTGGCTGGTACAAGTTTCCTCATCTGTAAAATAGGAATAATAACAGCATCTACGTCATAGGGTTATTGTGAGGATTAGTGAGATCCTTTCTGTCTTAGATTATACTTTACTGTTTAGGAAGTCTGATATTTTATAAATGGAACATCATTTTTTGTTATATTACAGTTTTAGTCAGACTGTACTTTATTAAGTGTGTGGATATCAGGGTGTCCAAAGACAAATTAGCTTTACGAACTATTTTTGTTTGTACAATAACTAGCATATTTGCAGAATTATGTATGTGTGGTGCTGCTTTTCAAGGGCAATGAGAAAAAAAGAATATATAACTCAGAAATTCTCTGGGTAACCCATAGCTGATTTGTATTTGCAGTGTAGCATGGTAGGTAATGCTTTGTAATATGCTGAGTATTCAGGGTATAGACAGCAAATATGCATGATGGAATCCTTTTGAAAACATAAACTCAGCACGTTGAATTGGAGAAGATGGTAACAATGAAGAATTTGCAAATGAAAGGACAAACATATTTAGCAATTAGCTGTTCACAATTGTTATTAATAAAGCCTTTCAAAGACATGGGGTCAAGATGGAGGTGTAGGTGGATACACTTTGTCTCCTCGCACAACCAAAAGAAGGATGACAACAACAAATATAAAAACAAAAAATAACCAGAACTGCCAGAAAATCAAACTGTGTGGAAGTCTGAACCAAGCAGTTAAAGAAGAAACATTCATCCAGACTGGTAGGAGGGGCAGAAACGGACAGCTGGGGCGGAGAAGATGCACGTCAAAGCTGCAACTGGCGGGCAGGGATGGGCAAGACAGAGGCTGGCGGACCAGGCAGTCTCACATTTGCCTGTGGATAAACCGGGAAGAACAACTGGGGAGTGAAAGAGACCATGAAACCCAGGGTTCTGGTGTGGGAAAAGAAAGTCTCAAAACCTCTACTGGTAAAAATCTGTGGGGGTTGTGGCAATGGGAGGAACTTTCAGTCTCACAGGAGAGTTTGTTTGAGAGACGCACAAGGTCCTAAAATGTACACAAACCCACCCACCTGGTAATCAGCACCAGAAGGGCCCAATTTGCTTGCGGGTAGCAGGGGAAGCGACTGAGAGCCGGCCAAGAGCCAAGCAAGAGGCACTCTTCCCTCTCTGACCCCTCTCCCATATACAGCACCACAGGGCAGTGATGTGGGTTGCCCTGCCCTGACAAATACCTAAGGTTCTGCCCCTCACAACATAATAGGTGCTCCGAGACAAAAACAAAATACGGCCTAAACGAAAGAACAGATCAAAGTTCCAAAAACAGAACTAAGCCATGAAGAGATAGACAGCCTAACAGATGCGGAGTTCAAAACACTGGTAATCCGGATGCTCACAGAATTGGTGGAGTATGGTCGCAAAATGGAGGAAAACGGGAAGGCTATGTAAAGTGAAATAAAGCAAAATATACAGGGAACCAACAGTGAAGGGAAGGAAACTGGGACTCAACAATTTGGAGCAGAAGGAAGAATAAACATTCCATGAAAACAGAATGAAGAAATAAGAATTCAAAAAAAAAATGAGAGGCTGAGGAACCTCTGGGACAACTTTAAATGCTCCAACATCCAAATCATAGGGGTGCCAGAAGGAGAAGAGGAAAAGCAAGACATTGAAAATTTATTTGAATAAATAATTAAGCAGAACTTCCCCAGTCTGATAAAGAAAATATACTTCCAGGAAGTCCAGGAAGCTCAGAGAGTCCCAAAGAAGTTGGACCCAAGGAAGCAACACACCAAGGCACATCATAATTATATTACCAAGATTAAAGACGAGAGAATCTTAAAAGCAGCAAGAGAAAAGGAGACAGTTACGTGCAAAGGAGTTCCTGTAAGACTGTCAGCTGATTTCTCCAAAGAAATCTTATAGGCAAGAAGGGCCGGAAAGAAGTATTCAAAGTCATGAAAGGCAAGGACCTACATCCAAGAATACTCTATCCAGCAAAGCGATCATTTAGAATGGAAGGGCAGATAAAGTGCTTCCCAGATAAAGTAAAGTTAAAGGAGTTCATCATTAGCAAGCCCTTATTAAATGAAATATTAAAGAGACTAATCTAAGAAAAAGCAGATGAGCAAAGCTATGAACAGTGAAATGACAACAGACTCATAACTGTCAACAACTGAACCTAAAAAAACCAAAAACAAACACAAACTAAGCAAAAACCAGAACAGGAACAATCACAGGAATGGAGATCACATGGAGGGTTATCGGTGGGTAGGGGGAGGGTGGAGAATGGGGGGAAAAGTACAGGGAATAAGAAGCATAAATGGTAGGCACAAAATAGACGGGGAGGTTAAGAATAGTACAGGAAATGGAGAAACCAAAGAACTTATAGGTACGACCCATGGACATGAACTAAGTGGGGGGCATGCTGGTGGGAGAGGCAGAGCAGGGGGGAATAAAGGGGAGAAAAAAATGGGACAATTGTAATAGCATAATCAAAAATTTTTTTTAAAACATTTTAGAAAAGTACTAAAGAATGATTTATTAGAAATGTTTGCATTTTTACCTAGAGAGCTGTAGAGGGTGCTATATCCTTAAGAATAGTAGTGGGAACTGGCTTTAACTAACTATAAGAATTCCTTTAGTCCAGAGCATGGAAGTTAGTCTTCCTTTTTTCCTCTCTCCCTCCTTCGCTCCTTTCCTTCCGTTCTTTTTTTATTTTTATTTTTTTTCCTTTCTATTTTAACTAAAATTAGAATGACTAATGTTGCATAGTTGATATAGGTTATAATAAATATTGATATAGTATACTTGGTTGCAGAATATATTTCGTTTTCCAGGTTCTTTGAATATAGTTGAAATTATGACTTCCCCACTCTGTATTGGTTACAATAACAAAGGTTTATTTTCCTACCATCTACCCTTTCTGTCCCCTCCCAAATTGACAATTGTAATGTTTTGATTGGAAGACTTTACAAGCAGTCTCCTCTCCCCCTCGTCAGATGGGTCAGAGACAACCAAACCATATAGTGGGACTGTATGCTAACATAGGTCTGGTTCAGAGGATATTATCTTGACAGTAAAGATTGTTAGAAAAAAGGTGGAATTTAAAAACCTGGGCAGACTTAAGGAACTGTTTTGTTCAGATTTGTCTGGCTTTTCTGGCTGATTAATTTATTATTCAGATAGGCATCCTGTAAATTCCAGACTTTACTATTCCCTAATTTTTCTGCTTTAATGGTGATTTTAAAAACTTGAGGTGGAATTACCTGATAATACTTCTATTTTTTTTTAATGGTTAAAAATTTTTGTGTTTTTATTGTTTTTGCATTTTAAACAATGCTAAAAGTTTCATTTTCAAGGCATGGCTTGAATTATCAATTTTGATCCATTAAATTAAAAAAATACAAGGGGACAGAGATCATGGCCAAAAAAATAGTAGTTAACTTCCCCCCCACCCTTAAAGCTCTAGCCAGTGACATGAACATTACTGACATTCCACTCAGTGCCGGATATTCAGATGGTGGCGCACTCTGCCCCATGGACTGCCCTGGAGGAGTGGGGCAGCAGTTGCCAGTTTTAGCTCTCAATAGGCTACTCAAACCAGATAAACTGGTGGGCTGAAGTCCAGTAAGTCTTCCTGGTTTTCTGCCCATTGGCTGACAATATACAAACTGTCAAGCTTGTAAAATTTAAGCGGGGGCGAGTGGGGAAGGCCATAAAAGGAGGAGGTTGGCAGGAGAAAAGAAACTCAAGCTTTCTCCTGGGCTGGTGACTCTGGAGACATACCTCAAGAGAGGTCAGGATAGGTGGATTCTAGGTTTCTGATGAAGAAAATCATTTTTTGAGGAGGGAATGAGATCTACCTTGAAGAATAGTTCTTCCTGCAGAGGGCCCTGGAGACAGGACAGTGTAAGAAGTTCTCCTAGTACCACCATGAAGGAAGACAGAAGGCTGAGGGAGAATCCCGAGGTTTCAGCCATATGTGAGACTGGTAAACACAGAAAGACCGGAAAGCCATGGGGAACTCTCAGTACCGACTCCCACCAGCATATGCAGGCTCTGCAGAGTGCTGTGAACTAAGTTAACTTAGTGGCCATAATCTAGGAAAAAGAAACCTGTGAGAAGCAGAAAGTGTTTTTACAGAATATTCCAACGATCTCTTTCCAAAATGGTCTATCCACATATATATTTAAAGTTAAGAAAAATAAAACTGATTCAAGCCATCCCTGTGCATGAAAAGAAAAAAAAATTAAAGTGAGACCTTTCGCCCTGGCTGGTATGGCTCAGTGGATTGAGTACGGGCCTGTGAACCAGAAGGGTGGCTGGTTTGATTTCCAGTCAGGGCACGTGCCTGGGTTACCAGCCAGGACCCCAGTTGGGGGTGTAGGAGAGGCAACCAATTGATGTATCTCTTACACATAGATGTTTCTTTCCCCCTCCCTCTCCCTTCCCCTCTCTCTAAAAATAAATACAATTAAAAAATAAAGTGAAACCTTTGCTGCTCTAGTCTCAATTTAAGTATCACAGCCAGCTTGTTACTTTTATTTTGGAAGAGAAGATGTAAAAGTTTTGTTCCTTCATTCAGAAGGCAAGTGTAACCACTTATAAAAACAGAAAGGCAGGGGCAGACGAGGAGAGGAAAGTAACTTCGGATTCAGTTACACCAATTCTGAAGAATTTTGAAATTATTTGAACTTGGTCAAGTTAGATAAAGTGGTATATTTTGGAATAAAAGTCAGTAAATTAGCTGTGTTTTAAAAAATACAAAAACATGTTAGGTAAAATGTAGGCAGCTTTAAAGGATTCTGACCCAAACCTTGCCAGGAATTTCTTCCTTTTTCCTGAAACTGTATTTTAAATATTTATTATGAAGTTTAGTATTAATAACCCCTTAAAAAAAAAGAATTTGTTTCTGTTGCCCCTAAAAGTGAAAGTATTTTCTCATTTGTGATAGGAGGATTGCTGTTGTTGAAGCATTCTTACTGAACACGTGTACTCTATTTTTTGTTTCTCTTAACTGTCAAGGCACCGCCTTCCATGGTCAACAGTGAGCAACGCCAGCATGCAGAGCATATATTCTTATCATTTAGGAAATCCAAGTCACCATTTGCAGTTTGCAAGCATATTTTGGGTAAGTATTCACTTTAAAATATTTTTGCATAATCACTTCTAGTTTTTGTCTTGAATGTTAGATATTTTAAATTCCTTTTAAAATAAGTTTTTATAGTTATAATTTTTCATTAATAATCATTCTACTGAAGTGGCTTTAAAGATATCCCATATAGCCAGACGGAATAACTTTTTTAACTTTGGATTTTTCTCCCCTAGGTATAGTGTTCAATAATTTGTTTTATTATTGACTGTAATGTGAAGGCTGTTAAGAGTGGGGGAAAATCTAATATTTTTTCAGTTTTCAAGTGTGATATCATTTATTATAGGAAATGTACTATATCTTTTCCCAGCGTTTTAAAATTTAGGTCGTTGCCTTGGCTGGTATAGCTCAGTGGGTTGAGTGTGGGCCTGCGAACCAAGGGATCGCTGGTTCAGTTCCCCATCAGGACACATGCGTAGGTTGTGGGCCAGGCCCTCAGTAGGGGATATGTGAGAGGCAACCACACATTGATGTTTCTTTCCCTCTGTTTCTCCTTCCCTTCCCCTCTCTCTAAAAATAAATAAATAAAATCTTAAAAAACACTTTAGATTGTTTTTGGCGATTTCTCCAATTTCTTTTTTTTTTTAAACCGTGTAGTTTATACTCCGCTTGCTTAGTGAATATTAGTACTGTGTAGGTTATCACTGTATATCGTAAAGTGAAGCATTGATTTTTACTCTTGTAAAGCAATTTTATGAGTATGTTATATCTGACATATATACAGAAACAATCTCTTTTTAAAGATGGTATTTTCTAAGGTAAATATATGATCTTCTGCCTCTTAGGTATTTTGTAACGTTAGGGCTTAGTTTTTAATTGGAGTCATTTTTTTGTCACGCATATTTAAGGCTCTGAAACACTGCGTTATTCATGACTGTAGAGTTGGTTAGGAGTATTAGGAACTAAAATATCTGACCTTTCATCTTGTGCTTTGACTTATCTGTTAGCCACCTGTATTCTGGTTTCCAGATTGAAATTTCCTACAATACAAGTTAAATATTAAACATGCTCTACAGGTAATGGGATTATAAATGAGAGCTATTAGATTAGTTGGGGTAGAAAAGCTCTGGTGCAGACACTGGGAGGTCCCAGCTCCAGTGGTGTCGCTGCATGTGGTCACCTTGAGAAGTCACCCCCTCTGAACCTGTTCTCACTTGTGAAATGGGAACAGTGATGTCGTGTTCCATCACAGGTTCAGGTCTCTTGAGTTGTGAGGCGCATATGTAGTAACAACATGGAAAATCACTTTGTAGATGGTCGGATAAATGTCACGACCCCATTACTTCATTTCAAATGACTTTTTAAAAATATGACAAGCTTAAAAAATGCTATTTTTTATGTGCTAGGAGCTAGCTGTGGTGGTGAAGGTGGCTCTGTCCCTCTCAGGAGGTTGATCTCACTGTTAAAGGAGCAGCTTTAATAACCACCTTTTAAATTCCAAATGAGGAAGTTTTGAAAAAAAAATTTTTTTTTAAGTGTTGAATTTGTTTCTGGCAGTAAGAAAATTTATTTTATGCCTGTGGAGAATATTAAACTCAGCATTAAATTAAAAGAAGCAAAACTTAAACCAGCCTTAAGAATTTGAGGGAGACTTACTTCATCCCTTTACTGCCTGGAAATTACTCAGCATTAATGGATTTAGAAAATCATTGTGTTAAACTGGCACCTAAACTAATCTGGTACCATATGGCAGGTACCATAACTGCATTAACTAGGTTCCATCATGTTTCATCTTACTTTCTGTCATAATTCAGTCGTCATTCTCTACTAGGTGGAAAGAAGTTGATGTAAGTTATAAGTATTTAATTAGAGTGTATTTGTTTATACCACTCTTTTTCGAGGATGTATATGAAGTATTGCTGTCTTGTTATGATTTGAGCTTGTTTTGAAATACTTGTTTTTTTCATAAAAATTTCTAAAGAAGAGTATTGCCAGTTCCAGTCTGCTTCTAAAATCAGTTTGGGTTTTGAGACATAAACTATTTCGAAGCCCGAGTGCATGTATTATAGTCACTAATGTACTGCCAAGGCTTTTATTACATTAATGTTACGTCTAAACTTCACAGAATATCTTAAACTCCGTCCTCGGTTGCCACCAGCACAGAAGGGTTAATTCCTCTAAGAAGACTTCTCATGCAAGTGGCAGTCAGCTGCAATTCAGAATTTTCACATTCTTGTCTAGGGATTGTATGTCATTTTTGTAGAATATCTGGGTAATACAGCCTGGTAAGGGGGAGACTTTCTCCTTGGTGCTTCCCTTTTCTGGCCTCTTAAAATTCTTCCTTTCCCCTTCTCATGTTTCATTATATTTCTCGTTTTTCCTCATTTCCTTGTCTTACCTTTTTGTTTTCTTTCTAGTTTTAATTTTTTTTGCTCTTTTCTGTGTGTGCACATGTGTGCATGTGCATGTCTCATGCTTGTGCACAGTGCAGAACACTGTCAGACGTCTTGGCACTTAGGAATTTTCTAGGTTTGTAGGACGAAATGTTCCTTCAAAAAACCTGCATTCTCTTCTTGTTAAAGAACTATTTATTATACTCCCAGACAGTGAGGGTCAGGTCAGCACTCCTGGAGCTAACTTTGTGGCATTCTTTTGTACTCCTCTCAGGGAGAAATGGATTTCTTTCATTTGTTATATCAGAAGTCGCCAAAATAAAATAAAATGAAATGGGAGACTTGTTGTAGGTTGCTGTGCATGTGTACCTGTCATTAAGTAACTTGGGGACTTACATCACCCAAAACCAGGGAGGTAATTGTCGTCACTGACGTCTCTCCTTGACTACTAGGGGTTTCTTTCTTTAAAAAATATTTTCTGATCAGAATGCAGTGTGTACGTTTCCTCTTTTACATTTACTTCATTTGAACTTTTGTCTTTGTGGCTCTGTCTAGTTTCAGATGGCAGACAAGATAAAAAAAGATACATAATTATTATAAAAGTTACAGTGGTAGGAAATCACAGTGTCCTAAAATAATTGGTCACCTAAGCAATGCTCTTGTCAGTGGAAAGCCATTCTAAAAGCGTTAGAAATTCTAGATGAATGTGAGTTCCTTGTGAAGATGTGGCCATTTCTAGTGTCTCTCCAGCAGAGAGAATAAGCCTCATGTACCCTGGGTCCTACTGGCAACTGGCCAGTGCTTCTGCAAGCAGTTTTGGCACATTTGTGTTAGGGGTGGGTAGAGTGTGTGAAGGCTAATAACAGCTTTCATGGGAAAGGGTAATTTACTAGGGTAGGAAAATTCCTTCTTTGAAATTTGGAATTTGGCTTTCTTGTTTCCAGTTCCTTTATTCTTAGAGAGCTTCTTATGGGGGGGTAGTAAGTAGAGATCTTCATTCAGTACCAAACAGAGGAAAAGAGTTACCTTGAAAACTTTGAATGTCATTTACTTTTTGTAGTTGTTTTCCCAGCACGAATAGTCAAGAGTAAGCATGTTCCATTGCTCTTGGAGACCAGAAGGTGCTTGTTTGGACTTCATTGGCATGTATAGTTACAGGTGGACCAATATTGCTTAAGGAACACACCAGCCATGTGACCTTGGATGTCCTTCTTCATCTCTTGGTACTTCAGTTCCTTTAGCTGTTCAATGGTCTAAAATGCAGGAACTGAACTAGATGATCTTTGGAGTTCTGTTTCTAAAATTCTGTGACTCCCTAAGATTTTGCTTTCTTGTTAAAACCCATGGTTCAGGATTTCAGGTTTCTCGTTCTTAAAATAATTACTGGAATATGAAGATAAGGAGAAACCATTGTTTTGTTTCAGAAAGAGATTTATAATAAGAGATTATTTGAGTTACCTATATGAAGCACTACTATTTCTCCTTAAGGGAGCTAAATAGATTTAGCACGTTTCTGTTTCAAATCCTTTGAATAAAACACTTCTTTTCTCTGGATCTTTAAATATATCTTTTCATTATAAGTTTACATTTTGGAATCTGTTGCTTTATTTCTTGATTATATTTTAAGGTTTCTAAATTTTTGCGAGTTTTGATAATCATCTCAATTAGAATTCATGTTAAGATAGTATGGAGTAATTAAACATTAAAAAAGAAGATCCAAATTGGTTCTTCTTGTTGGTTTTGGTATTTTCAAAATTCCTAGGTAGTAGTGTAATATAATAGGAATTTATGTAGGGTATGCTTTTTCACTCACATTTTTATGGCTGATTGTGCCAAGATCACTTGTAAAATTTTTAAATGACTCGACCTTGAGTAAGAGAGAAAAGGGTGTGCCTGATTGTATCTTCATGCTCTTCTGGTAATTTCTTGGAGGTGCTATTCTCTGCCTCAAGTGAATCTCTCACGGCTTTCAGATACTCGTGTCCAGTGACCTGGGCAAATAACCTGTGGTCTAATCATAGACTTCTCATGGATTTCACATGATGGTTATTTTTTAGAGCTTCAGAAAATGTCCACTTTTTCTTGACTTTTTTCCAACTATTCTCCCTTTTGATAATGCTGTTTGGAAACTGGAGTTGTACTGGTGAATAAAATAAAATAGAAAATTAGTATATTTTTAGGTATGTAAATTTTCTGTTTTGTTCTGCTCTGGATTTAGTTTTTAGTTCAGCTACTATCACTTGCTAGCTAAGGCTGGATCTTTCTAAGTGTAGCTTTGGGATTTTACTCAGTTTGATCAGTATCGCAGTCAGAAAATTCACAAGAACTTCTCACCTTGTGTAAATATGATTTTTTTTAACATTTTGAGAAAACTAACCTAAGTATAATTGTATTTATTTCTGAACTTACTATTGGAGATGGGTCATCCTGCTGAAAGCTTTATTACTTAAATTGAAATATTTTAACAGCGTGGCTCATCACAAATAGTAATGTTCAAAGGCCAGTTTATTAAGGTATTTTGCAGACACCAAGTTCTGTTTTGCACAGGGTGAGAATGTCTTAGGAAGTTTTCTGATTGCTTTATATATATATATTTTTTAAAGCTGTGTTATTTTTTAGTTCTTCATGCTTTGGAAGTGACAGTTGAAGAGAGGTGAGGAAAGTTTGTGAAAATTGTGATCGGGGATTAGCTGCCACCTGCCTGAGGTGTCTTCTGAGAGGAACTAACCTCTTTGTGGTGCTAGAGCAAGGTCACTGGATTAAAAAAAAAACAGGTAACCATCTTATTCCTTGTCTGAAAAGTTCTGTTTTAAAATTAATAAGTGCAGCGTGTTCAAGGGAAGATGAGCTACTGTTTACAGAAGTGTCTGATTCTCTCCTCAGAAACAAGCAAGGTGGACTATGTCCTCTTTCAAGCTGCCACGGCCATCATGGAGGCAGTGGTCCGAGAGTGGATTCTCTTGGAAAAGGGCAGCATTGAGTCCCTGCGAACATTCCTTTTAACCTATGTCTTACAGAGGCCCAAGTAAGTACACAGAGGAAGTTCTGCAGAAACACTCATGTGAACCTTATCCTTTTGGAGCTTTTCCCTTTGTTTTTCTTTATTTTTTAATGATAGACATTATGGTTAAGCTCTATGTGGGGCTCACAGTTTAAAAGTTAATACAGGTGATTGTAGCTTGTTTTCCTACTTAATGAAATAATGATTTTTTAAAAAATTGAATTTATTGTGGTGATACTGGTTAATAAAATTGTATAGGTTTCAGGTGTACAGTTCTGTAATACATCATCTATGTATTGTGTATTTACCACCCCCAAGGAAATAATGATTTTTAATTAAACTTATGATACTATGTTTTGTTTCTTTGAAAAGATTGTGCTGGATGTTAGGTTTTGTGTTGCATTTTGGACTCAGTTCAAAAGCCTTTGTACTTGTTCTTCTTTTTTTTTTTTTTTTTTGGTGCTTGGAAGTATTATAAAACACGTGAGTATCCCTAGACGGGTGAGGGGAGGAATCAAGTATGTGTGTAGAAATGCGTGTTATATAAAGAGGTTGTAGAAGAAGAAAGGACCAAATTCTTTAACAGTTCCTTTGGAGAGGGGCTCAAGTTTAAGAAATGGGGTGAAGGTGAATTTCTTTCCGTGTTATACATATCGTAGTACTTAAACATTTTTACAAGATTGTACATATTTATTGCTTTATGATTTTTTTTTAAATATGAGGACAACTATCAACCACACTACTTTTGGCGGGAAGATTCATTTACTACTTTTTTTAAGTCCCTCAAATGCCAGGCTTTCTGTTCAGAAGAGGCTGTACAGTCTCAATGTGCTGTTTGTACAGTTGGGTACTTTTTGCATACATGGTCATTTCCAAATTCAGTGAAGAGAATGTCATATAATTAGAAATACTGGTAATGAGGAATGTCAACTAATGGTGATAAACATGCATAAAGCTTTAAAAAGAATTTAAAGCATACTGTTACACCTTCTTTCCTACTGACTGCTCACTAACCGTGACTGAGTTTGTAACATTTAATCATAATTACTGACATGACTTTAGTACACAGTTAAGTGCTGACTACTTTACATCTGGATTCTAGAAGATGCATGAGAGTACAAAACCATGGTTTGCTTAGCTTTTTAGCATTGCAGGTTTAATGGATAATGTGTTCTATAGATGAGTTGGATGTTCATATAGGTGAAGGGAGGGGATGGCTTATTTTATTCTGGTTTTAACAGAATAAGAAAAAGTTGCTCTAGTTTCAAACCTTTTTCTTTTTCCTGTTGGTTTTCTTTATTTAAATTTTATTTGTTGTTCGATGAGGGCACTTGGGTATGGCACTAGCTTGCCCTGGAGCTGTTCATTATCACAGTCTGCTCCCCCACCAGTGTGGGAACTTCAGAGCTCTGGAGAGTTTGGTAGACTTAAAGGTGTGGCAAATTTTGATTGTGTGTATGTGTGATTTCTTGTATTATCCAGAATAACCTCACCCTTGTGTAATTTTGATTAGTTCAGGAGATATCTTAGAGTTGGTTATTAAAAAAAAAACAAAACAGTATAGTGAATGTGCACATGCCTTTTCCCTAGCAGGGACTCAGTTAATGTTTTGTCAATTGGCTCTCCCTGATGTGCATATATATATTATATGCATTTGCTCCTGAACTATCTGAAGGATGCTGCAGAAACCATGATGCTTCATTTTAAACATTTCAGCATGACTCCTAAGGCATCATCTCCATACTCTGTTATCTAATGTAATTCTGATTTTGTATTTGGATTTGTATGAATGATGTTATTTTTATCCTTTTCTTTCTTTGTAGTTTATTTTTTCGATCTGGGATTTAATCACAGATTATATGTTACAATTAGTTGTCAAGTCTCTATAGTCTCTTTAATCCAGAATAATCTGCCTTTTTTGTTTTTCATGACGTACATTTTTATCTAGTAGAATGCCCTATAGGGTGGAATAGAGTCAAGTTATAATTTTTGGTATACTGCGTAGGTCGAATACTGTAGGTTGTATAGAATAGACCACTACCATTTTGTGCACAGAATTTTTTCCTTTCTATTTTTCCTCCTAATTAAGGTAAAATCTGTATAGAGAAAATGTAAGTATACTTTTTAAAAGAGACAGTATAGAGTAATGGTTGAGAAAAGGACTCCCACTCCTCCAATTTTAAATCTGTGACCTTGGGCAAATTATTTCACATCTGTGTGTATTGATTTTCTGATTATTAAATAGAGTGAATGATACTTTATCAAAAGATTATGAGGATTAAATATCAAATTTTATACAGTTAGTTTATATAAAAGTCTTGCACATCATAAGCACCCAGTAAATGTTAGCTATTATTATTTGTTTTCTTAGTAATCTGTTATTCTTGTCAGTGGAGATATTTAAAACTAGCTTTATGTACATTCTTAGTAATAGTATTCAGCTTTATGTGCGTTTGCTAGTAGTAGTCAGCGAGTGTATTTGAAACTACTGCATTCCTCCCAGAATACAAAAATTCCCTTTGGTCAGGTCATATTCTCGCCCATAATAGGATCTCTCTGTTTATTTGCTTAATGAATGCTTCAAGGCTGTGCTTTGAAGGAACATTTTTCCACTTCAGTCTAGACACAGGGACACGTGTTCATTCATTTGCATAAATTTCTAACAAATGCGTATTATGTGGCAGGCAGCGTGCTTTACCTTGGGACAACAGTAGCAGGCCTAACATGGCAGCCAGTCTGGGAGATGACCTTAAAACCCATGGTAACGGATGCTTTGTTTTATAACAGAGAGGCATGGGTCAGCCCTTTTTAGTGACGACCAGCCAGGTGTAGGGGCGCTGTTCAGGGATGCTGTCTGGACAGAGTGGCATCATGTCTGGGCAGAGGGCAAAGCAGTGAAAAGACCTGCAAGTACATGAGACTTGTGCCAGAAACAGAAGAAAGTTTAGCACATCTGCAGTTTTGAGTGTGTGTGGAAGGGGTGAGATCAAGAGAGGGGAGCAGATACCCAGCCATGAACGACCTTAGCAGTGGGTGACCATGTCACTTATGTCCAAATGAGGACACTTTTCAGAGTAAAAGAAAGCACTATTAATAATTATGTGTACAGCAGGTAAATTGGGAGTGTCCCAGGAAGTACGGGCTGGGTCATACCACTTATAAGCCATGTAAAGGAATTTGGTGTGTTTTTTTTTTGCAAGAGCATGGATGGACCTGGAGGGTATTATGCTAAGTAAAACAAGCCAGTTAGAGAAAAAAATACCATATGATTTCATTTATATGTGGAATCTAAAGAGCAAAATAAGTGAACAAACAAAACAGTAACAAACTCATAGACACAAAGAACAAACTGAGGGTTGCCAGATGGGAGGGGGGTTGGGGCTGGTGAAAAAGGGGAAGGGATTAAGAAATACAGATTGGTAATTATGAAATAGTCAGGGGATGTAAAGTGTTAGCTTAGGGAATATAATCAATAATATTGTAATAACTGTATGGTGCCAAGTGAGTACTTAAATTATCTGGGGGATCACTTTGAAATTATGTAATTATCTAACCACTATGCTGGACACCTGAAACTAATATAAAATGATACTGAATGTCAATTGTAATTGAAAAATTAAAACAAAAAGAAATTTCTGTTTTATTCCAAGGGTACACAGCGGTTGTATTCTTATGCATTCTAGAGGCTGGATTGAAAGTTCAGGATTATGTTTTCCGAACCTTACCTTTAAGAAACAGTTGTGGGAAGTCAGTTATTTGTGCCCTTGTGGTCTAGTGAACTTTGTAGAATGCCTCCACTTGGGACTAGTGCTTCTGCCACCACCATGTCGAGGAACAGACCTTAGAAATGAGAGTTTTAAAAAGATTTTTTAGAATTTGCATATTTCTGTAGTGTTGTGTCTTGGATAGCTAGCATGTTGCCTTTCCACATTAAAGGGAATGGATTTAAGATTGTACTACTCGTTGGAGGTGGATATTAGGACAGAATTTCTCTGTTCACTGGTAGAATCTTAATCCGGCTCTTAATGGGCTGACTTACTTCTGTCGAATACCGCTGTGCACTGGACACAGTTTGGAGAACATTTAATTCTTGTAACAACCCTACTACTGTTGTCCCCATTCCACAGATGAGAAAACTGAGACTCTGAGTGTTAACTGTCTTACCCAGGGTCATATAGGCAGTAGATAGAGTGTGGATTTGCACCCAGGCCTTCTGGCTTTGGAGTCTATGCATAACAGGTAGGCTACACTTCACTTAGACGTAAATGGTGTTATGAAGAGTTTCAGTCATATTGAGAAATTTCTTAGTGTTTTTATATTAGATTTATATAATGGTTTTCACTTTGATCTTTATGTTTTGCAGCCTCCAAAAGTATGTTCGGGAACAGATTCTCTTAGCAGTAGCAGTAATTGTAAAACGAGGCTCACTTGATAAATCAATTGACTGCAAGAGCATTTTCCATGAAGTCAGCCAGTTGATCAGTAGTGGCAATCCCACTGTGGTAAGTGTGCCTACTATTTGCATTTGTAAATATTTAATTTGTATTTTGTGTAGCACAGATACCATTACAGCAACAGTAACGTGTATCTACATGTAACAAAAAGCAGTTTTTATTTGTTCCTGTTTTCTCTGGTCCTCTTCATACATGTGCATATTGTGGATGTAACGTAGTTCATTTTTCATTTGATTCTGTTTCCGTGATGCTGTAGTGTTAGTCATCATCGTTTTAATGGTGTAAAATATTATAAGCTAATATACCACGCTATGCTTAGCCTTTTCCCTTCTACTGAGCATTTCCTCCATTTAAAAATTTTCTTCTTTTAATTTTTAGAGAGAGGGGAAGGGAGGGAGAAAGAGAGGGAAAGAGACATTGAAGTGTGAGAGAAACATTGATCATTTGCCTCTCGCAAGTTGCCAAGTGGGGGCCTGGCCTGCCACCAAGACATGTACCGGGACTGGGAATCAAACCAGCGACCTTTTGGTTTGCAGACCGGTGCTCAGTGCACTGAACCGCACTGGCCAGGGCACATTTCTTCCATTTTTAATAAACTTTTGACGACTACTAGTGATAATAGGGATGTTTGAATACAATATGAAATAATCTCTGACATAACCGTTATTAATGTTGCTATACCAGTGTATATATTACGTCACTGTCAGCTGAACAAATTTGAGAACATTGTTCTTGATCACATTATTCTGGGGAGCCTCATTGACTTGTTCCCCTTTCAGTCTCCCGCCTACCTTTTGGGAACTCTTTGGGCCTTCAGAGTGAAAGGCTTGGAGCTGGTGTTAGTGATCAGCTGTGATTCTTTGCCAGAGCCATTGACTTTTATCAGCTGCATGGTGTTTAACTCATTTAGAATTGGGATTGGTACTACCTGGCTGTTCTGATTTTCAGGTGATAAATCTTTAAATGTTTTGGGTAGTTTTTAAAAATCATGTGAGGCTTTTACACCATATAACTCTTTATGAATTGCTTTGCAGCTTCAGCGGTCCCTCAGTTAGTGTGTGACTTTAATCATCTTATTGATGGCTTGCAGTTAGGAGGTTGAGGTACATTTTAGGGAGCTGTGCACTGCACTGTCCCTTCTTTTTCACAGTGTCTTGGATCTCTTCTCTCCCCACCTCTTACCATGCACAAAAGCGTGCTCTCTTCTGCTCCAGCCATCTGCGCACTCTGGTTGGGACCCTCAGACTGAGCTGCCAACGTCTCTACTAAAGGAATGTGTAAACAAGTTGTCAGGACTTTGGAACTTCCTCCATAACCCTGATGTTTTTTGTTTTTCATTTGGAATTTATCAGGGGGCATGTGTCTGTTCTTTTTTTCGTTACCAGCTTTATTGAGGAATAATTTACATGCATTACTGCATCCTTTTAAAGTGTACACTTGGCTGAGTTGTACTGTGGTGGGTACCGGGGAGCTACCACTAGAGTCACAAGACAGAGCATTTCTCCTTGCACTTGATTTTTGATTTTATGAATATTACATTCTATGCCATGCTTGTGGCAGATTCTTCAGGAGTACATGTGTGTGTTCTATATCTGTTGTTTCTAACGAGTGGTCACAACACAGCCACACGGTGGCTTCTGAATATTTGAAATGTGGCTGGTATGACTGAGGAACTGAATTTTAAATTTCATTTAATTTTGATTCATTTACATTCAAATAGCCACATGTAGCTAGTGGCAAACATATTGGGTAGTTCTAGAGACACTGATCATCCAGTGGTCTAATTCCAAGTCCTTTTCACCTAATCTTAGTATTGTAAAATTTATTTGTTTATATAAAACTAAAAACTTCAAAATGTGCACATTTGAATTACTGCATTTTTCTGAGTCATTTGGCGTGTTTTATGTAGTGAGAAGTTCTCCTGAAAATAGTCCCTAAATAAGGTTCTATTAAAATTTTTGAGGTAAAAATGGTTGGGGAATTACTTTTTACCAATATTAGTCATTACTTTCAAAATCTCTCTCGGTAGACATGGTCTCCTTTTCTGGTGAAGGCTTTGCTCTTGACGCAGTCTTGATTGCTCAGGGTTGCCTGCCTTAGTTGTGTAGTGCAATGGTCCCCAACCTTTTTGGCACCAGGGACCAGTTTTGTGGAAGACAATTTTTTCCATGGATGGGGGCGTTGAGGGATGGTTTGGGGATGATTCAAGCACATTACATTCAAGCTCACTGCCTGCTGTGTGGCCTAGTTCCTAACAGGCCTGGACCACTACTGGTCTGCGGCCCGGAGGTTGGGGACTCCTGATGTAGTGGTAATCTTGTTATTTACGTGGATTATGTTACTGGTGGCCATGTGCGCCATGTAGTGGTGGCCGTCATGATGAGTGAGGGAAGAACAAGGGGTGGAGACAACTGGCCAGAGCTCGTGGGGAAGGTTTAGCACTGAGGCTGCTACTTTGAGATGTTATCGTAGTCCACTACTCCAAGTCAGGTCAGTCTTTATGTGTTAGATTCTACTTAAGGATGTGTTGCTTCATGTGACAGTCACAGTGAGGGAGTCTAGCTCATTGCAGCTGACCAGGACTTAAACTTTAGGAATGAAACCAGTAAATGTTGACATCCATGTGCTTATGACTAATGCCTTCTCTCTAGTTAGTAGAATTTCTGTGCCTTGTCCTCACTCCCCATAGGCAGCTTCTTGGCACGCTGAAGGCAGAGGCTCAGGAGCCTCTTGCCTCTCTCAAGAATGAACACAGACGCAGGAGCTGAGTTCCCCACTTCCTTTGGCTGGGGAATTTGACCCACCTCACAAAGTCTTCCCAAAGCAACCTGGCAGTTGGACTTTTTTGAACCACTGTGAAATAACTAATGTTCTGAGAATGAAACAGATGTCACTGTTAGAGAAGATTTTGCTCCATCCACTTCAGAATAGTGGATAAATTTAATATCATCACGAAAAATTCCAAAACAAAGATTTTTCTGAAAGTTGAATTTCTTCTAATGGTGTTAACTTTTTATAGCAGCAGGCGGGAGGTGTAATTTAATTTCAGGATTTTTGGCCGGATGAATTTTTTATGGTGACTACACCGAAAACGTTAAACTTAAAAAGTACTACATTTATGCAGCAAGTTCAGTGCACTGTGTGGCCATCCCCGTTGTCCTTGTCCGGCAGGTCGAACAAACTGAGGTTCCAGACCAGTAAAATGTTTTAATGTTCCCCTCTCTCTCTCCCTCAGACTGTTGAGAATTTGTGGGAGCTGTTCAAGAATTTACTTAAGGTTTTCTTAGGCTCAGAGACATGAACAGCAGTGGGAGAGAGGTTTAAGACTTGATAGGAAGGGAAAATGATAAATTGAGAATGTGAATATAGTGTTGGCTAGAAACTTTCTTTATAAAGGTGATTTTAAGAGATATTTTTTAAAAAGAGACTGTTCATGGTTTTCTGTGGGTGAAAGAAGGTTGACCTCAAGAGTTAAGGGACTAACTTTCCCTACACCTTCGTTGCCAGAATACACTATCGTCTGGTTTTCACTGTTCCCTGAGAGCATAGTTTTTGGTGGTTTATCCTTTTGTACTTGTCTGACATACATGTTTAAGTAAGTTTGGGGACAGTATAGTATGACACGCTGATTTTTATTGTGGATAAACACCTAAGGGTGGCCCAGCAGAGGAGAGAGCACCCAGTGAGTTTAGTAAGCATTCAGCAAGTGTGGCTCTCCCCAGTGATCTCACCCCTTACATATCTTAAGACACAAATGCTGCTAAATTATCCTTTTCTTTTTCGTGTGTGTGTGTGTTAATTTTCACCCAAGGACATACTTGTTGATTTTAGAGAGAGGGGAAGGCAGGGACAGAGAGAGAGAGAGGAGAGAAACGCGATGTGAGAGAAACATTGATTGATTGCTTCCCATATGCGCCCTGAACAGGAATTGAACCCAACAACCTTTCGGTTTACGGGGTGATGCTCCAACCAGCTGAGCCATACCAGACAGAGCTAAATTATCTTTTTCTCTCAAATAATACTTTAAGTATTGAAAATCAGAAGAAAGTATTTATGCTCTTATTCATGAGTGAAAACTAATAGTGTATGTAAAAAAGTTGAAAACCAATATATTAGCTCTACTTTAAGTGCTTTAAGAAGTATTTTATAGTCTTGATTCTCTGCAGATAGTTTTATGGAAGAATTTCTAATGTATACTAGTCTATAAAGTACTTCCTAAGGAGATTATATTATTATTATTATTAAAAAGATTTTATTTATTTTTAGAGAGAAGGGAAGAGAGAGAGAGAAACATCAGTGTGCTAGAGGAACATCCATCAGTTTCCTCTCACATGCCCCAAACTGGAGACCTGGCCCGCGACCTAGGCATGTGCCCTGACTGGGAATTGAACTGGTGACCTTTTGGTTCATAGGTGGGAGCTCAAGCCACTGAGCCACACCAGCCAGGGCAGGGGATTATATTGTTTAGACAGTACAGCTTTCCATGTATTGTGATGCATTCTTAGAGTAATTCTGTGAGTACAGTTATTAAATAAGAGATCGTTTCATGCCTGTCACCGTGGATAGGCTGTTTTCCTTCTCTGGCTATTGAGGGTTGCTGAGGTTACTGCATCATAGTTTGCAAGAATCATATCTACTGTCTACTGTTTGAGAGGGGTAGATATAGGGAGAGTTTTAACTTCCTAAGGAAAGCAGCTAAATTTTTTATTTGAAATTAACATTTAAGCAAATTTTTAATGTATTTCATGTTTATTTCCTTTGAAAGTAGTCATACATTAAATCACTTTTAATGTTTAATTTAGCATTTAAGTCTCCTTTTTTCCTCTTTCCCATGTGAAAGGGAAGTGGGTGAGAAACTCACTTGTCCACAGCAGTGCTGTCCTGGATATGATACCAGCTTTATCTCTCTTATCACAAGTCTCATTGATATTTGCTTAGAGGAGCAGCTGGAAGTCTGTGCGTACGGCAGCATTTCATAAAGTTTATTCTTGGTAGTAAAGCTCCCAGGGTAAGAGCCAGGCTATTATAAGAGACAGTCTCTCTCTGAACAAGAGTATTTTATTTTGTCAGCTGGGGTTAGTGTTTGAGTAGCTTGTGTTTGCGGTAGTAACCTGGTGAGTAAGGCAAGCTATCTCTTAGGGGGGTTTTTTCACTACCATGAAATTAATGGCTTTTACTAGAAATAAGAATGCTGTTGTTAAGACTTTAATGTGAAGACAACAGTTACTTAGTTGTTAGTGAATTAACTTGTGGATTTTCAGTACTTGCAATAAGAGAAAACAGATTAGACTATTTTATAACCTTGAAGTCTCATCAGATTTCTTCTGCTTGTTCTACATATTTAAATTTTCTTTTTGAAATTTATCAGTGGCTAAAAATGTAGGGAATACATTGTGTATTCATTTTTTTTACTTTTCTTTTGTGTTAATATAGTGCAAGGTATAGAGATAAAGGTGACTCATTAATCCGGGGGATATTTACTGAGCATCTACTCTTTTACTTTAGTGATGCTTTAGTTACAGCTTCCCCTTATTAATTGATTACCTATCTTGTGTTTTTAATATAATTTAAACACATTTGGTGGAATGTAGATAATTAAGAGGTAGGACCAGAAAAGCCAAAATAGGTGATTTTTAAAAAAATTTTTATTTATTCATTTTTAGAGAGGAGAAGGGAAGGAGAAAGAAAGGGAGAGAAACATCAATGTGAGAAACATCTGTGGGTTGATTCTTCTATGCACTCCAGCTGGGGACTGAACCTGCAACCCAGGCATGTCCCCTGCTCGGGGATTGAACCAGCGACTTTTCGCTTTGCGGGGTGATGCCCAACCAACTGAGCCACACTGGTCAGGGCTAGGTGATTATTTTTTATGATGATGATAAAAATCCTTTTGCTTCTTTACCTTATGGTAAACTGCTGCATTTTACATAGTACTTTTACCTGCATGATTTAATTTGAACCTTAGGAAAATCACATGAATCACATGAATGCAGGGCAGAGGGTTGTGACGCTTTTTGTAGATGAGAAGAGTGAAACCAACACAGAAGTAAGTTGCCCTCAGGTACCGGAAGTGGTAAATCCTAGATTGTTGTCACCTAGATTTTCTGACTTCTTTGTCTGAAGTTCCAGGGGTGTCCAACCCGTGGCCTATGGGCTACATGTGGCCCAGGATGGCTATGAATGCAACCCAACACAAAATCGTAAATTTACTTAAAACCTATTTTTTCGCTCCTCGGTTTTCGTTAGTGTTTGTGTATTTAACGTGGGGTCCAAGACAAGTCTTTATCTTCCTGTGCGCTCCAGAGAGGCCAAAAGGTTGGATACCAGTGGCGTTCTTGGAAAGAGTCCAGTAGTATTTAGAATTTATTTGGGATATAGTTTTAATAAATTGTATTATTCAGTTTGTAACTTGTTGGAAATGAGAGTTATCAATTTAGGAAGGCTACTTATTACTAGTCACATTGCCACAGCATATGTGACAGCAACCAAGGATGGCTGAGAAAAATGGGTGTGGTGTACACCAAAAAGCCTGGGCCGTGGTACCATGCAGCCATGGCATGTGAAACCTGTGCATGTTAGTAGATTCCAGGTATTTATATTAAAACATCAGATAGTTAAGTGCCTTAGAAATAAATCTTTTGGGAACATTTACATGAAGTACATTCCATTAAAAATGTTTGCTGCATTTGGAAAATGAACAGATACTCACTTAATTCTTTTTGATCATTTATAAGTCTCAGACTTGTACTAATGGTATGTATACTAGTCTAATCCCTGTAAACTTCAGTAGACAGTCTCATAGTCTCTTGTTTATCAGTCATCTTTGATCAGATTTCATTGAAGTTCACCACTCTAAATTACTTAGAAAAGCTTTTGTTTTTGACCTGCTTGAGTATCAGAGTCACTGTATCCAGTACAGAAATATTATCTAGCCCTGACCATGACAGGGCAGAGAGGAAGTACTGGGTAGTACTGATCGGTGTGGGGTTCAGAGGTAATATTCTTGGGCTAACCATTAAGACCTACAAGTCTGAAGAAAGCACAGGGGAACCTTCCTCTACAGGGTGAGAAAAACAAACACTTGTGACCTCACATAGGTGGATTGGTTGCTTCCTCTCTTTCTGTGTCTGTCTCTGTGTGTCTCTGTCTCTCTCTCTCTGTCTCTCTCTCTCTCTCTCTCTCTCTCAGGAGCTGTCCCCTTTTCTATTTTAGGATTCCATTTTAGTTTGCTTCCCAGCTATTGTCATTATAATGTGCTTGTCTTGAGAGTAACTTTATTTTAAAGAGATTTAATTTAATTGATAATTAAATACTGAAAACAAGTAGCACATTGGGAAATGAGTCTTACATGCATTGTGATGTGTTTAATTCCTCTGTGAATAGGAGAAATACTCTGTTGATATGTACAGAAGTGCTTTGCTCTTTTAATGTACAATCAATACTAAGTCACTCTTTATTCTCCTGGAATTTCTGTTCTCTTGGCACCTTTGAGCATTAATGGTATAGTATAATTAATATTTATGATGCTGCTCTCAGGTCCTTACAGGGCTTCCAAATCAAGGAGTGATTAAACTTTTTGGTTGTTTTTTTTTTTTTTAAGAGTGGGGGAAGGGAGGCAGAAAGAGGGGGACAGAAACATCAGTGTGTGATTGCCTCTCACGCACCCCCAACTGTGGACCTGGCCGGCAACCCAGGCATGTGCCCTGACTGGGAATCAAAGCAGCGACCCTTTGATTTGCAGGCTGGCACTCAGTCTGCTGAACCACACCAGCCAGGGTATTTGGTATCTTTTAGTGATGAAAATCTCCTTCTCACTTCTTTGAAAACTGGTAATTTGAGGTATGCTAAAACCAGAATATTTGATTTCTGGTTATAACTCTTAACTATGTTGCATAATTTATTCTCATGTGTTTCTTAAATCTTTGAGTGGTAAATTTGAAAAGAACACAGTTGCTTTAAAAATTTATGTTTTTATTTCATAATGATAAAGAGAAAAAAGGAGAATACAAAACAGGATATCCGGGTTCATGGTGTATATAACATTACCTGTGCATTAACACATTGAGAAGCTGTGGACAAATGTTAACAGTAACAGCTCCTGGGTGGTAGGATTGTGGGCAGTTTATTCCCTTTGTGCTTTTCTGTAGTTTCCGGTTTGTTTGTTTGTTTGTTTGTTTTTAAAGGTAAAGATACATAATTTTTATAGGAAGAAAATGTTATTTAAAAACAATGTTTAGAGAGCTAAGCCTATAGCAAGACTGTGTTTTGTTTTAATGGTCGTGGATTAAAAATATACTTTCTTGCTGTGACCGGTGTGGCTCAGTTGGTTGGAGCGTCATCCTGTGCACCAAAGGGTCATGGGTTTGATTCCTGGTAAGGGCACATAACTGGATTGCAGGTTTCATCCCTGGTCAGGGCAGGTGTTAGAGGCAGCTGCAGCTGATTGATGTTTCTCTCTCACATTGATGTTTTTCTCCTTCTAAAATTGATGAGCATGTCCTTGGGTGAGGATTAAAAAAAGAAAATTAAAAAATAATTTTTTTTCAAATTTCTTGACTTGAGTCAGAGCGTAAAACAGCGATTTGTTGTTCCACTTATTTACGCATTCATTGGTTGCTTCTTGTGTGTGCCCTGACCAGAACTGAACCCACAGCCTTGATGTATGGGTACAGGACTCTTAAATCACTGAGCTACCTGGCCAGGGCAGTCAGTACACGTTTCAGTCATTAGAGTTGTGTTACCCAAAATCGGAATATGATTATAGTTTTAAAAAATGCCATTTTGTGGTGAATGTAGGTTGATACAAAGTAGCAATTCGTGGCAAGTTGTAAATTACTTATGCAAAACTATTATAGACATGTATTCATAAGAATCAGTTTGTGTTTAATGAGTACTCTGGGTTCATAATGTCCTATTCAATGAGATATTTAGAAAGGACAGGAGGAAAGCTAAGGCTAATAGACATAAAAATATGGCATTCTAAAAATTATTTTCAGAACCTTAGGAGCTTGTAATACATTGTGTTAGGTCCTTATGAATTAACTTTCCCCTTTGAATTTAATTAATTTGAATTTAATACCTATTCTTCTCACTAAAGCCCAGCTGTATTTAAAATCTATGTTCATAGTTGGTCCCAGTGTTATTTAAATGTATCTGTGAAGTTTTGATTGGTGGCACTATAGTCATTAATATACCATTTTAAAAGAAATTTCATATTCAACTACATTTTTGTTAACTAAAAAAATGAAGGGATTGTACTTGATGAGTTTCTAAGATCTCTTTAAGCTGTAAAATGAAATGAGTGTGTGCTGAACTGCTTTCTCTGTACAAGGCTCCTTAGTGCCTGGTTTCTCAGACCGGTCTCCTGCCCCCTGTGCCTGGGGCCATGCAGAGTCAGTTAAACTTGTATTATACACGTCTCTTGACCATTTGTGAAAGAGGGGAAATTTTTATATTAAAACAAATGTACATTTTGAGGTAGAACTACAAAGTTGAGATTGAGGCAAGTAAGAATTTATTCTTTTTACAGTTTTAGAGGAAAATTTCAGACATATGCAAAAATAGACAAAATATTATATTTTATTGGTCACTCATGTAACCATCATTCAGCTTCAGCAAATACCAACTCATGGCAACCTTTGGGAATTTGGTTTTATGTATGTTTGCTAAGATTTGCCAAGATAAGCATCTGTATGGTTAAGGTACCGACATCAGAAGCATTTCTGAACAAAGATGTGGCAGTTGGTGGGTGGGATGACTGTTCAGCTGTTGTGTAAGCTTGCATAAATAGTATCATCTTGACTTTAATCTTTGGTTGTTCAGAGGTAGTGAGCATATTTCTGTTTAACTCCTGGAAATGTGCCAAAATAATTTGTATCCTCTTCATCCATGGCACCTTGACTCTGAATAGTCTGTGAATAAAAACGATGAGTTGATATTAGGCGCCTGTTGGAAAGAACCATCAAGAAGGAAAATCTTCATTTTCAATTTTAAAAACTTTTGAGTACTACCTGGTTAATATTTTGGAGACTCTAAATTTTTCACTTTTCATCTGTTTGGAAATACAGTTTATCCTCATCTGAGCATAAACCTGGGCTCAGTCTCATCTGTCCTTTATTCTTTATGACTTTGGATCACACTTCTTTCAAAAGTAAGACGGAGTGTGGATTGTTGTGTGAATTAAACGAGATAATAAATTAAACATTAGTTTTCCTAAGATATTACTTGCACTCCTTGATGAAGTTAGGAGTATGATCTAAGTTCAAGTCCTAGATAGATTTGGGTGACTGGAATTGAGAAAGAACTACTAACAGTTACTAGGCCACTTGGAAAGCAGAGCTGATCGTTATTCTGTCCATCTGATTTTCTGACTGGAAGATCTAAGCATAGAAAATGTTTCGTTATATTTGAGCAAAACATTAGAAAAATAATGCCTCTTAATTATTTCTTATTCAATAACTATAGCAAACTCTGGCCTGTTCTATTCTGACTGCACTATTGAGTGAATTCTCAAGTTCAAGTAAAACTAGCAACATTGGACTGAGTATGGAATTCCATGGTAACTGCAAAAGAGTTTTTCAGGTATTGGTATTTTTGTTCTCTTTTTTAATTCTCAGATTGTTCACTTTTTATACAGTCTGTTCCCAGTGCAATGTGAATATTTATTTCATCTGGTTAAATGATAGCCTGCACCTGAAGGTTTGTGTCGTGATTTCATGGGATATAATAAAGTGATAGGTTTGGTGAATATAGATGACAATTTAAGGATACTCGTTTAATGCTAGTCTTAGAACAAAAAGGAAATACTACTATAAAGATTCTTAGTTTATTTATTTTGTTCTTACAGTGTTGAGATATCAGTGCTTCAATTGATGGGACTTTGCTGACCATAAAAATAGGCCTGGCAGAATGCCCACGAGGGCTGTGTATTTAAAATGTTATTGCAGATGGTGTGGGCTCTTTGTCTTGTGTGTATTGTTTGGCTCTGAAGTAAAGTTATGTGAAGGCACTGGCTTAAATCCGAGGGCCCTGCAGTAGATCAACTGACCCCTCCAGCTCTGTCTAGTTGTCAGATTCGCCTCTCCACAGAGTAGCATTCATGTCACAGTAAATGTGTTCAAATTGGTGTCACTTGAAAGCTGACTGTGGTGAAAATTATGAGCAGGCCTAAAAATGGAAAATGTTCCTAAAGAAATAGTGTTTTCCATTGAAAATATTAAGGTTTTTGCTTTTTTTTTCTTTTATGGTTCTAAAAGGGAATGCGTTTTGAATAAACTTTTGACAAAAAATACTTCTGACTTATTTACTGCAGGAAGAAGACCTTCGTCAGATCTTCGTGTTGACGGTGGAAGTTCTGCAGGAGTTCAGCAGGCGGGAAAACCTCAGTGCTCAGATGTCCTCAGTATTTCAGCGCTACCTTGCACTCGCCAATCAAGTCTTGAGCTGGAACTTTCTTCCTCCAAATTATATCCTTTAACAACTGAATAGATGACAGTTATGGCTGAAAGTCTCTATGGTTTGTTAAACATGTTGAAAGAAAACAAGTGTTTTTAGAAGTGGAATTCTTTTATAAAACACAGTGCAGTGGACTAACTGGGGGATTTAAAATTACATATACAACTTTATAGAAGAAGGTTGGCTAAATGGAAAACTTGGCTGGATGTTGGGACTCTTGCTCCCTGAAAGGAGAGCAGTAACTCTTAGGCAGGAAAAGGAGAAAGATAGGAAGTACATTTTCATCAGGCAGCTGTATCATTTTCTCGTTATAGAATGTAATGGCTCAGAATTTTTTTTTTTTACATTTTTATTGTATTTTTTTCATTATCATTTATCCCCCTGTACCCTCTTCCACCTTCACCCACCGCGCTGCTCCCTGGATTTTTTCATTGACTTTCCTTTAGGCTAGTTTGGTGTTCTCTAAGTTGATTTTTATGGTGACAATATTGTACAAGTGTAGGTAATAAGGTAATGTTTATTCTTCGAAGATCTTTCCCAATAGAAAAATATAAATATTTTATTTCTAGCAAATTGTTTATTAGTAATACAAAAGCAATTTAAGTGGGTTAGGTTACAAATATAAATATCTGCCTTTTTTTTAATCAGTTACTGAAGTGGGGAACTTTGTATTTTGGAAAGCACCTCTTCAGTTTAAAGTTTATGATTTGCTCCTCTAGAACACTTGCTGCCCATTGATAGAGATCGAAGGTGGCGCTGCATAGTGGCTCTCATTCAAGGTTCAGTCTCAGTTAGGAGTATTCTGAGGCAAATTGCTTAACCCCTCTGAGTCTCAGTTTTTCCAAACGTAAAATGGGGATGTGGATTGTTAAGTGGATGAAATGAAACAATACATTTACAACACTTAGGAGTTAGCCACTATTTTGTTGAGCTCCTAATAGTCTCCTTGAATAAAGAAGTTAATCAGCTGGTTACCTGCGTATACTTTTTCTTGATCTGACACACTACCTGTGGTACAGGAAATTATAGTAAGTTTAATTTAACCTGTTCTAGATTAGATGTCTTTAACATCCCTTCCCTAAAAGCAGTTATGGTGAACTGCTGCTCTGTGGACAAAGCTTACCAGAGGGTTATCACTTTCTCATTCTATCTCTAGTCTCTAATCATTGTTGTCCTAACAATCAATATTATGGCTTCATTACTAATTTTGGTTGTTAAGAAGCAAGTAAGAATTTCTGTGTGCACTTTAAAAAACAAACACCCCTTTGGGTGTTGCAGTATAATCTTTGCTCCAGTTTTTGTTAGTAAAAAGATGTTGAAAAACTTGAGACAGATTTACAAAGTAACAGGCCATATGGAGTTGTCAAGGCATTAATTATATATGTAGGGAAAATCAACAAAAGTCACAATGCATATACTGTAGCCAATTTTAAAGTCTGTTTTAGGGGAAAAGGTAGTTGACTGGAGTGTGACTATTTTACAAATGAAAACAGTGTTCAGACAGTTTGAATACAGTTTGTCTAAAGGTAGGATATTTTTACGAAATTTTTAGAGAAAGCTTTGAAAAACCTGTCATCTAAAAATTATAAGCACAGGAACAATGTTGCTAAAGGAAGTGACTCCTTGTTGAAAGAGAAGTAGCTCTACATCTTGACTTGGGATATTCTGCTTCCTGGCTTACAGTGAGTTCTTACATGACTATAATATTGTATAGGAGCCCTTTGCTGGATTGCTGAACCACAGGTGAGTAATTGAGTCCTTCCTTAAGTGGATTAATTAGCTATAAGTGTAGAAGAAGGAACATGGCAGTGGAATTAAACTAAGCCACATTTTCAGGGCGAATTAAGAAAATTAGTTTCAAAAATTCCAGTTCTGTCTGACATACTGTTTCCATAATTTTTTCTTTTCCTAAATGGTATATAGTTGGAATCAGATGGTATGTAGTCTTTCAGATTGGCTTTTTTCACTTAGTAAAATGCATTTAAAGTTTCTCCATGTCTCTTCAGAGCTTAATAGCTCTTTTTTTTTTTTTTTTTTTTAAATCACTGAATAATATTCCATTGTCTGGATGATAGTTATCCCTTTAACTATGGAAGGACATCTTGATTACTTTTAAGTTTTGGCAGTTCTGAAGAAAGATCCATCTATAGTTTTTGTGTGAACATAAATTTTTAACTTCTTTAGGTCAATAAATACCAAGGATCACAGAAGGGTATTTTAGTTTTGCAGGAAACTGCCAAATATTCCCAAAGTGACTGCATCGTTCTGTGTTTCCACCAGCTGTGGATGAGAGTTCCTGTTGCTCTGCATACTCACCAGTGCTTGGTGCAGCCAGTGTTCGGGATTTTGGTCATTTTAATAAATGTGTAATACCTTATTTTAATTTGCATTTCCCTGATGACATATCGTGAGAAGCATCTTTTCAATTGCTTTTTTGCATTTGTATATCTTCTTTGGTGAGGTGTCTGTTAAGTTCTTTGGCCCATTTTTTAATCAAGCTGTTTATTTTCTTATTGTTGAGTTTTAAGAGTTCCTTGTATATTTTGGATAAGTCTTTTATCAGAAATACCTTCTGCAAACATTTTCTCTCAGTCTATAGTGTATCTCATTTTCTTGACATTTTCTTTCACAGAGCAAAAGGTTTTCATTTTAATGAAGTTCTCCTTATCAGTTCTCTTTCTCATGGACATGCCTTTTGCATTATATCTAAAAGTCATTACCAAACCATAGGCCACCTAGTTTTTCTTCTGTATTATCTTCTAGGAATATTATAAATTTTGCGTTTTACATTTAGGTCTATGATCCATTTTGAGTTTATATTTGTGAAGGGTATAAATTCTATATCTAGATATTCTTTTTTTTGCATGTGGATATCCAGTTGTTTCAGCACCATATGTTGAAAAGACTGTCATTTATGTCCTGGCTGGGTGGGTTGGAATGTTGTTGATACACCAAAGAGGTTGTGGGTTCGACTCCCAGTCAGGGCACGTACTGAGGCTGTGGGCTCGATCTTCGGTTGGGGTGCATGTGGGAGGCAACTGATCGAAGTTTCTTTCTCATATCGATGTTTCCCTCCCTCCCTCTGTCCCTTCTTTCCTCTCTAAAATTAATAAACATATTCTCAGGTGAAGATTAAAATAAAATGGAAAAGATTGTGATATCTGCATTGTATTAACCTTTGCCCTTTTATCGAAGATCCTTTGACTACATTTATGCGAGCCTGTTTCTGGGCTCTTTATTTTGTTTCACTGACTCTATTTGTGTATTCTTTCACCAGCACTACACCGTCTTGATTACTGTAGCTTTATAGTAAGTTGGATTGTATCAGTTTTTTGGCTTTGTTCTTGGCCTTAAGGTCACAAAGATTTAATCTTATATTTTCTTCTGTGAGTTTTATAGTTTTAGCCCTTACATTAGTTCCATCACCCATTTAATTTTTGTGTATGGTATAAAGTAGGGGTTCAACTTGAATAAAATCACCTGTCTGTAAATGCCCCAGTGTATTTCTGGTTTCCGAGTCCTGTTTTATTGATCTGCGTTTATGCCAGTTCCACACTGTCTTGATTACTGTAGCTTTGTAGTAAGTTTGGAAATCGGGAATCATGAGACCTCCAACTTTGCTCTTTTTAAAGATTATTTTTTCTTCTCTGCATTCTTTGCATTTCCATATGAAATTTAGAATCATCTATTTCTGCAAAAAAAAGGCACCTGGCATTGTGCACAGGGATTGTGTTGAAGGATAGATCAGTTTGGGAATGTTGCCATGTTGACAGTGTTAAGTTTTTCGATCCATGAGCATAGGGTCTTTCCATTTATTTAGATATTTAATTTTTTTCAACACTTTTATTGTTTTCAGGGTAGAAGTTTTGGACCGTTTTGCTGTGAGTAATGCATGCTTTTTTGCCCAGATTTTTGAGGAAGAAATAAAGATGCCCATTATACATGGGTATGATGATTACACACCATGGGTATAATAATGGGCATAATAATCCAGTGTATAATGTGCACAAAGACACGGGTGCACATTGTATGATACGTGGGAGCACAAGATGCACAGCAGAGTGCTGTATTCATTGCTAGTGTATAGAAATAAAAAAATTTTTAAGTTATTATTTATTGATATTTTCATTTTTTTCTGAGAGAGAAACATCAGTTTACTCCACTCACCCATGCATTCATTGATCGATTCCTCTATGTACCCTGACCTGGGATTGAACCAGCAACTTTGGCATATCAGGATGATGCTCCAATCAGCTGAGCCATTGTGGCTTAGAAATAAAAATTTTTTAATGTTGACCTTGTACTATGTAACTTTGCCAAGCTTGTTTATTAGCTCAATTACTATTTTTAGTGGATTTAAAACTTTTTCTATATACACGATATCAGCTGCAAACTTTTCTTTTTTTAAATTTTGACCTGAGAATATGTTTATTGATTTGAAGGAGAAAGGGGGAGAGAGAGAAAGAGAGAGGGAGGGAAGGAGGGAAGTGGGGGTGGGGGTGGGGAGAAAGACTGGGTGATTGCCTCCTGAATGCTCCCTGACCGAGGATCAAACCCTCAACCCTTTGATGTCTGGGGTGATGCTTCAACCAACTGAAGCACCAGTCAGGGCTGCAAACTGTTTTTTAAAGGAATTATTATATGTAGATTTTATATATGTAGAAAGTGATTTATGAAAGTATCCTCCCCTTTAGGCGTGGGCGTGGAAGAAAGTTTATAACTCTTGGGATTTGTTGGATGTTTAAATCACCCTGGCCCTGTGAGCTAATTCCTTAGCCATTGTACTCTGTTTCACTCTCTCAAAAGAGACTGAAATCTACCTGTTTTTTATTCTGTTTTAAGCCTCTGCTTTCCAAAGAAAGTATCCTCGTCCTATGACCAACCCTCTGTTACCGGTCGTCCTCATTTAAAAATGGGCTCTGAGATCCTGGGTGGTCTTACCTCTGTCTCTCTCAAAACTCTCTTCATCACTGTCCTGGTTAGAACTGCACTCCCAGACTCTGCTTTCTTCCATCCTGGCACCTTCACCCATGGAGTGTCTCCGCCCAGGTACCTTCTCCCCTTCTTTGCCTAGTCACCTCCTAACTGAGCCTCAGTTGTACACCCTAGACCAGGTTAAGTTTCTTGTGTTGTGGCTTCTCATGTTTGTTACATATGCTTTACTTCCACTTGGCTCACTTCTCAGGTCTAAGTTTTCATTTGTTAGCTGACTTGAGTAATATCTGTTGACCACTGGTTTGGGAGGTCACAAAGCCACAGGTCATGCTTTATTTGCTGAATAGTTGGCACTTCGCACAGTGTCTAGCGTATAGCAATAGATGTCCAACAATATGTGCTGTTTAATTATTGAGGCGAGGTGTTTCAGAGGTATTATCTCATTTCTTGCATATCTGTTTATGCTGCTAATATTGTTTTGCTAGTGGTTCACCTGGTGTCCATAAATGCTTAAGGGTTTTGGCAATGCTAATCATAAATGACAATATCATTTTGTAATAAGAATGTTTGGCAGGTATGTTTGGTATGTTGGCTTCGGTGATACTTCTATTTTTAGTTGGGTCACATTGCCTTTTATTGGTATTCTATTTTTATGGATCTGATTTGGTTTTGGTGAAAAAAAATTTTTTTAACTCAATCTCTTGGGAAAAGCTAAGTGGATTATAAAATAGTAGTGGGATATAGAAACCTTCACCTAAACTAGGATTTCCTGTAAAACCAGCATTACTCTTTGAAGGTAAGGCTTGGGAAAACATCCTGGTGAGATCAGCTGTCCTTTATTTCAAAGAATTTCTGGTTCCTTGGACTAAGTAAGCGCTGTCCATAAGACTGGGCTCATGCCTTTTGTGTCTTGCCAAAAGAGAAATAGTAGTTTTTGTTGTTAAGAAGAAAACTGGGCTTCACTTGCTTCTGAAACTTTGTTTTTACTAATGAGGTAGCATAAAAAGAATATGGGAGGTTGGAGAAATTATTTATTACTTTTGTAAAACATCCATTGTTGCCATAAGCTTATATTGTGAAGTACTTACTAAGAGTAGGCAATGGAAAATTTCAGACCCTCCATATGTGCACAAGGACAGTTTGTAGACATTGTATGTCTCATTTAATTGTCTTTTTACCATCAGTCACTAGTACAAATGATAACCTTACTGAAGGTGTTAATAAATGAATAAGAACTCATTCCATATGTAAGAACACATGTATTTCTAAAGATTATTTCCCTCTCATGCTAAGAGGCATATACTTATGGTAATATGGTTTGTTGTTTGAGACAGAGAACACAGTCTGATTTATCCAGTGAATCAGTAACAGTGTGTGACTAAGCTCTATCCTCTGAGTGTGCTTGTCTCTGGTCCCAGCTATAGAGCAGGGCAGGTGCTATATTTTACATGCCTTTGATTTCTCAGAAGGTGATGAGCTTTCCTAAATGGAAAATTTTAGAGCTATTATTCCCTGGCTGGTGTGGTTCAGTGGGTTGAGCATCGGCCTGCAAACCAAAGGGGTGCTGGTTTGATTCCCAGTCAGGGCTCATTCCTGGCTGTGGGCCAGGTACCCAGTAGGGGGTGCTCAAGAGGCAACCACACATTGATGTTTCTCTCCCTGTCTTTCTTCCTCCCTTTGCCTGTCTCTAAAAATAAATAAAATCTTTTTTAAAAAAATTTTTAGAGCTAAATAGAATAGGTTTGTCATGGTTTGGATTTGGTGAAAACATGGACAGTGAAGTAAGATTAAATGAAGACAAATTTCAAAAAGGTCTGGGATTGTTAAAACACTGAAAGTAGCTCTTTCAGGCTGTCTTACTGGTTGAATTTTATTTTATTTGGTTACAAATGAATTATTCTGTTATTATATTTAAATTACCTGAGTTCATTGTTCTTTTTAGAAAAATATGTAAAGCCATAGTCCAAGAAAATTCTTGATTTAAAATCTGATTTAAATTTTTGTAACTGATCACTATTTAACTAGTGTCAATCTGTTGTAACTAATAAGTGTCCTAAAATCTGACAAGCATAATACGTATAATAAATGATTAGTACTAAATAATCACTTCATTGTTAGACTTCTCTTCCATTGGTGACATATGTGGATAAAAACGATGAAGCCATATAATGTCCAGATATTACAGTGTGTCAAAGTAATACTATAAACTAAAACTATTGAAAGCTTTGAAAAGGAAACTACTATTTAAAGCTGCTGTTTTTAAAAGAGACTATTGCTTTATTCGAACTTTAAATCATTTTTTAAAATATTGTCTTAAGAATAGAAGTCCTAGCTTTTGGCTTTCAGCTTAGAGGAGCTGTAGGTGTAACTTTCTTCGGCCTTCACGAATTGGGGTTCATCCAACGCCGGCCGCATCCACCACCGTGCCCACCAAGTTTGACCCCAATGAGATCAAAGTCGTATATCTGAGGTGCATGGGTGGGGAAGTCCCTGCCATGTCTACCCTGGCCCCCAATATTGGGCCCCCTGGATCTGTCTCCAAAGAAGGTTCTGATGACATCACCAAAACAACCAGTAATTGGAAAGGTCTGAGGATGACAGTGAAACTGACCATTCAGAACAGACAGGCCCAGACCGAGGCAGTGCCTTCTCCCTCTACCCTGATCATCAAAGCCCTCAAAGGACCACCGTAAGACAGAAAGAAGCAAAAAACATTAAGCATGGTAGAAATACCACTTTTGATGAGTTTGTTAACGTCCAACAGATGCGGCACCAATCTTTAGCTAGAGAACTTTCTGGAACCATTAAAGAGACCCTTTGATGATGGACTGCCCTGTCCGTGAGCTGCAGTGTTGATGACCGCCACCCTCATGACATTGCAGATGATACCAGCGGTGGTGCAGTAGAATGCCCGGCCAGTTAAGAACTACAAAGGAAAACATTTCAATTAAAGATCACCTGACCAAAAGAAAAAGTCCTAGATTTCTGAATTTTAATGGTAGTTTAAAAAATTTTATTTAGTTTTTAATCCTCATCCAAGGATATATTTATTGATGAGAGAAAAAGAGAGAGAGAGAAACATTGATTGGTTGCCTCTTGTATGTGTCCTGACCAGGGATTGAACCCTCAACCTTTTCATATACAGGATGATGTCCCAATCAACTGAGCTACTCGACCAGGACTTTTTGTTTTATTTTAATAATATTCTACATTAAGAATCACCTGGGGAAGGAGAGGAATTTTGCTGTCTTCTACATATAAACAATAGTTAATTGATATATTAAAATTTGAATTATCCTAATTCTTTACATTGTTTTGAATATATTTGAGTATTCTATTCATATTATAATATACTTCTAACAAGTTTATAAAATTGAAAAGTAATACCTGAAATTCATAGTACTCATTTCAGGTAATACAGAAGAGTCCTTTTGGCCTCCTGTTCCGAGGAAGCAACTTCAACAGTCTCCTGGCAAAATCTGTTAATTAAAACAATACTGTTTTTTGTCTGTTTGTGTGTGTGTGTGTGTGTGTGTTTATTCTTTAGTGGGGGCGGGGGGAAGGGAGGAGAGAACGGGAGAGAAACATCAGTGTGAGAGATCAACATTGATTAGTTGCTTCTTACATGTGCCCCAACTGAGGACCAAACCCACAACCTAGCTATGTGCCCTGACTGAGAATGGAACCCACGACCTTCCTGTTCATAGGACCACACTCCAGCCACACCAGCCAGGGCTAAAGCATACATTTCTTGTTGGAATAGCATTGTTCTTAAAATTTTTGTTCCATTTATTATTTTACTTTTTTGTTGTTTTTTGTTTTTTATTAAAACTTTTGGAGATAATTACATTATTTTTATTAGAGATTTGTAATTAAGTTGTATGGTTGCAACTTACACAGACTAGAATATGTTCATTTTCATTATGAGAAGGTTGTATTAGTGGTAGTGCTGGGCCGAGCGATAAGGATGGGTGGTAGTTCTTCAAAGAATATCAGCATGACTTTTTGTGAGTGAGGTACCTTACAAATGAGCTTTCTTGATGGAAGGCAAACTTCATGCCAGAAAAAAAACACTTCCAAGTTGGAGCTGGAAAATAAAACCACATATAGACCTAGTATTAATCAGGGTGTTAGGTTGTGAGTAAAGGTCACATTGTTCACAGCCTTAGGTGTCTAGTGAAAACATGAGATCATTTTAGAAACTATTAGCACACTGAACACGAAAACAGTATTCATGGGCTGATTTCTTTTCTCTTTCTTAAAGTCGGGCTTGCTTTATTGGGTTCCAACAGTTTTTCTTCTGGCTTTGGACTCTCCCTGCACCTCCACAAGGGGGCAGGTGAAGGAAGGGAAACTGGAACTGAGATGGACCTGGTTTGAGTCTCACTTTTATTCATCTGTTGAGTGGAGTGATTTTTCAGAATCCAGCAAGCAGATTCTTGAAACAACTAGCAGGGCCCCCTGCTCTTCAGACGCAAAATAACATCAAAGATTTAAAACGGGTTTTAAGCAGTAAAATTTAAAAAATGGTTTCCAAAGCATTATCACTGCCTATAGTGTTTTCTGTTAATGATTTGGGCTTTAATATCTAAGTTTTGCAAAATATGGTTTTGGATAACTTGTTTTGGTTTCTCATGCATTGATAGGAGTGTAACCTAGTGGATGTGTGTCAGCCAGGCTTTCAATGAGCTGTGGGATGGGCAGAGTTATTGTCTTAGGCCCAGAGCTTTCCCAGTCTGAAAGACCTTGGTTGCCATGTCAGTGTCATTGAGTGAGTTATGCTCAAAACCCTTACAAATATATTATGGTTACATATATGCCAAAGACAGTGTTCTTTTAGAAGTGCGTTTGATACGGAACACTTGAACACCATATAGATTGATTTTTAGTCTACCAGAGTTTTAAATGAGCATCTATTGAGTTTTTATGTGAATTGATCATTTCTTTGTGTGAAATTAATACTTGCTTACTCTCATGGGAGTTTTTCTTCCTCAGTGTGATGTATGTTTGTTCTTGAATATATTTCTTTTGAGGAAATGCTGTTTTTCCAAGTAGACTATGTGAGACTCATATTTGTATATGTACTTTCATCTAATACAAGATATTGGGGTGGGGAGTGGTAGGATAAACATGCAGAAATTGACTTCTCTTGTTTGGTATATATTTTGGCATCTGTTTTGCATGAGTGTTCTTTCTTCTGTCACCACCATTAAGATCTCTGATCATCAAAGTTTCTCTATTACTGCACTGTGCCATGTCATTACAATGACACTGTTATCTTACATTCCTATAGCATTCTTTTTTTCAGCACTTAATGCCTTTTATTCCTAAGCTTCATGCAAGAATTATGTAGCATATGTGAAGAGGCTTAAACTGTTTCCATTACATTCTTTCTGGGTGGCTCCTGTTATATTTAGGGTATATTTATACTTTAGACAAAGTAAGAATGTTATTGTTGTTGACCTTGACACCAGATAACTGGGCAGACATTATATAGCCATGTTTGAATCCTCACAAAATGTTCTGTTAAAGCCAACGGAGTCCTGGCGGGAGACCCTTCTGGACAGCAGAGTCATGGAGCTTTTCTTTACGGTAAGTTGTACCTTTCGTCTCAGTAGTGAAGGCCACAGGAAGGGCCACTAAAGAAGTGCATGCTTCTGTAGTTTTCTTAGGTAAAAGTGCACAGATTGCTTTTGTCCTCTAAAGCCTTCCCTTCTAATCAATGTATCTGCTGAATCAGAAATTACATAGAAATGTTCTTGCTAATTTATAAAAGTGTCCAGAATTATGAAGGGCTTAATACACTAGAGCTGAAGTTCTCCAACACTTTGTTCTCAGGACCCCTTATACTCTTAAAAATTATTGAGGACTCTAAAGAGCTTTTGTTTATGGGGTTTATAACTATTAATATTTGCCATATTAATAATTCAAACAGAACTTCACAAAATAATTATTCATTTAAAAATAGTGACACCAAATCATGCCATAATAATATTTTAATGAACAAATAGCTGTATTTTTAAAAACAGAAATTTTGTGAGAAGAGTGGCATTGTACGTTTTTTCAAATCTCTGCAATATCAGGTTTAATACAAGACAGCTGATCTCATCTGCGTTTGTGTTCAGTTAGTTGCAGTATTAGACACCATGGATAGCCTTGGGGAAGCTTCACTTGTATACATGTGTGACATTAAGGATGGAAAAGACAAATATTGTCTTAGTATTGTAGTAAAACAGTTTCATTCTTCGAGACAACCAGGCAGGGTCCTAAAAACCCCTAGGGGATCCCTGGACCACATTTTGAGAACTGTGGTTCTAGAGTAGTGTGCTTTTTATGTATGAATTATCAGTCGTGGGTAATTTAGGTTTATTGCATAGAATTTATTTCAACTATAACTTTAGTGCTGTTTCTTATTTGCTAAATGTAAAGAAGTAAGCATTATGTTCTGTGTTTGC
Organism: Mormoops blainvillei; assembly: GCA_004026545.1. Lineage (NCBI taxonomy): Eukaryota > Metazoa > Chordata > Mammalia > Chiroptera > Mormoopidae > Mormoops > Mormoops blainvillei. The sequence goes on along the minus strand of PVJD01000184.1, from coordinate 517,631 downwards.
CCACAACACCAATATAATGGTCAGAAGCCGGGGGAAGATGTGTTTGTGTCTGTGTGTGTGTTGGAGGCTGAGTTCTGTTACGGTGTGAGCATACAAGTTAGATCTAATGATTAGGGCAAAGGTCCAAATAAAGACCAATTAAAAAAAGACTGCTTTTGCTTAATTCCAATGAATAATTATAATTTCTTACCTTTTCATATTTTAAAAATACTATTTACTAGTGTTACAGCTGTGTTCCACGGGTGTAAACATAAAGGTGTTTTCTGTGGAAAGGTTCAGAGTAAGCATTACCTTTATTTTTTTCTTTGAATCAGAAATGATGACTAAAAACACTGTCAATATCAAAGAGGTCATTGTAGCTATATTGAAAAATTCTCTGCCTGCCTCATCTGGCCGAAAGTGTTTTGATACAGATCCAAGTTCAGTTGTTTGTGTTGCGCATTTGGCTGAAAGTAGGCCCACTCCAGCAGTTTGTGCAAAGGTGGAAAACTTGTTGGCAGCCCTGGAAATGGCGGCTCCAAATCTGAACAGCTGTCTCCACAAACCAGACAGCTGCTCCTGTCAGCTGTGAAAGACCACATGTAAATAACTTTTGAGTTTCAAAGTTAACCCTTTTTCAGTTTGTTATTTTAACAGCTTTGTGTTTATGGCCTCTTACTTTTATTTAAGCAGTTTATAAACAATTTAAATTTTATTTGTTAGAAAAATGACAATCACTAATCTTTTTAAAATTTCAGTTTTTGTTGTTTATTTTCAATTATATGAAGTTATTACCTAATTAGAAGCAGTCTTCCATGAGATACCACTATTTCTGTATTGAGTAGATAAATATAAATATACTGTTGTATGGAATCAAGATGAAATACATTGATTATCTGAATTTAGAAATATATGAAAGCTAAAGTATTTATTTGCCCCTCCAAAGTTCACAAAATTTGCCATTTTTCTCTCTTCCATAAGCTGTTGGAAAAACCGTCTCATTAATTCTTCCTACCTCTTGTGTCAGATTCTTTCTGATCTCATTTAGGATTTCTTCTTTCTCTGCTCTTGCATAAATAGTGTTCCTATGTCAGTTCTCAGCTTCGCTGACTGCATACACTTTCCTTGGGCTGCCCCTTCCCCATGTAGGACCTCAGGCACCACTTCTACACTGATGACTCCTAGGTCTATATTCAGCACAGGCTGCTCCAGAGTCCAGGGCCTTGTAATCCCAGTACTTACTGGAGGTTTGGATTTGGAAGGCCCACAGACATCTCAGGGTCAGTGTGTTCCATAGAAGTCATCACCTCACTCACTGGCTGTCTCTGCTCCTTGTCTTCATCCTTATCCTGCCTCACCATTCACCTCTCGAGGTGTTCTGCTAGACTTGGCTTTTCCTTATCTCTGTGCTTCTACCCTATTTGGGTGAAGAATTCAGTTTTCAATGTGTAGAATGTAGTTCAGATATGGTAGGACTTTTTAATACTGACATTGGAAGAAGGGCATGAATCTACTATATTATATAAGAATTGTTGGTTCATTGTGGGTTCTATATGGCTCATATTTCAGAGAAGAGCAGAGGTAGGCTCTGAGGACAGTTATTTAATTTTTATTTTATTACATAATAAATGTTAGTTCTTTCACCAAAGGTATTCTTTCTTGTGATTTGTCACTTGTAGACCAGGAACAAGCAACATTTGGCTCTCTGGGCAAACAAAGAAGAAACCTGCTGTTGTCCCAGAATGCATTGTATCCACTGATAGACTGTGTCCGTTCATATCATGTTTAATGTTGGTTAGGTGCAAGGGCATGATGACAGAAATTTAGTTCTAGTTTTCAGACAAGGAGCTTCCAAATGAATTGTGTTCAAAAGTTTATCAGTTAGAAGATGTGGACATAGGAGCTTGTGTATGGTACTTTAAATTTACTATATAAAACTTAAAATATGAATTATATTTTGAAAACCATTTGTGTTGTTCTGGACTAGGGATTGGCAAACTCCTTCTGTAAAGGCCCTTGAAAATATTGGGCTGTACCAGTGTTGGAGGCAGCTCTTCAGCCCTGCCACTGTCATTGTCGTGCAGAGGCAGCCTAGACAGTACCCTCCCCACCCATAAGCAGTCATTGTTCCAGTAAGACTTTATCAACTGCTGTAAAAATGTGGATTTGGATAGTTTTTACATGTCTTGAGATAACCTTTGATTTTACCTGCAGCCATATAAAAATGTAAAAACCACAGCCATACAGAACGGGCTGGAGGCCAGATTTGATCTGTGGACGGTGGTTTGCCAACCACCGTTGTAGACCGAAGAGGGTAGTATACTTTAAACATGTCAGTAGATCAATTAACTTTTTGACTTTTTAGTATTTTAAATTTCTTAGACCCCCACGAAGTTCAGGGATTAAAGCGTAATGGAATCAGTTGGTGAATAGGGATTTTTTTAGTGGCATTTCACTGTGTTCCAGTGCTATACCAGTGAATACTTGAGAAACATTCTGACTTCAAGTAATTATTAGGATTTGCAGAGTCAGAGTGAACATAACCTGGAACAAATAGAGAATAAATGTTTAAAATTATGCTACATTCAGAAAGTAGAGAGATTTGCGTAGGAAAAGAAGGGCTGAAGAATTCACATGCTTGTGAAAAGCAGAAAGTGGTCACAAGCAGTGCTCTCTCTTCAGCAGCACATACACTGACATTGCAACAAGACAGAGAAGATTAGCATGGCCCCTGCGCTAGAAAATGTTGTATAACTCTTACAGTTTCTTTACTTTTTTCCTTTGCTGTTTTAATTTGGTCAGCTCATAGAAATGAAGCATCTTTAAAATCTGAGAATATTAGTAACACTGTAAAATTAGGGAGCAGTATCTTGGGAGCATCTTCATAAGGAATATGGTATACCAGTTGTTTCACATTAATATTGCATCATTGAAATAAAATCTAGATAAAGTTTAAAATGGATTTAAATATAATTTAAATACCATTTTTATTTAAAAATATTTGAACATTTATTAATGATGTAGTATAAAATGAGATTGAAACAAATCGTAGGCAGCCTCAGAGTTATCGAGAGAGTGCCTTAGATCAGTTGAATGAGTGCGTGTCTAGGGATTGAGCAGTATATTGGTTTTCTCTGTGTGCAACTGTTTACTTCCACTAAAGCAGCATCTGTATACTCCTGATTGAACTTGCCTGCTAACTTTAGCAAGGAGCTGTAGCGAGACATAGCTAGCATAATACAGATGACTGTCGTTGTTGCTGTTTTTAGAAGAAGCAGTATGTCTGACTGGCTGGCATCTGTCTCTGTCTTTGTCATAACATACTGGAGACAGTTCAATTTTCAAAATGTAGGTAGCCCTCAGTTAAAATTAATTAATATGCTTAAAATCATGACCTATAATGTAAAGTGGACTGAGGGACATTCTCATATTTAGTTTAATTCAGGAATTAATATTCTAGAAATAACCAGCTACTGTGAAGTTTTCTCTTACCTCATTTGGCATGGTAGACACGTGACCCTTACAAAAGAAGAATTTATTTTTATGGATTAGTAATTCTTTCTAACAGGTACATCGAAAAATCAGAGAGGATTCGGATATGGCACAAGATTCTCTGCAGTGCCTCGCCCAGTTAGCTTCTCTGCATGGACCTGTCTTCCCCGATGAAGGAGCACAGGTTGACTACCTAGCACACTTCATTGAGGGTTTACTGAGTACTATCAATGGGTAGGTATACTTGCCCTTTGTCACTGAAAAAAGGAACTTTGAGGTTTTTCTTTATGTTTAACAGTGGTAGAAGAAAGGGGCTAGTGATTTTTCTCCCCCTTATGTATTCTGAGTTATGTGGGTAATTTGAGATTAATATAGGGGCATGCCTGTAAAAATGAATGAATAGGTGATAATTTCTGCATGTTAAGAAATGAGTTACTGTAACTTGCCTTCCACTACCAGTAACTCTTGTTACCCGGTTTGTAGAATTGAAATAGAAGATTCTGAAGCTGTGGGGATCTCCAGCATTATCAGCAACCTGATAACTGTGTTCCCTCGAAACGTCTTAACTGCCGTTCCAAGTGAACTTTTCTCGTCCTTCGTGAACTGCCTCACACACCTCACTTGTTCTTTTGGGCGAAGTGCTGCACTGGAAGAAGTGGTAAGTGGCTGTTCTGAAATACACGGTGTGTGTTGTTCACAAGGAAATTGCTGTGCCTTTGTGACATTTCTCATGACAGGTAATAATTTTCAGTGAGTGGTAGCTCTTGGTTAAATTGCATTTTTGTTTATATGTGCAAATGATTTGGCAATCTGTGTTTGGAAACCTGACTTTTAAAAATTTTGTGGATTAAAATCACTTTAGTAGATTAAATTTATTGGTCTCAAGATTTTAACTTTGTGATAGTTTAGTACCTGAATGTAGGTAATGGAATGAAATGTTTATATTAAGAATTATGTTGAAAGCCCATTTTAACAATAGTAACTTTTAAGTTTAAATGGCGCTGCTGACTTTGTGGTATGGTTGTGATTATGTATAACTATATATTAATTGAGAATTTTTAAAATTTGTAGTTACCTGGAAATTATGTAAATATTATTTGGTTCAAATAGTTGTAACCATACTTTTTTTTATTAGACTGTGCTCTTTATTTATTTTTGCTATGGTTTAATAGTATGTATATCTTGGTAAAATTTAATTTACATTAAAACTAAGACCAATAATAGTACTGAAGACGTTTTTGGTAAAAATTTTCAAATGTATATTTTCCAAAATTTTATATTAATTTAGAAAACATGTACAAAAACTCCTGCAACACAGCTGCATTTGTAACAGTTACTGTGAATAACCACATTAATCATGGGAAATCATTAATTATTTTCCTACAAAGTAGTTATTAAATTATAAAACTAATTTTTTTCCTTATGAAATCAAAATGTGGACCTCTTTCAAAGACTGTAAGGGTTTAAAGAGTACAGCTATCTGTTAGAATTTCATGCTAAATCTTAACTGAGCCCCTTGATTCGGAGTGTGAATTTGTAACCCTTAGCAGCTCAGAGATCAAAGAACTTGGGAGTAGTCGTGCTTATCTGGTTGAGCATTAGTGGTTTGGTGAGGAAAGGAACTGGTCCAGTGAATATTTGTATGTTGGGGAAAATGTAGGTAGTGGAAGAATTGAAGCTTAAAGGAATCATATGTGAGATTTTAATTTCTTAGGGGGAAAAATTATGTCTTAAGCATGGAAATACAGGGAAATTTTTTTTAAACTTTATTCAGACCCAGTTCATATTTTCACAGATTCTGAGTCATTCCGGTTTCATTTAACACGGTTTTGTTGTACTTTTTTCTTCTCTTGGTTTGTGTGTTTTCTAAACCAGGTAGATTAAACAGCATGTTCACCTCATTTAGAAACACGGCTACCCTTTTGGTTTCTGTTTGTGGGTTAAGGATGTTCCTAAACGTTTTATAGAAGACTTGCTGGAAGATACAGAGCATTCTTCGTTTGCAGAGTTTAGAGTTTATTTATTTTGACCAGGAGACAGACAGCTTGACAACAGTTTTTCTCCCAAGGTCTGACACAGAAATACTGGAATACAGAAAGCCCAGACACACTTTCCAAGAAGTGTGCTTGTTCCACAAGGAGATGTGCTCTAGTTAGGATGCACCTAATGGGTTTCTTTGAAGAAAAGTGTTATTTCTTTTCATTAGTCAGTTTCTTTTAACTGACCTATTTATATTTTAAGATGTTTTAAACAATAATTTGTTACCTCTTGAAAAAGGCAGAGAGAAGAGATTTGTGTAAAGCTTGCATGACTCACAGTAGCTGTGTTGGCCAGGTTAGTGAAGTCGGGCTGGGGCAGGGAGTACCCCCACCGGGTGAGCTGCCTGAAGGCTGCAGGATCCTCCTCAGTATCATCTCAGCCTCCCGCTGAGCCAGACTGAAGCTTCTGAGACCAAGGCCACATCACCTTGTTGCCCTGAGTACCTCGTGATTGTGGTGCCAGCACATGATACTGAGTTGCTGAACCAAGGTGGAAAATGTGTAAATAGAACAATTGAGGGATATAAAAAAAAACTGCTTTGAGAGTCAGCATGGAAAAGAAAGCTCATAAACTTTGGAGGGACACAGTACATCATGAGCCAAGTAATCAGTCCTGGGCAAATTGTTTCCCCTTTGTGAGCATGTTTCCTTGTTGGTATAGTTAGAATAATAACTTCTAATGTTTTATGAAGTGGATTAACTATATGAACGTGCCTGTATGTGTGCACAATAAAATGTGGAATAATGATACGTTTGAGTGCCTGTATTATCTGTACTGTCTTACCAAGTAAGACTAACGCTTGCAAACTAATGATTTTAATATTAGTTTTCTTTATAATTTTAATTTTGTGAAATGTTTTGTTTTTCTTTAATATCAAAGGAGTTTCTTTTTCCTGTAGGAAAACATTCAGTGTATACATTTTGTTTTATTGTGATTTTTTAAAATAACTACATTTATTTAGGAACACACATAGATTATATATCCTTTTAGAAATTCAAGTCTCTGATCTTAATTATATTGCTATAGCAAGGGAAAAAAAGAGCATCTTGATGGGAAGAAAAGTTCTTGATGCTCGTGTGTGTTTACGAAGCATGCCCTTGCTGAGTGGCTTTAGCCCGTGTGTGAAGAGACTGTGACTAATCCTCACTTTGAGGTGACCTGGAACTCTGTGCTGAAAGCTTTTAGCCACATTGTCCTTGGCTGTTAAAATTTCTTGCTATTACTTGAAGCTCCCTGAAGCCAAGGATTTTTTCATCATCCCCCAGAAATCAAATTACTGTCTCTTGCTGGACCGAAGAGGTGAGAATGTTTGTAGAGATGAAATTATTGACTTTAAACAATTAAAATCGTAACAAAAGTTGTCCATATTATTATGCCAGCTATTTTGTAAAATGCTTATTCTACAAACAAATGCATTTGAATTGATTCAGTGAAATTTGAAGAACATATGACTCAAGCCTGGTACTGTGGTTTCTTGATTTCTTTTGTCAGTAGAGAATTTTAAGTTCAGCTCTTTGTAAGTTCATCAGACAGAAGCTACATAACATGTTGAGCTAATTGCATAAGCAGCCATCATGCTGCTTAAGCACGGAAGTATATGAGTGGGTGTATGGTGTGGGTACTAAGAGAGGTGGTAGTCGATAAACTTTATAAAGGGAGAACTTTACATTTAATTTTAGTGCATTTGTAGCTCATTATCAAGACCAGCAGGACAAGGTAGTAAAGAAAAAGGTACTTGATGAAGTTGTTAGAAGTTCGTTATAGAGTGTAACACCTAGTGGGGGAGTGGGTGCATTTAAACTTCAGCAACCTTTATTCAGTGCTGGTTTCTCGAGCTCCACAGACAGTTACTGGATTGGCCAAAAAGTTGATTTGTTTTTCTCTGTACACTGGCTCTAGTAGCGCTTAGTTGTCTTTAACTTCATTCAAAACAATTTTGTAAGATTGTGTTGTGACAGCTGTGGTATCAGCATGTATTTTCTTAAAAACTTACCAAGATTGGTGAATTTCTGTGTAGCCATTTTAATATTGAAGATGGAAGAAAATATGCAACATTTTCAGCATATCATGCTTTATTATTTCAGAAAAGGTAAAAATGCAACTGAAATGCATAAAAAGACTTGTGCAGTGTATGGAGAGGGTGCTGTGACTGACCGAATGTCTCAGAAGTGGTTTGCGAAGTTTCGTGCTGGAGATTTCTTGCTGGACAATTGTTTGAGTAGACCAGTTGAAGTTGATTATGATTAAATTGAGACATTAATTGAAAACGATCAACATTATACCACACGGGAGATAGCTGACACCCTCAAGGTACCCTAATCAATAAAGTTATTGGTGAAAATGAAAAGTGTGTCTTTTTATTTTATGGAAAAAACCATATGGACTTTTTGGCCAACCTAGTAATTTGTGGAGAGGAGATGTGGTCAAAAGGAGAACACTGAGGCCAGATTATAAACTGAGCAGTGGGAAACAAAGCTCGGGGAACATTTCAGTGATAAGAGGTCAGGCAGTTGCTGACTTTCTGGAATGGTGATGTCAGCACAATGCACTGAGCTCAGGGGAAGAGGGGACTGTTCAGTAGCCACGCTGTGCCCCCCCACCCAGCAGTTCTGATGGTACAGTGCAGAGCAAGACTTGGGCAGACCTTTATGGGCATGCATTCCCTCTGCCTGAAAGACCAAGGAAGTGAATTGCAGGCGTGTTTTTAAACCTTGCACATTTAAAGTGGACTTTTAAAAAATGCTAACAGTAACTTTAGCTCTCCCAGGATATTTGGAAGACAATTGGTTACTGTTACACCTTAAATATAGATTCATATTAAAAGAAATATTTAAAAAATAATTTCAATGTTTTGTTTAATTCTAGCTGGATCATAATTTTACCAATGCTGACTTGTCAGCTTTGATGTTTTTCAATCTGCTGCACCGATCCTAGCACAGAACCGCTGTTTACATGTTATAGACTACTGGCACATGAGCTAGTGTGTAGCGAATTTAGAATAAAGCTTATTTACTGTCATAACTATTGTTCCATATGGTATCCTTTGCATTGTTGTAATACTAGCATTAGAAACATCACCAGTTATAATGGCCAGGGATTCAGAATGAACGCTACAGTGAGGTAGAGAAAGAGGATTGGCTTTCTACCCAAATGAGCCAGGGGAGTTCCCGAGTTGTCAGTCAGTGGGAGTGTTGCTGGATTAATTCACTTCCATAAATATACGGAGTACCTACCACGCGCCAGGCATGGTGCTTAATTCATATATATTCTTTAGCATTACGAATTTGGAAATGTGTATGCGTTTCCAAGAGGAAGACGATATGTTAATCTAGGAGTGTAACATTTAAAAACTCTATTGTCAATCACAACTCGAACTCCTGGTGTTTTTGTGGGGTAGATTTTTTTAAGTGATCTATCTATAGGACTTATTGAACAGCTGCACTGTTCGTACACTAAATCAATTTCTCCTGAGGGATTTCAGAAGCCGGGAATACTGTCAGCTGCACAGGTACTCCAAAGTTAAATAAAAATCATGAGAGAGTGAATTAATTTTATTTTGTATTTGTTATTGAAAAACTTCTAAATTATTTTTTTAAATGGAGAGTTCCTGAAGTTTTATTTGACTGTTTCTCCAGATTGCCATATTTGCCTTAAATGATACTGTCCTAGGAAAAGGATCTCAGTGCTCACCCTTCTAATCTCCAGACCTGTGTTGTCCTGTCCTGGGAATGTTCTGCTCTGTGTAGTTCATGTGTTATTTGACCTGTTGGGGTTATGCTAATACCTGTAGAGTTTCAAATGGCTGTGAAAGATTTCATTTATATTAAGTAAAAATTTTATATGTATGTAAAAGTTGTAAGAATAATAAAATGAACAGCTGTATACCAACCATCCAGATTAAGAAATAATAACTATATTGATAGAGCCTGTTCTTCCCTTAATGTTTACCTGGAGTTTTTAACCCCTTCTGTTACTGCAAGCATGTTTTTTGTCACATAAGTTATTTCTGCCAAACAATTTTTTCCATCACGTTTGCAAAAGAAGGCTATGAGTAAATTTCCTACCAGTGTTCATGACACTTTTTTCCATTCCCTACGAGCTCAGATTGTGTAATATGGCAACAGCACCCTCCAGCTGGAAATTGGAACACAAAGTCAGAGATGGTCATGGAACTTCTTAAAGGTGGTTATTCCTTAGAATAAACTTTTCCATGTGAGAATTAATCTTACTGCTTATCTCTGTGACTCAATGCTTTGAAAACTAACTCATGTAATTTACATTTACACATGAAGACACTGCTAATGATCAGAAAGAGCTTCCCAATTCCATAGAAAAGATTTGGAGTTGTCATGTTGGTTATTTGCTGTTTGTAGAAAAGAAATCTAATATGGGGTGGCTTATATCAAAAACCTCATAGTTACTGTAGCACTGTTGTGGTTAGGAGTAGTTGTGGAGTTTGCAGCTTAACAATTGGACTTAGAACTTCTATACATGAGATTTGTCTTCTATACAAGACTTACTTTGTACATTTCTGCAGTGTCTGATGTTAGGTATATACATACACTATATTTTTTTAGAGCAGTTTTGGATTCACAGCAAAATTGAGTGAAAACACAGAGTTCCTTACATCCCCCCCACCCCCCAAACACGTGGCCATCCCACTGTCAACATCCCTCACCAGTTGATGAATCTGCATTGACACACCGAAATCACTTAAAGTCCACAGTTCACACTAGGGTTCACTCTTGGTGTTGTACATTCTCTGGGTTTGGACAAATGTAGAATATTATGTACCCACCATTATAGTATCACACAGAGTAGTTTCACTGCCCTGAAAATCCCCTGTGTTCAGCCTGTTCATTCTCCCACTCCACCCCCTGGCTACAATGAATATTTTTATTGTCTCCATATTTTTGCCTTTTCCAGAGTGTTACGTAGTTGGAATGAAACAGTAATGTTAGATTTAATTTCTGAAATTAAATTTAAAGTCAAAAAAGGGAGCAATTTACATACTGAAAGGTTTTGTTCCAAAGCTCTGTTTGGCAGTACCTTCATAAATGCAATTAATGACTTTTTATATATTCACACCAGACAAAGGCAGACTTTTTTCTATGGCTGAAGAGCTGTAGACTTTTATGCACTTCCAAGTTAATTATGGGCATTGAAATGTAAGTGCTGATATCATATTTTGATCACCTTCCCCACCCTTCATTCTCAAATGGAGTAAAGTGGGGTCAAGTAGTTTCATAAGCTCTAAGCCCCTTTCCAAAGCCTTTCTGGCAGCAGGCCTGCCAATACTTGGGGCGTGAGCACATAGTGTCTCGCTGGTACGCCGCCGTCATCGTTGTGCACGTGCTCGGGCTTGACTGCTGGGTGTTGGCCAAAGTGGCCATGGAGCAGGGCCAAGGGTTTATGAAAAAGCACCCGGTTAGGTTTCAGCTCTCTGTGATTAGGCTAAAAGCTCTAGTTGCTGATTGTCATTAACCACATTTCTCACACTTTGCCTGATGAGTTACTTGGTCTTCGGAAGGAGCCAGAAGGCTCTTTAGCAGTTTTTAGTTCTTATTTTAAATCACCATCCAATGAACGGGAGGGCTTCTTAGGAGGGACTGTTGAACTCTGTCAATAAAAAGGCTTTTACATTTTATTTGTACTTTTCTGTATATGAATAAGTAAACTGCAATAGCATACATGGTATATGTACCAAACAATGAAGGTAGTTCTTGGAAAATGCACTGCTTTTTCCTTGACATACTGGAGGTCAGAGGATGCTACTCCCTAAGTTCCTCTTAAGATGTGTTACCAGTCAGTTTATTTTGGCAAGAGAAACTGTTAAGACTTAACAATTGATGTCTGCAAAGCACATGCTTTGTGAAGTATATAAACAGGCCACAGATGTTTCTGTGGGAAGAAATGATCTTCGTATTCCCATGCTTAGCTCTTAGCATTCAGTAACTTTGTTCAGGAATAAAACCACCTTCTGCTGCTGCTGCTAATAACAAATTGAGCATTGTGTTAGCCTTCTTAGCACTGTGTTTGATCATTATATAGTCTTTCTTTAGTCCTCAAAACCACCATAGATTTTATTATATCATATTTGATATAGACAAAAAACATATATGTCGTTCTGAAACATAATAAAATGACCATGAGTGAATGCATGGCCCAGTGGAAGAATGTTACTGGTACCGTGGTTGATGGTACTAGTGTACCCCTCCCATTGATAGTACAGTTTCCATATACCTTTTGCCAAGTTTCCCTAATATTACCATGTATTCACCGTCACAGTTCTTGCCAAACTTGCAAGTATAAAACATGGTCTTATTTTCTTTCCCAGGTCCTAATGACATTGAACACCTTTTCATATTGTAAATGTATAATACCCATGGTCATTTGTGTTAAAGTCTAGTTTAGTTCATTGCCCCTTTCCTATTCGGTTGTCTTTTCTTACTGATTTGCAGAAATTCTCTATATTGCAGCTCTGTTTTCCCATCTTGTGGCTCCTCTTCCCACTTTATGGGTTTTTTTTTTCCCTTTAATTTGAAATCACTTTAGATTTACAGAAACGTTGCCAAGATGGTATGGCTTCCATATACCTTTTACCAGGTCTCCATAATATTACCATCTTATACAACCATAGTATGTGTCCCACCTAACAAATGAATAGCATTACATTTTTTATTGACTTAACTGCATGCTTTATTCGGACTTCACCACCTTCCCACCAGTGCTGTTCTTCTGGTCCAGGATCTAGTCCTGGACACCATGTTGCTTTTAGACTTTGTGGTATCTTGTGATAAGCCAGTGTTTTTCACTGTAGTTGAACTCACTGTCGTTTCTTTTGTGATTTGCATTATTAGCTCCTTAGGTTTCAGATGCCAGCCCTTCCTGTGTTTTCTTTTAAATGCTTTAAAAGTTTGCCTTTCATGCCCTGGCCTGGTAGTTTGGTTGGTTAGCGCGTCCTCCCGATCCATCAGCGTTGTGGGTTCAGCCCTCGGTCAGGGCACATACAAGAGTCAACCAATGAATGCATAAATAAATGGAACAACAAACCAGAGTTTCTCTCTCTTACTTCCTCCCTCCCTCCCTTTAAAATCATTAAATAAAAAATTAAGTAAAAAGTTTGCCTTTCATGACCTTACCACCTAGAATTTAATTTTGAATGTGGTATCAAGATTTCATTTCATTTCTTGCCATATGGCTAACAGGTTTTTCCAGCAACATTTATTCATTTATACTTATAATTTCTGTTCTTTCCCCCCTTAATTTTATTGTGAAATAATTAACATATATCATTGTACAAGTTTAAGGTGTACAGAATGACAGTTTGACTTACACATAATGTGCAATGATAACCACAATAGGTTCAGCTAACATCCACCATCTCATATAGATACAGTAAAATAAAGGGAAAAAAATCTTGTGGGTGTGAGAACTCTTAGGATCTACTTTCAAGAGCTTTCATATCACACAGCATCGTTAGCTAATCACTAAGCTGTGCATCACCTCCCCAGTGCTTATTTATTTTCTAACTGCAAGCTTGGACCATTTTGACCATTTTCCTCCATCCTCCACCTCTGGTAATCACAAGTCTGATTTCTTTGAGTCTGATTTTTTTTTTTTAATTCTTCATATAAGTGAGATATATGGTGTTTGCCTTTCTTTGTCTGACTTATTTCACTTAGTATAATGCCTTCGGGGTCCACCCATGATATCAAAATCATATGATTTCCTCATTTTTTATGGCTGAGTAATATTCCATTGTGAGTGTGTTTATATATAACAACTTCTTTATCCATTAGTCCATTGATGGACACTGAGGTTGATTCCATATCTGGGCTATTGTAAATAATGATGCTGTGAACATGGAGGTACACATACCTTTTTGAGATAATGTTTTTGTTTCCTTTGGCTATATTTCCAGAAGTGGTAATGCTGGGTTGAGTGTTAGTCCTATTTTTAAGTTTTTGAAGAATCTCCATATTGGTTTCCATAGTGGCTGCACTAATTTACATTCCCACCAACAGTGCACAAGGGTTCCCTTTTTCTCCACATCCTTACCAACACTCGTTATTTCTTGTCTTTTTCATGACAGCCATTCTAATAGGTGTGAGGTGGTATTTCGTTGTGGTTTTGATTTTCATTTCTCTGATGATTAGTGAGGTTGAGCCCCTTTTCATGTATCTGTTGGCCACCTGTATGTCTTCTTTTGAAAAATGTCTGTTCAGGCCCTTTGCCAATTTTTTAATTGGATTATTTGTTGGTTATTTTATTTTTCAATTTTTTTGGTATTAAGTTTTATGAGTCCTTTATATACTTTGGATATTAACCCCATAACAGACATATGGCTTGCAAAATACTTTTTCCCATTCAATAGGTTGTTTTTTCACTTTTTTTTTTCCTTCCAGCAACATATATCAAATACCTTTTCTTTTTCAGTAATAATGATTTACCGGACTATTTCTGTCCTATATCTTGTCTTCACATATAAATGGGTTTTTCTTGATTGGTCAGTTTGTCTGTCTCACCTGTATCTTACTTTGAAGAAATGTCTGGGTATGACAGGACAAGTGTTCTTTCCTTTACCCAGCCCCCACTTTCCAGTTCTTCAGAAGGGTCTTGCATGTATTTGCTTTTTATTCTTTCATATAAATTTCCTGTTTGTCAAGCTGGGTTGTGGTTGGTATTATAGGGAACCTGTAGTGAAAAATGGGCATCACTATTTTATCAACTCTGTCCATAAATGTATTTTTCTGTATGAATTTAGGTCTAATTTATTGTCTTTCAATAAAGGAACTTTTTTTTTAGCACCTTATATTTTTGTTGCTAATATAAGTAGTGTCTTTTTTTAAGTCTGACTGCAGATTGCTGGTGGCATAGAGAAATGCAGTTAATGTTTCTGTATTGGTCTGATACATGCTAACCTTTCAAAATTCTTATTGGTTCTAATAATTTGTCCTTAGACTCTTTTTAGTTTTATATGGACAATTATATCATCTGTGAATAATGACAATTTTGCTTTTTACAGCCTTCACGATTTGCATTTCTTTTTTCTTAATTGTACAATGTTGAATACAAGTGGTAACTAAAGACATCTTTTCTGGTTCATCATTAGGAATGACATTTGCTGTAGGTTTTAGAGCTATCCTTTATCAGAATTATTAATAGGTTATTTAAAAACACATAAATGAATATTGAATATTATTAAATGTGTCTCTGCTTAATCTAATAATATGATAAATTACTTTTACAGGTTTTTCTAATGTTAAATTTACCTTTGCATTTCTGCATTGAACTTGGTGACCATGTATCTTGGTCGTTCATGAACTGCTGATCTGTTTGGCATCAGTTACACCGACCTCACAGATCACTGTGCAGCTGGCCCTCATTTTCTCTTCTCTAAATCAGTTTTCATAAGATTGTTTTTTATTTGTTTGTTTGTTGGTTTGGCTGGTTCAGTAACTCTCACCTGTAAACTGATACTTGGGTGGGGGAGGGAGTGTGAATTTAAACTAACTGAAAATTGTGAGAATTCAGGTTATTTCCAAATACCAACTTTCACATTTTTAAGGAATGCGTCTGTTTCGTGTAGCTTAAGATTTTACTTTTATTTTTTATTCACATTTATAATTATAATTTTATTACTAAGATAATTTCAGAATACCATTTTAATGCTGTGAAAATGTTATATGTTCATTGGTGAAGTAATTCAAACAGTGCATAAAATTAAAATTCACCAAAAATCTCATCACTTACCACTTTCTTACGTCTTTATTCATACATGAAGTTATATAATACCTTTTTCTCCCGGACCATGGACATTTAATACTTATTCATTATTTTTGAAACTTAATTTGAAAAAGCAAAAAATCAGAAGTAAACCAAATCCTTATAGTTTCACCTTTTGAAACTTGTTACATTAATATTTTGATGTATTTTTTCCAGATTTTAAGACATGAGAATCAGACTTAAATACAAACGAAATCATTACTTTTATTTATATTATTATGAGCATTTTTATGTCATTAATTGGTGTTTAAAATCATGGCTTTTAATGTAGAAGATTAGGAGAATGGTTCAATAGCTTTATTTGCACTGTTTCAAGTAACGATGCAGGAAACATTCTTACAGATAAATCGCCTTGTGAATCCTGTTAGTAGACAGCCTAAGTCAGTTTTATTTTTCAATTAACCTGTCACCTGGTATCTTGTCCATTTAAGGACACTCTTCACAGCTACTGTTCATGAATCAGGCAGTCTTTAGAAGAGTAAGTATGTCATAGAGAGAAAGACAAAAGTTAATGAGCATCGCAGTTTGAAACTTTTTAGGGATTAAACAAGAGTAGAAAATCAAGACTAGGGAAAAAGAGCAATCTTGATATATAAGCTATTGGCTTATCTGTATATAATAAATTTGACTTTTTTTAATTAAAAAATTATTTATTGATTTTAGAGAGAGAGGGAGGAGGGGAGGGAGAGAGAGAAACATCAGTTTGTTGTTCCACTCATTTATGCATTCATTGGTTGACCCTTGTGTGTGCCCTGACCAGAGATCGAAGATGCAACCTTGGTGTATCAGGACAATGCTCTAACCAACTGAGAGCTACCTGACCAGGGCTAAATTGGACTGTTTAGATTTGAAGTGGTCTGGGATACAGCTCCTTAAGAGGACCTGGCACAAGAAGAGGAAGCTTACCTCTCCTCAGAAATTTTTCCTAATTTAAGTAAAAACTAACAATAAAAAAATAATGTCTTGCAAAGCTTCAAATAGGAGCGAATAGAGTCCTCATTCCCATGACCACAGAGGGTGCGTGAATCGATTTTTTTTACAGCATTCTTTAACCCTCAGGAACTTGTTTTTTGTGTCTTTTTTGATCAGTTCTAACTATTTTAAACATTGATATTGTTCTTTCTTGGGGACCTTAGGACAAAAAGAGCATTTACTATCTTGCAGTTGCCTTATGGAATGTCAAACTCTTCTGTAAGTCTAAAATCCATTATTGATGTTAGCAATCTGATTCCTCCTGTATCCTGAAACATTTTGGTGTTTTATGACCTCGGGAAGTACTTCACGATTACTCACCAATTCCCTGCTTTTAAAAAAAGTTTAAAATAGTAAGGAAGTGGAGGAATGGGGGAATCATCTACAGGATGGTATAATAGTGAACTCAGTCACTACAAATGAAATAAACAGCTGCTATTTGTTATTTTTCTGCTTTCAAATTGCATTTTCCAAGAAACTATCAAGGAAGTCTGGAAATACAATCTTTTAAGTCTTTTTTTAAATTTAAGTTTCATCGGATAGGTATGGAAT
The DNA here is from genome assembly GCA_004026545.1 of Mormoops blainvillei. Classification (NCBI taxonomy): domain Eukaryota; kingdom Metazoa; phylum Chordata; class Mammalia; order Chiroptera; family Mormoopidae; genus Mormoops; species Mormoops blainvillei. Next base: position 500,807 of record PVJD01000184.1, on the reverse strand, counting down.
TCAGAATTTTTCATTTTCAGGTCATAGTAGTAAGAGAAGGAAAATGCCAGAATAAGACATTTTACAGTGAGAAAACAAATCAGAAGATGAATGTTAAAGAGATAGCAGCACTCCAGGCTCTTTAATGATGGTGAAGTTGACAGTATAAGTGAAATCTGAGGCTGAGTTGTAGCTTTATCCTACATAGGTTCTCATAATTCATGAGCGAACAATATACTTCCAGAGCCAAAAAGAAAATACGGCATTCCCATTGCACAGGGAAACTTCACCCAATGTTTTGTGACGAAAGAGTTTGGACTGTCATATTTTGCAAAACAATATTGACAGTGTTGATTATTTTTGATATGCATGCATCAGAATTTACTTAATACTGTTTATAATTGGATTAATGCTGAAAGCAGCATGTACAGAGGTGGTTGGAAGGAAATAAATGATGTAAAGTGAAAAAAGATTGGTTGAATTGTTCCTTTCCATTGGTATTTATAAATCTTTTTTTTAATCCTCACTTGAGGACATGCTCATTGATTTTAGAGAGATTGGAAAGGGTCAGGAAGGGGGGTGGAGAGAGAGAGAGAGAGAGAGAGAGAGAGAGAGAGCGAGCGAGAGCGCTGTTGAGAGCGAAACATTGATTGGTTGCCTCTTGTATGCAACCCAGCTGGGCACCAAACCCACAACCTAGGTATTTGCCCTGACAGGGATTTGAACCCATGACCCTTTGGTTTATGGGCTGATACACCAATCAGCTGAGCCACACTGGCCAAGGCAGTATTTTTACATCTTAATGAATATGCTATTGCTTTTATGGAACCAAGAACTTAGCTGTTCTTCAAGAGTCATGAGCTATCAAAGTTTTCAAAAAGGCAATGCATTTTCATGATAGATGAACAAAAAGAACCAGCCTAATTAGTCATTTAGGACCTAGTAGAGACAGGTAGAGTTGATCCTCATATTTTGCAGATTTCATATTTGCAAATTAGCCTCCTTGCTAAAGTCTATTTGTAACTCCCAAATCAGAGCTGGTGGCACTTTCACAATCATTCTCAGACCGGTATATGCAAAGAGCGACGGATAATAGAATTGCGTGGCTTGCTTGTTCCCAGCTGAGGTCAAACAAGGCAGTTTTGTCTTCAGTGCTCTGCCTTCCTGTTTCATCCCTCACACTGCAAACAAACACCCCTTTCACACTCTCCAGTGATGTATTTTCTGCATTTTTGTGTGAAATAGGATATTCTAGATTTTTGTTATAAGATGTTGAAGTTCTTCCTGTGCATTGACTGACTGGATGACTTCACTTTTTAAAATGGCACAACCACCCCCCGCCCTTTCCCCACTCCACCCCCAGCGCTGTGCTGAGTGCTGTCTGGTGTTCCAGAGAGCAAGGAAACCGGGATGTGAGCAAATGCAGGTGTTAGACAAGTTGCATTCAGGCTCAAGTTCAGCACTGTTGCTGTGAGCATCTATAAACAAACAAACTTAAAACAAGGTGGTGTATTGATCGTTTGTTCACCTGTACCTGGTGAAAAACAGAAGGAACCTAACCCTGTGTTTACTGATTTAGAGTTTGTGACGACGTTATAGAACATATATGCCACAATTAGCAAGAATTGACTGTTTACAAGATGACTATGTTCCATTTACTTTCAGAGAATGTTGTCTATTTTCATTATATGGCAGGTTCTTGAATAACACTGTTTCATATCAATCAGTCTGTGGTAAAATTGGATTCGTTGTACATGGTTTCTCTTAAAGTTTCAGAACCTACCTGCGACATCAAGTGAGGACTTAAGCTATATGTAGGTTCATGGCCAGGAAAATAAGGAATAAAAATTGAGTTTGCTATGTTTAAATTCTTATTAAAATTATCTAATGATGTTCTTTTTACCTTCCCTTCATTCTTACATAAATTTTTCACAAAATGACTTAAAAATATTACAAGTTTTTGTAAGGTTTATTTGATCCAGAAAATAACTTTCCTTGTAGGCAGTGGGTCAACAAAAGCTGAAGGCACAAGGAAACGATTCACTAAAAGCAGTTTACTTGGTGCTTAGAGGTCCTGAACTGGTGGTCGTGTCCTCATGGTCCTGCCGGATCTGCTTACTTGGTGCAGATGTTTTAGTGCTTTCCTCTTTTGAGTTACTGACAAATTGATGAAAGTACTCTCTGGTGAAGGTTCCAGAGTTCTCTATTTGTAGGTGAGGCCAGTCTGTTTGCTATAGAAACCAGAAAAGCAAGTTACAGATGTGGTCTATAGACCTTCAGTGTCCCTAGGTTCACAACCTGTTAACAGAATGTCAGAAATGATGGGTTGTGCCAAAACGCTTTTAAGAGTGAATATATACATAGTTCAAAAATGCTGCTTCTTCATTTGTAACTATTAATGAGAGTTGCTTTTGTTAAAAACCAGCTCTGAAGTCTGTTTATCTCTTATGACTGTTAGTGTATTTTCTGTAATTGTTTTATTTGTTTCTCATTCTTTCCATTGAACTGATCTTGAAAGCACGAATGGTACATTATTTATGTTTTTGCACTAAGCCTAGTGCTTGACAGTAAGTATTCTGGATTTCATTGAATGGTGATCTAGTGAGTTTGTAATGAAGAAATCAATACACAGGTTAAATTATGTGTCCAGGTTACTAATTAAGTAGAAAGACCTCAGTACCTTCCTCAAACTCCTCTGTAGGCCCTATCTTTTTTTAAAAATTATAAAATGTTAAGGGACATCTTAATGATGGTCTCCCCACATTCTTGAATATGCTGGTTAGGTTAGTCATCATTCTTCAGTTTTTAAAAAAATCTTTTAAAAGTGTGTAGTAGGTACACATTTTATCTTTTCATTCTAACAGGTCTCTTGACTATATAAAAATGGTAATACTATTTTTATTTGAAAAATACATGTTCCATAAAGCAGTGAACTAGCTAGTCTTGTTAAGAAATAAACATTAATTCCCATTTGCCTAAGAATCATTTAGATTAAGGTAGAAATATTTTAGAAAGTTTAATAGAAAGCCTACACAGTTTTTACTGCAATGCTTGCCGTGACTAGTTAGTTTTAGAATGAACTCAACTATATTATTGAATAATACTTGGGAACCTTCATTAAAGGAAAAACTTAAAAAAACTGTACACTTAGGTATGTGACTCTTGTTGTAATACCCACCTTATTTCTCTGGCCATTGTTTTGTGAAACCTTTTTCCTCCCAGCTTGATAAAGATGACATGGTCTACATGGAAGCGTATGACAAGTTGCTGGAGTCCTGGCTTACTTTGGTCCAGGATGACAAACATTTCCATAAAGGCTTTTTTACCCAGCATGCAGTTCAAGTCTTCAATTCTTACATTCAGTGCCACCTGGCCGCTCCAGATGGCACAAGGAATTTGGTAAGTTTTAAGCCAGATTGTGATTAAAAATTTATTTCATCATAGGCTCTGTTTTTGTCTGTTTTATCCTCTTATAGATTGTGTAATGCTAGAAATACGGGCTAAGCTTCTTTAGAGGATTTGCTGAGAGCATTAGATGGAGAGCAGAAGTGGTCCGTTGTCTAACTGCATCGTGTTTTGTGGGATGTGACTGGTAGTTACCTCCTTTGTCTTCAGTTTTCAGCTACCCACCTGTGTCTTCCTAATTGTTAAGTGGTATGAATGACTTCTTGTATCCAAGGACCATGGACCTTAAAGATTTTAGGTCTTCTCAGTGACAGAAGTTAAACCTCCCTGGTGTGAGAGGAGGGTGTAGGTGGGCAGTTAACTGTGTTTATGTATGTGTGCTGTGGGTCTCTATCCTTTGCTTCTTTTTCTTCTGTGTTTCCCCCTTTGGGTGACTGTAGGGCTGTTAGCACAGTTACATAGGGGTCCCTAGACAGCTGCACTGAAGGTAGGTTCTTCCAGTTCCCCATCTCATGTGAAGTGCGGACGCTGTTTCACAGTGCAGCAGAAATGTGGGGCTTGTGAGACAAAGGCGTGCAGCTCATTACTCATTATTTCTCTCATTGATAACAGACTGCCAATGGTGTGGCCTCTCGTGAGGAAGAGGAAATAAGTGAGCTTCAAGAGGATGATCGAGACCAGTTTTCAGATCAACTAGCCAGTGTAGGAATGCTAGGAAGAGTTGCTGCAGAGCACTGCATACCTCTGCTGACAAGGTACACACAGTCCACAGAACCCACGGGGCAAATGCTCTGTACTCACACTTCCTGGAGAGCACTTTACATACTGCACACACCCCACCCCACCCCCACCCCCACCCCCACCCCCCGTATACACCCAGTACACTGGAGTAAGTAGACAGAAAGATACTCACAGTTACATTCCTTCGCTTGTACATTGGAGCCCAGGCACTCCAGCCAAAATACCAGTTGTAAACCTTGATTGTTTGTAAAGTGCTGTTTTAATTCTCTCATAAACAATGTACCACAGTTCCTGTAGCACTATAGGAACAGTTGCGTATGATAATAATTACTTTTGTATATGTGTTTTTGTGCTAAGATCTTAATTTATGTTGTCTCACACATGGAAATTATGTTGTTCTAGGTCTCTGCTTATTGAACTGTATGAAGTTTTTGTTTTTTTCTTCTTTAGTTTATTAGAAGAAAGAGTAACAAGGCTCCACAGTCAGTTACAGCGACATCAGCAGCAGTTACTTGCTTCACCTGGTTCAAGCACCATTGACAACAAAATGCTTGATGATCTATATGAAGACATTCACTGGCTTATTCTAGTTACAGGTTGGTTGGTTGTTTCCTTTTAAAATGTAATTGCCAGCTGAGCAGCTCAAGCCTTAAAAAGAAGCTTCATATATTAAAAATAATAGTCCATACATAGTATTGGATGAAATTTGGTGACAGCTGCTGTATGTTACAGCTACAGATGCATTTTTTAAAAAAATTGGCTAACATGTTTTCAGTGCCTATTGCATACTGAATGTTTTACGTGGAGCTCATTGTAGCCCATGGAATTGGTACTATGATTAGGTAGTATTATTGTTGTTGTCATTATTATTATTCCCTTCTTATAAATGAAGAAGCTGAGACTTGGAGAATATAAGGAACTAGCCCATGGCTACACTGCTATTAATTTTTGGAGCCAGAATGCAAATCTAGGCAGTCTGACTTTTAGAGTCTTCTTCTTTAACCATACTTTTAGAGTTTCTGTATTTTAAATAATCAGGAAAAAAAAATCTTAATTTTTGAAAAGGCATCCCCAAATGTTGACTTTTTATGTAGATAATAGTAAAATTCCTATTAACTTTACAGAATATATTACTGAAAATTATTAAAAGGTAGTAGATTAAAAAACCTACATGTCAGTATCAGTGATAAAATTGTTGAATAAACATTTGTCCTTTGTTCTTTCCTGTTTTTTGAAAGTAAATTATCTAAGAAATAGAAAGTTTCTTCTCATCAATCTTGAAATTAACATATTAAATTTATAATTTACTTTTATATCAGTTTATAAGATATATATAAATCAAATAAAACAAAACATTTATAGTACAATTTGATAAATGTAGATTTGTTAAGTGTTCATTTTTAATTTTTTTTAAACTGAAGGCTACCTCTTAGCTGATGATACTCAGGGAGAGACTCCGCTAATACCTCCAGAAATAATGGAATATTCCATTAAGCATTCATCTGAAGTTGACATTAATACAACACTTCAAATTTTGGGATCTCCAGGAGAAAAGGCTTCTTCCATCCCAGGGTACAACAGAACAGATTCTGTGATTAGGTAATATGAACTCTATAGCTGTGCTCTTGTAATTTATACTGTTTTATTAAGTTCTGAGTTGATGGGTAGATGACTCGAGTGATAGACACATTGTAAATCTGATACATGACAGAAGATAAAACTTGGAGAAGCCTTGAAATAAACAAGGACGGCAAGTACTTAGTATATTTAAGCAGTGCCACCAGGGTGAGGTTGATAGCCACACCTAGCACTAGGAGAACAAGCGTACAGTTATTCTGAATGCAGGGAGACTTTGAGGGGATGTTTGCTCTCATGCACTGGGACCATATCCCTTGTCCATCAGAAAGTAGTACTGATGCGGGTACATGCACCGTCAATGCAAGAAACAGAATATGCCATTCTTAGAGACCAGATGAATGTTAACAAGTACTTATTGTTCATAAGATAAAACTACATTGTAGTGTCTTTCTTAAGGAAAACTGATTCTTAGAAAATAGAACTGTTTATCCCAAATATGTGAAACTTGAAAGCCCTGTCAATGAAGTTACAAGACTATGTGCCTCAATTGAAAGAATTCACTTTAACCTTCCTAATAGCAATGGCAGCTTTTTCATTACTTCTTAATGGTGACATTGAGGAGGGATAAACCTGAACTAAATGCCCTCCTAAAAGTGAATTTGAAAACAGTATTTTAAATTTCGGTATATTAAATTTAGGTGGCAGGCAGAGACATCAGTGATGAAATAACACTGGTTTTGTCAGCTGCAAAACCAGTAATTCAGACAAGTGCTGTGCCCCTTATTCTTTTTCTCTGCAGTGTCCAAAATACATGGATATCGTTTGAGCCTGTGCAGTAGAAAGTATGATTTTTAAATGTTGAACTTGTAAACTATTATCAAGGAAATGTTTGGGAACTAACTCCTTTATCATTGCATTCTCTTGTTTGAGATAAAATATCATCGCTCTATTGGGAAAGTTTTCTCTCTTTCTTTTAGGATGATTACAGGCCTATGATTAAGTATCTGGAAATCATTGCTTTTGCTTTGGTTTGATTCATGGTAAATGTTAATTAAAAGGCAGTTCACGTCAGGATGCCGTCACGTGATACTCTTTGTCATATTTCTTGCCTGGACAGTATCATCAGGAATGATTTCCTTGTGTTTTCAGTGCTTTTTCAATTTTTACCAGTCCCTGTTACCACTGTGGGAGCAAAACATTTTGGTATCTGAGAGCACAGACTATGGGGGAGTAAGGCAAGAGTTGAAACGACCACCAAAAAAGTCACCTTTTTTTTTTTGTTCGCTTTGTTTTTTAGTCCAAAGAATTAATGTGAAATTGAGTAGTATATAGGAGAAATATTACTTATTTGATTAAAAAACAAATGTACATTTCTTGAAGAAAATACTTTATTGGGTACCGCCTATGTATCCGGCACTGTTGTAGACATTTGGGATATATTAGTAAGCAAAACAGACAAGTTGCTCCCCTTTCGAAGCCCCCGGTAGGGGAGAGACAATAAGTAAGTTAACTATGTTTATGTTAGGAGACCATAAGTATTGTAGTAAGAAGCTGAGCAGGGTCGGGGGATCAGGAGTACAGACTCAGGGACTGCTTGTAACTTTATTTTTTAAAACCCTCACCTGAGGAAAAGTTTATTGCTTTTAGAAAGACGGGTAGGGGGAAGAAAGAGAGAGAGAGAAAGAGAGAAACATTAATCGGTTGCCTCCTGTTATGTGCCTTGAGCAGGGATCAAACCTGCAACCTAGGTCTGTGTCCTGACCAGGAATCAAACCTCCAGCCTTTTGGTGTACCGGAGGGATGATGCTCCAACCAACTGAGCCACCCAGCCAGGGCAACTGCTTGTGACTTTAAATAGTATAGTCACTGTCGGCTTCCTTTAGAAGGTGTCTGGTGAGTCAAAGCTTGAGGTTGTTTAGGGTCTGGGAAGGCTGGGTAAGAACATCGCCACAGTGAACAGTGGATGCGGAAGCCCCGCCCGCTGCAGGTCCTCATCCAGGACCAGCAGGAGCTGCCACAGTGGATGGAGCATAGTAAGGTGAAATTGTGTGGCACATGGAGTTGGAGGGGAAACAGAAGGGAATCAGTGAGGTCTTTGGGCCTCTATAGCATCGGCTCTGAATAGAGTGGGTGTCTTTGGAGGGTTTTGAGCAGAAGAGGTGACTACGCTGCATTGAGGGTGGACTTCCAGGGCCAGAGGTGGGAGCAAAGAGACCAGTGAAGAGACTTAATTGCTTTCATCCAGAGAAAGATGCTGATCCAGACGAGAGTGATAGTAGAGGTTGTGAGAAGTTGAAGAAAGCTTCCTTTGACTCACTCTGCTGACTTCTGGTTTATGAAATACAAAGGTAATCCAAGATTTCCCATGATACCAAGACAGTATTCTATGGTACACTGATTACTGTCTGAAATGTAAAACATGTTCAGATAGCATGCTGAAGAAACTGAAGTAGGACCAGGGTGTAAATCTTGGGTGAGCAACAGTTAAAGCAGTATTGTGACATCGTCATCAGTTTTTCCAACTCCCCTCCATGCCAAGGCCTGAGGGTGCAGTAGAACTGTGATAGTGACGTGGGAGGATCAAGGGAGGGCTCCTTGGAAGAGGTGGCATTTACACTGACACTGAGGGGATGGATTGGAGTTTGGGGCATGCAGAGGAAGAAGATGACTATCCCAGCAGTAAGAACAGCTGAGCAGAGGACCGGAAGGGAGAGGAGGCTGGCCTGCATTCAAGCGGAGAGGTGCTTGCTGAGGGTGGAGAAGTAGGGTGGGCTGTGGAGTGGGCTTAATGAAGTTGGAGTAAAAGTGTTGAAAAGCTTTGAAAACAGGGAAGTGAGGTAATCATGTCTTATTAGAGGATTGCAGTGTGGAGGCTGGATGTAGAGGATGGATGGTAAGTTAGGAGGCATTTCTGTTAGTGGAGTAAAGATGATGGGAAGGGCAGCTCTCAGGGACTTTGAGGTTGGTCAAGGGTGGTGAGGAGAGAGGCAGGACTGAGGACAGGCTACTGAGAGGCCTGGGTTCATCTGTCTGGTACTATTCTTGACCTTGCTCCCACTTTACAAATAAAGGCAAAACTCTTCCTCATTTGAAGCCTTACTGTGATGGGTTGACCTGTGTGTATAGAAACCTGCGGACTGCCAAATAGTGTGGTACTGGAATTGAATAAGTAAGGGATAGCCGGTAATTCTACAATTCAGGAGGTTTTTAGTCCTTTGCCTTAAATAGTACTAAAGAGTGACCTAATCAAGTTGTCAGCTATCATATCATTAAAAATAGTTTTTGGTGGTAGAGTTGTTATTTTTGGCATATAACTTTCAAGAAGAGCAAATAATTGAGGAATCTGCTATTTTAAAAATACCTTCCATTTACTTAAGAAAATGAGTTTTCTCAGTTTTTTTTATCTATTAAAATAAAAATTAGGGGCCAAATTATACTCAACTCTGTCTCATTCTAGTGATAAGTAATGTTCTTTCACAGATACATAAACTAATCTGGAAAATAAAACGCTGCTATATTAATCTCATTCAGAGATGCATAATATTTTATATTTATGTTTAATACTTTATTTAAATGTGCTTATAGTTTGTACAGTTGTATACTAATAAGTATTGTAATAACTCAATCCAGAAGACATTTTAAAAGTCTAAGATCATCGGAAATTTAAAAAATATATATTTTAGCATCTAGACGTTTGTTTTAGAGAAGTATATTGTGTGATCAATCAAATGAGTATAGCCCTGGCCATGTAGCTTGATTGATTGGAGTATCCTGCCGTACACCAAGAGGTTGTGGGTTTGATCCCCAATCAGGGCACATACCTAGTTTGTGGGTTCAGTTCCCTGGTCGAGGTGCATATGAGAGGCAACAGGTTAATGTTCCTATCCCACATCAGTGTTATTCTCTCTGTCTCTCTCCCCTCCCCCTCCTTCCTCCTCCCCACTCCAGCTCCGCGCTCCCTCCTCTTCCTCCTCTCTCAAAAATCAGTAAACATATCCTTGGATGAGGATTTTAAAAAATAATAAAAAAAATTAAAAATAAAATGAGTGTAAAATTTATTAGAATAGGGCCTATGGGGAAGTGAAACCAAAACAAAAATTTAAGGGGAAAAAGAAACAATGCAAGGTTTCTAACTGTTAAAAACTTGTTTATTTTTCAAATGGATTATGGTGAGTATTGCAACACTGTAGTGAAATTCCAGTGCATAAATTTAAATGGCCACTGTAACTCTTTCAGATTCTGTTAGTCTGCAGATTATATCATTTAAAACTATTCTTTTTAAAATTTATTTTCTAGATATCTTAATGAGATTTCTTTGTTTTAGAGAAGAATATCTTAAAAACATCAAGTTCTGTCTAACCAAAGCTATTTATTCTTATGGGGAGAATTTGATATGTCCACTTAAATGTGTTGTGAGGTCATCAGGGCATTATTGTTCACATCCACCCTAAAATAATTTTGTTAAAAGTTTGAGCACTGGTGGTGTGGAGAATATATAGAGTGAAAAAGGAGAGGAACCTTAGGAACCAGTTGCTTAAAGAAGGAGGTCAGAGTAGAGGAGGATGTCAAAGCCTGGGGGAAGAGTAAGAAAGAGCTGAGGGGAAATATGGGAAATGTGCATGGGAAGGCATTTCAAAAGGGCAGAGTGTCAGCAGTGTCTGATATTTTGGGACATCCATCTGGGTGAAGAACTGAAGTGTCCATAAGATTTCATCACAGGCAGACAGTTTCAGTCATCTTGAGAACAGTAGGGACAGTAGAAGCCAGACTTCATGTGATTAGAACCCCTTACTTGGCATTGATGGTTACAAAATGGTGTGGCTGTGGGTTCTTTCCATCCAATCTTGCTGCTTTGTCTTTTAGCTAAAGTCAAGTTAAATATACGAGGTCTGTCCAGAAGGTATCCAGCCATGTAATATGAAAAATAGAGACATTCATTGAAAAAGTTACAAGACACAAGAAACATTGTACATAGGACAATGACACCTCAGTCCCCTTCAAAGGAGGCACCTTGGGACCTCACACAGTTCTTTCAATCACCATCAGCTGCCCCATTGTATTTTCCTGAATCTCTTCAACAGTTTGAAATCTCTTCCCTTTCAAAGGTGATTTTAGTTTTGGGAAAAGCCAGAAGTCGCAGGGTGCCAAATCTGGTCCTTAGAGGGGCTGGGTCACCTGGGTGATTTGACATTTCACGAGACATGATGCATAAGTGAGCACATTGTTGTGATGAAGCTGCCAATTGCCTGTTACCCACAGCTGCGACCTTCTGAATCATCTGAATAGTTTTCGAGGAGGAATGATCAAGCTTAATGCAAAATTGGATGCAGATTCCTTATTCTATTCACTGATTGATTTTGAATGTGACAGCCACACTGTACACATGCTGACTCAATGGCGTCTACCGCCCCCACTGACTAACACAGTGAAGTTGTCATTGTTCACACATATGCATATGTGCATTCCAGTCCACTCTCCTTGGCTGCTGGGTTACATTCATATTGCACAAACTGTTCTCGTTATATTAACAATGGCTGGACTTTTTCAGGACAGGTCTTGTATATGTATATCACTCCTGGTTATGTGCTCCCCTAACCTACCTGGAACAAAGGCTTTGTTTTTCTGCATGTTGTGCCTCATTAACACACAACCATTACGTAGTGTAGGAAAAGACACTGTGTACATCATGTAGGCAGTCTTTTGGCAAGAGTTTTATTTTTAAATACCATTAAGAATCAAGTTTGTTCAGAAATGAATAGGCCTATCAGATTTAGAGATAGGACTCAATATTCAGAACATTCTAGATAAGTCAATTACCAGACACCGAACCACAGAATGACCAATGTATAAAAACAAACAGTACTAACCATGGCAATGTTAAGTAGTGATGGTGTGCTGAAGAATTTAGCATTTACCCTGAACTTTTAAGTTTAGGTATTTCTCCATTTTGAATCTGAAGAATCTCTTTAGACAGTAATACAGGAACAACTTCAGTAGAAGGAAGTCTCTGGCCATGACTCCCCTCGCTTCTGTGTCTTGTTTACTGCTTCCTGAAATGTCAGCAACAAAGTGAGGCTTTTGTCTGCAGCCTTATTGATGAAAATTTCAAGTATAGCCTGGCCTAAATCCAGAGAGTTGGGAAACAAAAAGGGACTTTTATGAAGAAAATAACTAATAAGTAGATCGAAGAATAAATGACTTCTTTTTTGTACCCATAGGCTGTTATCTGCCGTTCTCAGAGTTTCGGAAGTTGAGTCTCGAGCAATAAGAGCAGACCTCACTCATCTGCTAAGCCCTCAAATGGGGAAAGACATTGTTTGGTTTCTAAAACGCTGGGCAAAGACTTATCTCCTGGTGGATGAGAAGCTATATGATCAGGTCAGAATGAAAAACTGTTTAATTTCATTTGGATTTATGATAATAGCAGTTGTAGAAATAAGAACATTTTCTTGGTTATTTTCTCATCAAAGGTGACTAAGAGTTGAACATTTTTCACATGGAAGAAAACTATATGAATAATAGCATGCGATTTTAATAACTTTTCTTAGGGCACATCATTTGATTCAGCATATGTTAACCAATATTAAGTTATAGATGGCACTTTGAGAATGGATTAATTTACATTCTTTGTGCTTAATGCAAATATCATGTTAGTGGTTAATAACAGAACAATTATAGCTAATAGGAAAATAAGTGAAAAAGGTACCGTATTTTGCCATGTGTAATGTGTGCCTGCGTTTTTGTGCTCATTATACATAGGATTATACCCATGGTATGTAATCATTAGACCCACGAACAATGCACATTCTTACTTTTCCCTCAAAAATTTGGGCAAAAAAGTGTGCATTATACATAGCAAAAATGTGGTAGGCCGATTGAGGATCTCTTTGTTTGGACTTAGGGATGTGAATTCATTTATAAAATTGATGTGAAGTAAGCAGTACTTCATTTGTAGATGCTAATTTCAGTTTGATTTTTCTATGGAATATTTTTTTTAGTTGATCCTTTTTTTCTCACCTAAAAAAATTGGTTTTCTTTTCAAGATAAGTCTGCCATTCAGTACAGCATTTGGAGCAGACACTGAGGGTTCTCAGTGGATTATTGGCTACCTCTTACAGAAAGTCATCAGTAACCTCTCAGTGTGGAGCAGTGAACAGGACCTTGCAAATGACACTGTGCAGCTCCTTGTCACTTTGGTGGAAAGAAGAGAAAGGTAAGCTGCTGATAAGAACTGGGCTGTGTGTATGTGTGTATAACTTCAGTTTGCTTTTTAGTGTAGGCTTTGCAAGTGGCACACAGTTACACGGTCCTAAGGTCCAGGTAGACCCTGCATTTTTGAAGCACTGTGTTTAAAAAACAATGTCACTGCCCTGACCAGTGTGGCTCAATTGCTTGGGTGTCATCCTGCAAAGTGAAAGGTCACCTGGATTCCCAATCACTTGGATTCCCTGCACATGCCTGGGTTGTAGGTTCCGTAGCCAGTCAGGGCATGTACGAGAGGCAACCACTTGATGCTTCTCTCTCACATCGATGTTTCCCTCTTCCTCTCTTTCTCCCTCTCTTCCCCTCTCTCTAAAATTAAAAATTTTTTAAGTCTTAAAAAATGAAAAAACAATGTCATGCTAATTGTCACTAGTGCAAGTAGGGCTTTCCTGTGTTTTAAGTGATGGTTGCCTTGACTCTTCAAGGATTTGTCATTGAAGCATCTTATGAGAAGCATGCATGTTTAATTTAGTAATTTATTTATACATTAAAGTTTTAAAAAACTTTAATATAGAAGAGTGCCATTTCATTTTTCAGGTATTCTATTAGTATTATCCCTAATTTAAAGATGAGAAAAACTGATAATTTAATAATTAATTTCGTTTTGCAAAGTAAAATTTTTAGTGCTTTCTACAACAGATTCTGGAAATGCATCACTTTTCTTGCATAGGAATACGATTATTATTACTGTTATCATTGGCTACTATTTATTGATTACTTATAACTTACCAGATACTGTTCCAAACCTTTCATACAAAGCATCTCATTTAATTACATCAGTCTCCGTCATGAGATTTGGGGTTGTTATTACTGTTATTCCTATTTTACAATTCAGGAAACTGATAAGAGAGATTAAAAACATTTTACGTTGTTATACTCCCAGTAGGATTTGAATGCAGGCTTAATGGGACTCCAAAGTCTATTCCCAGTTTACTGTACTTTAATTAAATGCAGCTACCTTTCATTTTGTTTACTTAGTATACATACAGTGTAAGTGGTACATCTTTCTTTTGCTGTTTCTACCCATAGGGCAAACCTAGTAATCCAGTGTGAAAACTGGTGGAATTTAGCTAAGCAGTTTGCGAGCCGAAGCCCCCCTCTGAATTTCCTGTCTAGTCCTGTGCAGAGGACGCTGATGAAGGCTCTTGTCCTGGGAGGTTTTGCACAGATGGACACAGAAACCAAACAACAGTATTGGACCGAGGTAAAATTCCCATGATTGTGTTTGCACCTGCTGGTGGAACTTCGTTGTTTTATCCAATTTCATGTGTTGCCATGAAATAGTCTGTGGAGACATAATCATCAGTTTTCGCTTTTCTGTTATTTTTCCCTCCTGCTATATAGGTTAAAGCTTATTATTTTACAACTAACATCTTATGACTTGCTCATATCTGCTTGTGATGACATCGAATATTAATTTTCATGTGTTCTGCAGTTTAGGTATCTTTTTTCCTCCCAACTCAAGTGAGGACATGAACCAGTATATTAATTCTTCATTAAAAATCAGTAAAGTATTCTTTTGTCTTGAAAAAGGAGCTACAAATTACTGTGTTAGTTTGCTAGGGCTGCTGTAACAGGACACCACAGACTTGGCGTAAACAACAGAAATTTATTGTCTCACAGTCTGGAGGCTCGGGAGTCTGAGGTGAGGTATCACAAGGCTGGTTCCATCTGAGGCTGTGAGGGAGAATTTGGTCCGGCCTCTCGACGTATGGGGCTTTGCCAGCAATTTTCAGCGTTCGTTGGGTTGTAAACACACCACTCCCACTTCTGTCTTTATCTTCATGCAGCAATCTCCATATTTGCATTCCTGTGTCCAAATTTCCCCTCTTTCTAAGGACACCAGTCATACAGGATTAGGGGGTCTACCCTAATGACCTGATCTTAATTGAATGAATTACATCTGAAACAACCCTATTTTCACATTCTGAGTTTCTAGAGGATTGGACTTTTTCATATCAATTTGGGGAGGGGACATAATTCAACCCATAACAACCCCTGTGGGCATTGCCTCACGTAATAACCTTTAAATGGGGAACGAGGACTTACCATTGCATGTAGGTTGCCAGCCTAGAGTCCTGTGACTAGAAGGGACAGACATTAGGCAGTTCTGACTTTAGAACCAGAAGAGAAACCAGGCTGATCATGTATTTATAATTGAAATAATTGTGTTATTATATGTAGAGCTTTAAATAGAATTAAGATATTGTCTTCATGAATATGCCTATTCACTTTTATACCCAGGGCACAACTGAGTGTCTGAAGTTATGTTCTGTGCTGAGAGGAGCTGGAAAGGAAAAAACAGGCAAGAGCTTGTGTTGGACTTAACCCTGTAGAACAGAGGTTGGCAAACTAGTGCACGGACCAGATCTAGCCTCTTTTCTGTTCTTATAAAGTTTTTATTGAAACACATTCAGTCTTAGGTTTTCATGTCGTCTGTGGCTCTGACTGCACAACAGTGCAGTCATAACTGAGTAGTTGGACCAGAGGTGGCATATCCTGCCAAGTCTGAAATATTTACCCCTAGCCCTTTACAAGGGTGGGACAACAGTAGGTTTACAGATGTATGTGTGGGAAATAACACAATAATTAATAAATATAATACAAGAATCAACTCTGTTTCACATGCTTACAACTGTAAACCTATTTTTGCCCCTGCCCCGTAGAAAACAATTTGCCAGTCCCGGCCGTGGAGGCTTAATGTATTATTGGAAGGAGATGAGGATAGTGGCTGAATTCTGTGGATGGTATTGAAGTTGTGTTCTGTCATTTGTAGGGTCACCCTCTTTTCTCTCTCTCTTTCATAAGGCTAAGTTCAGGAAGTGAGGATGAAGCACATACTTATGTTTTTCCATAATTGACACACATCACTACATAATGGTTTGACTTACATAAAATGTGAAATAATTATTTCTCTAAGTTTAGTTGTCATCTACCATGTCATATTGACACCATAAAATGAAGAGGCAGAAAAAAAATTTTTTCTCATGACGACTGTTAGGATTTTTAGTCTCTTAATAACTTTCCTGTGTGTCATACAGTGTTAGTTGTCGTCGTGGTGCTGTGTATCGCATCCCTAAGTGCTTATTTTCTTGTAACAGAGAGTTTGTACCTTTTGACTACCTTTCTCCAAATCCCCATCTCCCCACTCCCACCTTTGGAACCAACAAAACTTTTTCTATGAGTTTGGTGTTTTCTTTTTTTAAAATAGATTCCACATATAAGTCAGAGCTTACAGTATTTGTCTCTCTCTCATTTATTTTCTATAGCATAATGCCCCCAAGGTCCATCCATTTTGTCTCCATAGAAAATTTCCTTGTTTGTTTGTTTGTTGGTTGGTTGGTTTGTTTGTTTTTATGGCTGATAGTATTTCATCATGTATATATACCACAATTTCATCTATAATCCACCAGTGGACACCTAGGCTGTTTCCATGTTTTGGGTATTATGTATAATGCTGCTATGGACACGTGGCTACAGATAGCTTTTCAAATTAGTGTTTTCATTTCTTCTGAATATATTCCCAGAAGTAGAACTGCTGGGTCAATAAGGTAGTTCTAATTTTAATTTTATGAGAAACCTCCACACTGTTTTTCATAGTGGTTGCACCAGTTTACAGTCCCACCAGCATGGCACACGGGTTCCCTTTTTTCCACATCCTTGCCAGCATTTCTCTCTTGTCTTTTTGATAATAGCCATTTAAATAGGTGTGAGGTACTGTCTGTCTGCCTCAAGCAGAAGTTGTGAAAACCCTCAAAATGGGGAATATGATGTGTGTTTCTGACATTATTTGTTTTCTGTGCCTTTTCTACCTTCAACAGTTAGAAATGTTTTGGAAAGTGACTATCCTAGTTTAGGAAATAAAGTTGAAGAAATAAATAAGGTATGTGGATCAGCCTTTTAGAAAAATCCATGCTTTGTTTTTGTAGGTTCTTCAGCCACTGCAGCAGCGATTCTTAAGGGTGATAAATCAGGAAAACTTTCAGCAGCTGTGCCAGCAGGAGGAGGTCAAGCAGGAAATTACTGCCACCCTTGAGGCCCTATGTGGCATTGCTGAGGCCACCCAGATTGACAATGTCGCTATCCTTTTTAATTTCTTAATGGACTTCCTTACCAATTGCATTGGATTGATGGAAGTTTATAAAAATACCCCAGAGACTGTCAATCTCATAATAGAAGTTTTTGTCGAAGTTGCACATAAACAGATATGCTATCTTGGGGAGGTGAGCACTTTCTAATTTTTATCCTTTCAGGATTAAAACTCTTTAAAACTGTAACAAAATAATAGATACTTTCCTTCAAACGTAATGAATATTATCTGAAATGTTTTTATACCTACAAAAGATCTTTCAGAAAGACTATTTTCAAAAGAACTCAAATTCAGAGGAAAGCATAGTGAATGAATACAAATTCCTATCCTAAAAACATGTTAATAATCAGTAATTTCTGTGGGCTAATATGTTATTAAATCAAATTCATTCAAGTGAGAACTGTTTGATCAACAAATGGGTAATGGTAGAGAATTTTAACCAGTTTCTTCCATGGTAGGACCCTAAGGCTTACAGTTTTAAATGGTAGTTTGTATCTTTTGTTTGGCAAATCAGATGAGTGTTTAGACACGCTGAATTCTTTTATAGTCAATAAGCAAAGATGTATTTTTTGTCCCATTAAATAATTTAGAAAGCTTAAAAAAAGACCCTTAAATACATATTTGTATTTGTTAGCAGATTAGCTTAAATCTTGTTCCAAATCATTTAATGTGGGTTCCTGATTGGTAATTTTACTTAGATCAAAGGGACGTGCTCAAAAATGAGGTTATATTTTAAATATTGGGTTGGCCAAAAGGTTTGTTTTCTTTTTTGTCCATGTGACAGCTCTAGTAATGCTTAGTTGTCTTCATTCAAAACAGTTTTGTTAGGTTGTATTGTGACAGCTGTCATAACAGCAGTGCATTTTTTTAAAAACTTACAAATTGATGAATCTTTGTGTAACCATTTTGATACTGAAGATGGAAGAAAATACCCAACATTTTTGGCATATTGTGCTTTATTATTTCAAGAAAGGTAAAAACACAACTGAAACGCAAAAAAAAAGATTTGTGCAGTGTATGGAGAAGGTGCTGTGACTTGATCAAATGTGTCTTAAGTGATTTGCAAAGTTTTGTGCTGGAGGTCTCTTGCTGAACGATGCTCCACAGTTGGGTAGACCAGTTGAAGTTGATAGCGATCAAATTGAGACATTAATTCAAAACAATCAGTGTAATACTATGTGGGAGATCGCTGACTCAAAATATCCAAATCAATAAAGTTATCAGTGAAAATGAAAAATGTGTCTTTCATTTTACAGAAAAAACTAAACAGACTTTTTGGCCAACCTGATATTATAAATGTAGTCACAGGTAAATTACTGAGAGGTCACGCCACTGCCATTCTCATGTTTAAGACTGCCATTTGATACTCTGTGTTTGTGCAGGTTATACAATTTTTAAGTTTTAAAATAGTCAATGAAGAAGTTGAACAGTAGAAATAAAGCAGTTCAGTTGCCAAAAATCTTATCATTTCTTTGGTCAAGTGAATAAAAATTTGGATGTCAGATTTCATGGCTGGAAAACTATTAGTTATTTTAAGTATAACTAATTAGTGTGTACCTTTCATGTGTGTTAATGTTTTGGTGTAGTTTAAAATGAGTATTCGAGATCTTTTGGGACTTAAATTTATTAGATTATATTTTAAAATTTATTTAATATTTATATTTGTCCTGGTAGCATAATTTCCACATGGTTTCTTACAGTCTAAAGCGATGAACTTATATGAAGCCTGCCTTACTTTGTTGCAAGTATATTCGAAGAATAATTTGGGGCGGCAGAGAGTGGATGTCACAGCCGAAGAGGAGCAATACCAGGACCTTCTTCTCATTATGGAACTGCTTACCAACCTTCTGTCAAAAGAGTTCATAGACTTCAGTGATACAGGCATGGTGTAATCTTTGTTGTTACTGTTGTTTTTATTAAAGCAAAGGATGCTTCGTTAAGTGAAATCCCACGTGGAAGTTCAGTTTACAAAATAGTTTGAAAGTGTCACCTCTCTGGTCACTGTAAAGTGAGGTTGGAACCCCTGGCCCTCCCTGCATGGCTTTCTTCTTTTAAAAATAGTTAAATTTTCCATCTGTTAGGTTCCTACGAAATGCCAGCACTGTTCCTGTCATGGTGGCAGTAAGTAGGTACCAGTGTTACACTCATTTTATAGATGAGGAAATAGGTACAAGAAGTTATATGTCACCTACCCACAGAAGTGGAGCAGCTGGTATGCCACAGAACTAGATTCACAGGCCAGCACCGGACTTCACTTATGCTTTCCTGGCTGGTCCCTCCTCCATGTCTTGAGGTGGCCACCCCAGGAAAGCCCATTGCCTTCTATGGTGAGGCATAGGAATAATTGTTGGGTGGAGCTCACAGACCACCTTGGGGAGAGTAGCCAGTGGCCCTAGGACAGCAGGACCCTGGGGAAGTCAGTTAGCCTTTCAGTACCTTTTCTAACTGTTCAGTGAGTGTGTTGAGAAACGCCCTTCAGAGTGTTCATGGACGAGCTCAGGAGTCTCTGGTGCTGAGTTAATACAGGTGTGAGCTCACCAGTAACTGAAACCTCATGTATTTGTAGATGTTCTCTCACCTCCCTCTGACCCCATGACCCACCTTGTCTTAACATAGAAGAGATCTTGCTTTCTAAGAGAAAAACGAATCCTGTCTAGCGTCTCCTTTCATTTTCTGCAGGTATTTGTTGTTGTGGATGCTTCTTCCTTATAAGATTCCCTTCCTGAGCTGCGTGCTATAACTTTCCACTTTCCTCATTTTGCCCCATACGTGAGCTTGTTCTTTCTCTGTTTCCTTATTCATTGGACAGCTGTTCTTTACAGTGTCTGTGCTATCCCAGGCACTGCCCACTTCATAGTCTAGAAGGCTGACTCTGCAGTTTAACTAGGGCCCCCGGGTGACATGGTTTGGAAGGCCCTGTCCCACATCCACTCTGTGCTTCCTTCCCACACCAAGGCTGCAGCTACCCCTCTGCTAGGCCCGCCTCTCACACTAGTTCCCGTGTTTTCTGAGTCCTTCATGCCAGTCCTTACTCGGGGAGTTCTCAACCTTTTCTAGGCCATGCGCCTTTAAAACCTTAAGTAGTTACTGAACCTTTCCCTTAAAAATTGTTTGTTATACCAACCCACAGTTTTACACACTATATCAGTTATTTGTGGGTGCTTGGAAACTCTGTAGACTTTCCAGGGGCGTAAGCACCAGGTCGGGGCCCTGTACCCTAAGGAATCTAACTCAAAGTCCAGAGCTGATACTCAGAGGGAGGGAGAGATTTGAGGGTATTTGGAGGGAAAAGCCCCACAGGCTCCCAGGTTTACGATGCCAGGTGCACTTCTCCCTGCTGCTCTACAAGTGGGAGCACAGACACTACAGTTAAACAGGTGAAGGGAGCCTTTCCAAAGAAAAGAGCAAAAAGATCCAAAACATAACGAGACATTAAGAAAAGAAATCGAGATTAAAATGCTTAGGATTTCAAGTACAAAATAAGGAAGAAAAGAATAAAATAAGTGTAGATAGGGTTGAAATTTAGATGAAAGAAAAATGACAGTTAAAATAGAAAAAATGGTAAAGAAACAGCATTAACTCATTAAATTGATGGTAAATTGATGAAGATATTTTAAAGTCATTTTAAAAAATAATAGGTGAGATAAGACAAAATATTTTTTAATTTTTAAAAAAGATTTTCATTTATTTTTAGAGAGAGGGAAAAGGAGAGAGGGAGAGAAACACTGATCAGCTGTCTCTTACATGCCCCCAGCTGCGGACCTGGCCTGCAACCCAGGCACATGCCCTGACTGGAATTTGAACTGGCAGCCTTTTGGTTCACAGGCTGGCACTCGAATCACTGAGCCACACCAGCCAGGGCAAAACAAAATATTTTAAGTATTATGAAATGAAATTAACCTGCTAGGTGGACTTCTAAAGGCACAACTGGCAGTGCATCTACTCCATTCTTGAATCCTTAGCAGAGCTCACTGCTGGAGAGCAGAACCCACCGAACTTTCAGGCTAAACCATCTTGTTAGGGAAGCCTGTGGGTAGTGCCAGGGTGGCCTCATGCCCAGACAGGCCCCTGTTTCCAGGCAGTGGAATCCAGGTTTGCATCTCTGCTTTGGAAGATGGGATTTTTCCAACTGGAACTGAGATCCCAGTGGAGAAGCTCAGAATTAGTCTGAAAGGTGGTTTTTAAGTAGAAGTGTGCTTTTTTTGGACCCATTTTATCTTTTTTTCCCCTTGTTCTAAAGTAATAAGCCCTTAATAGAAAAATTTTCAAGTAGAGAGACAGAAAAATCGCCCATACTTTGACATAATCCAGAGTCAACTGTAAATCGCATTTGGTAATTTCCCTTTAGGCTTTTGGTTCTTTTGTGCAATTTTTGCAATTGTACTGTAAATACAATTTTTCATATTCTGCCTTTCTTAATTAATGTATTCTTGGCCTTTTCTTCATCAGTAAAATTTTTTATGACTTTTTAATGGCTGAATGGTTTTCCACATTTTGGAATTTAGCCAGTTTCACTAATATTATACACCTGGAATATTTACTATATTGCCGTTATAAATAACAGTGCAGTAATCACTTTTGTGGAAAATCTCTGTCTGAATTTCTGAATATATCTTTGGTATATACAGTGCTCAAAATGTTTCTACTGTATAGCTTTTGAGGGTAACTATCACAATATATCCTCACCAGCATGTAATTGTTATTATTTAAAAGTCACTTTGAATTTGTCCTGGCTGAGTTGTCCAGGTGGGCTGGCGCGTCATTCCGTACACCAAAATGTTACAGGTTGGATCCCTGGTCACCGGCCGTATGTGAAGGAACTGATCGACGTTTCCCTTTCACACATTGATGTTTCTCTCTTTCTCTGTCCCTTGCCCTCTCTATAGAATCAATAAACATATCCTCAGGTGAAGATTAAAAGTCATCTTGAATTTAATGAATCAGAAACAGTAACTTTAAAATTTTTGCATTGCTCGATAAATGATTATAGTAAACTGTTCCTTCATTGGGTTGGCGGTTTTGTTAGACTTTACTCAGTTACCTATTTAGGTTTTAGGATTACCATTAATTTATAGGCAGTCTTTATGGAGTAAGGATAATAACCCTTGATCATGGTAGCTATTTCAAAAAAATTACTTTCTTTTTATGTAACATTTTAATTTCTATGTTTTCCCTATTATTTTCAGCTTAGAAAAATTTCACACACCTAAGAGATAAAATAGATATTACAGTGGAAATTATTTAACTCCTAGTGTGACCAGTGTGTCAGTGGAATAGAATTCCTTTTTACAACATTGATTAAGCATTAGTTTTCCTTTATCACTGAAGAGTAATATGTGATGTAAACACAGAATACCAGGTGTATCGAGTACTCCGAGACCCTGGAAAGTGAAATACAGAAGGGTGACCCAGGCAAGGTCACCAAGCATCCTATTAACTACTCAAGAAATTTATTGTGGCTTAGGGTTCGAATTTAGTTTTACTTTCCCTAGGGTAGAGTGTATCCAGCTTTGCAGATTTGTTGATGTTATGACTGTAAGACTATGTGGTTTCTGTTTATAGATGAAGTGTTCAGAGGACATGAGCCGGGGCAAGCAGCAAGCAGGTCTGTGTCAGCTGCGGATGTGGTTTTATATGGAGTCAACCTAATTCTTCCCTTGATGTCACAGGATCTCTTGAAGGTAATTGAAGAAAGCAAATATGAACGATAAAATATGTGTGCTTGAACTTCAAAGATATTTTAGACAAGAATATGCCTTTTTTTAAATTAAAGGGTATGAATACCTGCTTGTCTGTTAAGTACATATGAAAATCAAATGTTTTTGTTACTGTTAGTGTCATTCACACTCATGTCTACAACTTAGAACACAGGCCGTCACTACTCCTGCCCCAGGGTCCTGCATTCAAGATAGATTATTGACAGAAAAAATGGGTCCTTTAGAAACTGCATTCTAATGTTAGCAGTTTTGATTCTCTCATCATTTGTCATTAAGCAACTCAAGTGAGTTAAGATATTCAGGTGTACACATTCCTCTGATACTTGTTGAACATTATTCTCAGGCTGAGGGATTGAACAACAGCAGAAATTTGTAAGTCACTACTCTGTGTAGAAGGGAATGGTAAGAAACCAAGACCCATATACTTTTTAATTTTGTACCATCTGACTGCGTTGTGCCTTGGTTTCACCACTCAGTATTGAGGGTGTGATGGTGATGAAGCTGCCCTTTCTTATCTGTCTTTTCATGAAATGTCATAGGAGTCTGAGGGTGAGGACAAGGACGTGGATGGAGAGGAAGAGGGAGCTGTGTTCGCCTGTTCAAACATGCACAGGTGGAGTGGGAGGGGGTGGAAGTGTGAGTGCCAGAGTGGGAAGGCGGTAGATTCCCAGTCTAGCGTGTCTCTCACAACAAATGTCTGTTGGAAGGGATTCTGATGACATGGGAGCCCAGGTGTTTGTGCACAAGTGGGAGGTGGGAAGTGTCGTCAACTCTGTATGGTGATTGCTTTTAGGGTTACTTATTAATATTTTTTAATCAAACAAAATATTAAACATTCAGGTGTACATTCTTTTAAGTGAGGCTAAACCGTTGTTGATTACCTACTCTACCAGGGCTGTCCCTCCAGGCAGTGAATGTTGGAAGTGTGACAGGGCTGTCTTAGCCTTTGGTATTATCTTCTTGTGGTTTTCCAACATGCTTGAATACACACAAACACATTTGCAGAAGGGCTTTATTCAGAGGTAATTTAATTATTTGAGATTTGGCTGCTTTGTTTACTTTTTTAAGATAAACAGAATATCTGGAATTGGCTGTAGCTTATTTTTTGGTTGTAGTTTTTATTAACTATTCAGAAAATGATTGTTTCTGCTATGTATTATCATATCAGTTACTAAAATATTCCCTTTTTTGTAACTTATTTTTACATTTAATAAGCTCTTGTTTTCTATATCCTGTATGTATTTTTTTTTAAATTGTTATACTTAGAAGCTTGCCTGTTAATTATATTACTTTTTGCATTAATGAAAATAAAATTAGACATTAAGCATGTAAATAATTAATTTTTATTTTTCAGTTTCCAACCCTTTGTAATCAATACTACAAATTAATCACGTTTATCTGTGAGATTTTTCCTGAAAAAATACCACAGCTTCCTGAAGACCTTTTTAAAAGTCTGATGTGCTCTCTAGAACTGGGAATGACTTCATATCCTTTAAATGAACATCATTATCACTTGTCACATGGGGAACAGATCTTGCATTTTTGTTTTTCTTTTGTATTTCAGTTTTATTTCTTAAACAGAGCTACCATCTCTGTAGCTGCCCTAATTCTGTAGTGTTTTTGTTGTCATTGTTAGATTGTCTCACCTTTTCCTCCTTTCACAGATCCCAGAGGCATTTGACTCCTTGTCCCCAAATCAGTCTTTTATCAAGTGCCTTGATTGGTAATGTCACTCACTGTTGCTGAGTGTCTGGCCTTAGCTACCCAATGGTAGAGAATAAGAGGGCTTTTTATCAGTGTGTGCCTCACAATCAGAAACACGCTGGAAGTCTCCGGTCCCGGATATCAGTCACTTGTGGATCATCTCAAAACCTTGGGAGTCTTTTGTCACTTAACTCAGTAAAGACATGTTGCACATGGATATACTTTCTTACCTGTATTCATTTCTAGAAACACACTCCATGTGATAATAGTAATTCTTTATCTTTAATATGTCAAGTGTGTCCCCTTGCATTTGTTCTTTGACCTTCATGATCAGAATGAGCTCTGAGGTTTGCCAGCTGTGCCTGGAGGCCCTGACGCCACTGGCTGAGCAGTGTGCAAAGGCTCAGGAGACAGACTCACCGCTGTTTCTAGCAACACGGCACTTTCTGAAGGTAAGGTACTTGGGTGGCAGGTTATGAGGGCACCCTCTCTTTTTTCGAACAGGGAGGGGCTGGAGGACTGTGTGATTATCATGTTGTGTGTCTTTAGTTAGCAGTTTCCTTGTGCACTTTCAGCTGGTTTTCGATATGCTGGTTCTGCAGAAGCACAACACGGAGATGACGACAGCAGCCGGTGAAGCATTCTATACGCTGGTGTGCCTGCACCAGGTATGGCGGTGGCTCTCGGGGACCTTGTCCTCTTAGAAGGAGATGGTTCAGACCCAAGATGGGTGTGAACCCTCCAAATCTTAGAGGGTCTCTGACTCAGGGCTGCAGCTCTTACAGTGAGGTTCTATTTCTTCACTGCCACATTAGCTCTATTTTGTGTTTATCAGACAAGCTGTTTGCCAGTAAATAAGCATTTATTTTCCCTTCTGCACCGTTAGGAATCATCCTTCACCCTAAAACTTGTCCTTAAACAACTACTAGGAACCAGGAGTCAGATGTGAGAGGATAATAGAGACGTGCTTCAGTCTTTGAGGAACTCAGTTTTATAAGGAAAAGAGGATGAGTGAGACTGGGGACCCAGAAGAGGCTGCCTTCGGAGAGCATGGGAGAAACAACAGTGTTTATTCCATACTACAATATGGAAACAGTGTTCTTTTTTCTTTTTTCTCTTTTTCCTTTCTTTTTCTTTCCCTTCCTTTTCCCCTCTCCCTCCTTTCTTGTGATGTGGCGTTAATGTAACAGAAGGAAAGTTATGCTGGCTCACCTATCTCCCTTCCCTGTTTTAAGTGCCCATCAATTGTATGGGAAAGAATCATATTTGGTCATCAGATGCCCCCTACACACATGTCCCAGCATGACCAAGTGATTTACTAGAGAAACACATTTTTTTAAAGTGTAGAGGCTATAGCATTTGCTGTGATTGGAGCTGAGGGTTTCATTCATTTTCTTTTTTAGAAAGACAGGATTTCAAGGTGGTCGTCATACTATTTTGAAGAGCCCCTTCTGGCGGGCGTCCTGAGCCATCTGTACCCCAATCTCCAGGTGCTCAGGAGTTCACTCCCTGAGATGGTTCCCAGCGCAGTCAGGGGCCTTTCTCTGTCATTTGACTCCCTGTTCTTACTAGGAAAGTGGGTTTTTTATATCCCTACATACATAAGCTGTTACATTCTGATTACCTTTTTAAAAATATATTCATACCCTGACCAATGTGGCTTAGTTGGTGGGGCATTGTCCCTCAAAGCAGGTCACTGGTTTGATTCCCTGTCAGGACACATGCCTGGGTTGGGGATTTGGTTCATGGTTGGGGTGTGAATGAGAGGCAACTCATCGATCCTTCTCTCTCACATTGTTGTTTCTCTCTCCCCCTTTCCCTCTCTCTAAAAATAAGTAAAATCTTTTTTAATGGTTTTTAAAAATTTTATTTATTTATTTATTTATTTATTTATTTATTTATTTATTTATTTTTGGGAGAGAGGAATGGAAGGAGAAAGAGAGGGAAACATTGACATGAGAGAGAAACATCAACCAGTTACCTCTCATACACGCCCTGACTGGGGACCTCACCTGCAACCCAGTCATGCGCACTGATTAGGAATCAAACCAGTGACCTTATGCTTTGCAGAATGACTCCCAAACCACTGAACCAAACCAGTCGACTAAATAAATAAAATCTTTTTAAAAAAATTTCACACATAGTAGAGCAGAGAGCAGGAGCTTGGGGTTGGTGAGGCTGATGTTCTGTTGATTTGACCCAGAGGCACAACCATTTAATGTTAGTGGCGACAAGGTTCGCATTCATTCTTCTCGCCTGTGAAGAGGCCTGTCCTTCAGAGGGGGCACAGAAGGCAGCCACTCTGGATCCGTGCCTGGGTGGCAGAGGGTGCTGTGCCCTGCTGTTCTTTTCCAAATGTCATTAATGTGTGGTTTCACCATTTTGGTCCATCATGATATCCTAGGAAGCTACTAAAAAAAGTGGCAGACCACCTGTTTCCAGAGCTTATCTTGGAAAGCTGCCCTGGTTTCATTTCCTTTAATGTCATACCCACTCATTTGTATAAGGCTTTATATGAAGGGCATTAAACATAGAAAAGCTACACACACACACACACACACACACACACACACACACACACACACACACATTTGTATTTGTTAATCTCTTCCTGCCCTTTGTACCAGAGCTGCATGTGCACAGCCATTCCGACGTTCTACTTCCATGTTTAGAAAGGACCGAAATAACCCTTTTCCCGCTCTGGCACCTCCTATCTGCATTTGTGTGAACTACTGTCCCCAAAACTGGGTGGACACGGTGTCTATAAACCTCTGGGAAACTGTTGAAAGGTTGCTGACTTAGGTCATGTACAAAATGCAAAGCAAATATGAATAATGTGCTTTGAAAACACAGAAGAGGCAACACAACGAAGTTGGTGCCAGACAGCCTGCATTCTTGCTCAAAGGCATTGTGCTGCTGGATGTATTAGGTAATCTTGCTATATATAAGAATTTCCACCTGCAAAACAGCAATATAAACAGAACTTGTCTTGGAGAGTTGTTCTAACAGGTGAGTTACAATGGAAAAGGTGGGGATAGGACCTAGAATATGTGCTGACTGTGAAGAAGAGCTGGCAGACTCTGCCTCTTAGAATCCTATCCTCCAATAACTGATAGGACCTGCTTGTGTGGTGTTTGAGGAAAACTTGTTCTTACGTAAACTTTATCTCTTCAATAGGCTGAGTACTCTGAATTGGTTGAAACATTACTGTCAAGTCAACAAGACCCTATTATTTACCAGAGATTAGCAGATGCCTTCAACAAGCTCACTGCAAGCAGCACCCCTCCTACGCTGGATCGGAAGCAGAAGATGGCTTTCCTAAAGAGTTTAGAAGAGTTTATGGCAAATGTTGGTGGTCTCCTATGTGTAAAATAAAGAACAAAACTCTATGCTTAATTTAGATCCTTTCTGCAAAGTGCACTGAATTGCTAAAAGTTGAGTTGAGTCTTGTCCTGTCCTCAGTTCCTTGGCCATTGGGGTTTGGGAGAGATTGGCAGTTTGATGTGCAACCAATGCGGTGAGACAGGAGAGCTCACCTCCAATCAGCATTTGCTGTTAGGTGACCACAGTCGGTCACAAGTGTTCTGTGGGTTTGGAATGGTAATTTAACCTTTTCAAAATGAAATTTCATATACATGCAAACAGATACGGGCACCATGAAATTATGTTTAGTGCCTTTTCCCTTTGTCAAATGTTAGGTGGCTAGCCAAAGTTTAGAATTTTCATCATGAAATATTGGGTGGATATATATGCTTGTATGCTTGGTGATGTTTCTCAAGTGTTTTCTGTCAACCACCTGTAGTGCTGAGGACCTGGGCCCAACTGAGTCAGAATTTCTGTTTGTGGACCATGGGATTCTTCATTTTAATAAACTTCTCCCCTTTGCTACCCCCAAAAGTTTTGAATCAATGCAAGACATGCTGAAAAGTCGGAAAAGGCTTTGTGCTTTGGTGCTTTTTCTCCCAGCGATTCAGTTTTGAGTTTGGCAGGAGGGAAGGCATTGGCAGGTGCTCGCTGGCCTTGTAACATTGGCAGGTGTGACAACTTTTGTGGAATACAGTTCTCTAGTCAAACTCTGATGCCTGAACTTGAGGAGGAAAATACATGTATATTTTTGTTCCCTAAAAAATACTTTAGGAACTGTAGCCATTTCATTGCCTTAATTTTAAGAAGAAAGGACAAAGGAAAAAGCAGATCTGTTTTAGTAAGAAATGCAGTCCTGATGCTTCAGAGTGGATTAGGGTGTAAGCTTCTCTGAACTGGTGTCCTTTTTGTGGTGTATTCATGTTGCTTTGTGAGGGAAATGGAGGCTCATCAATATGTAGTCTGACTCTTTGAGTATGTGTCTGTCCAGCCTCTTGGGCATGGCTATAGTATTCCACTCCGAAAGGCTTGCTTAAGCAATAAGTATTTGAAAGGATGGGAGTGACTACTGCAGATTTTAGACATTGGGGCATTGGGGGCAATAATTATGTTAGAGGGGGCACTTCCTCATTTCATAGGAACCATGTAAATTTAGGAGATTAAAAAAATTCACTTTGACCATCTAGTTTGTTGATTCTAATCAGGATTTTACTGCTGCCATGCTCCCCTTAAATTATGAAAATTGAAGCTAATTTATAAACCACAGGCACATGGCCCATTGCCATGTCAAAGTCACCTGGCACAATGACACTGTTTCAGAGGGTGGTTGTCCCGCTGTGCTCTTGATACCTCTGTGCTAAACTGTCCCCGGAATGCAGTGTTACTGTCCAGATTGCATGTAGCGCATGCGCCTTCACAGTGATGCTGTGCGAAACTGTGTAACTGCTATTAACAGTTAAAAGTTACCGAAACAGGAGCATCTAAGTTCCATCCAGCTTGGCATGCTATTTTAGACACGTGCTGATGCAGAGCTGGAGCCAGAGCTTTGAGGACCATTTCTGTTAGTTGTCACCATCAAGTAATGGGGGCGGGGGGGTGTGTGAAAGGGTACAAAATCATCTTAAAACAGCTAGAAAAAAAATTAATGTCACTCTTCATGAAATACATGTGTTATTAAAAATACTTTGAACTGTTCATTTATTTTTAGATTTCTTTTTTACCCCCTTAACAAACCGTGAAGTCATGGCACCAGTAACCACTGTTTTACATTGTTCTTGGTGTGGTATGTCTCCCAGCTCTGCATGCCCTCTCAGTGGTTGTAAGCCACATGTTATCTGTCTGTGTGTAATGAGTGTAGTCGTTTTGCCAAAGGGCACTGGGACACACAACTGACTGGCTAGGTCCACTGGCCGTGACAAAACTGTAATCAAGTTTTTAAAAACAAAGATGAGTAGGAAAGGGATGCCTTGGGAAATAAAAAGGCATCTATACTTAATAACTGTTACCCAAGTAGAAATGTATGTGCTAAATTTGCCCAGATACTGGTAATAATACTGCAGTGTCATTTGATGACTATTAATAAAAACAAGATGTACTTCACAGTGGACCAAATAAGCCTTCAGGTACCACCAGAATATGATTAGTGGCAAACAGGAAAAAAGAGGCAACACTGTTTTTTTAGGTAATGGGGACGCCACTTAACTAGAGCAGCTAGACTTTTTCCAGGTGTTTGTTGTGTGTGTTTTCCTGATTGGTATTTGTTTAGTTTGGGTCTTTTTGTTTTATTTTGTCCAGATTTGTCTTACCTGTGCTTATTGGCTTTTCATTTTTGTGGGTTTTGTTTTAATGCTCTTGGCCCAGTGGGGGTTAAGAACACTGGCTTAATTTTAGTAAATTGATTTTTACTATAAAACTGACTGTTAAACTGTCCAAAGAGTTTTAAAAACAAGAACATTATTTGTGCCCCTTCCCTGTTTATATATGTTAAAGGAATACTGTCAAGTATTTGACTTTTTTTAGAATTTTGTGTTGTATGAAATTTATGTTCATGCATAGTAACCTTTAACCTCTAGTGTTTAGTTTTTTAGTTCATTCTTTGTTTGATTTTATTTTCCTGGGCCCATTTGTTTCCTGAGGCGCAATCTCTATGGACTTTGTACTTTTACAATTGGAATTGGTGTAACGGCATCTGTCACTATACTCTTGTAGCTCTGTTAAAAGGATTGGGCTTTTTATGGTTCCTCTGGATGGGTGGTTGCCTGGACAGCTAAATTATGTGACAGTACTTTGCAGCGTCCTTTTCACAGTTACTTGGGTCTTTTTTTCTTCCTGTTTTTTAATTTGTTGGAAGACAGTAGCATGTTAACTTCATTGCATTGAGTTTTCTTCTGGTATAAAGTGACATTTTATGTAAAAAAAAAAACAACTTTGCAATCTTTTTCAAACTAATTTTAAGAACTTAATCTTATTTCATTGTAAGCCATGTATCTATATTACATTATTCTGTTCAGATGAGATGATTACTACTATTTTTCACAGTTTTTATTTCAAAGCCCAGCACCTGTATAATCCAACCCTCTAGTAACACTCTCCTTACTATCTTTGATTGAACTTTCTCTTTTATAAAAATTGTCGAGTCTGTATTTGTAATGTTACCATATTTCACATTTCTGTTTAAGCTTGTATGAACCTCTCAAGATTGAAGGGAACTCGCTGTTAATCTCAAGGATTTCAAGTCTGAGTATCCTAGGAGACCATGTCGGTTGAACCCTTAAAATACTCTCTTGTCTGTTAATAATTTTACTTGTTTCTGTTTGCCACCTCTGTCATTAGAGGTGGTTGTGATTAGACCTTACTAAGTTAGCTGACGGATAATTATCATTATTGGTTCCTGAATAAAATAGTAACTGTTAAGTCAGAAGGAACCTCAATACTTCTTAGGGTTGTTTTTTTTTTAAACTAGAGAATAAGGAATTGATTTGGATATGAGTTTTTAACATAACTTTCTATAAATTCTACAAAACAACAGAGTTGATTTGAGGGTATGATAATGTTTTAAATTATTTAAAACTGTGAGTGTATATCCTCTGACTTGGTTAATAACTATGTTCTGAAAACACTGCATTTAAGAATCCTTAAAAAATTGATTTTCTTAAATTAAAAAATGTCCAAATTAGATATATTGCTGATCAGCTCAAATTGATATGAAGCGCTATGGTTGAAGTTGAACCTTAAACTTTTTAATTTAGGTGAAAGATATTTGGTCAGTTATAATGGGAACCCATGACATACTTAGCCAAAGAATATATTTGGTTCACCTTAACAATGGGCATCCACTCTGCTCTAGAGGACTGGTGGAATGATCTGTTTGTGACCTCTAGCTCCCTAAGTCTGTGAAGACTGAGCTACTCTAAGACAGTGGTGGTGATGGACGGAGTGGCTTGCACATTAGCATCCTTAGGTTCACATGCACACCGGCTTTGTCCTCCTCACCCCCTGGGGTTTGCTCCTCAACTGTTCCCAGGCCTTCCCAGCATTGGAGAGATTTTCTCCTTTCAGTCTAGATTATTAGGCCTCAGCTATTTGGAGCTGTCAGGTATGTACTAATAGCTTACCTTCTTAGCCTGAAATTAAATACTGCACCTGCACTATGCACCTAACAGAAATCTGACCTCAAGTGTGATCTGAGCTTAGGTTTTCTGGTGTAGTGTCATCTATCACATAAAATTATGACAGATTGCAAATATTGGTGTTGCTACCATTCAGCACGAGTAAATTTTTAAAAAATTTATAAATATTAAAATTTTAAACTTACACTAAGACTTCGGCTTTTGGGGGAGACCCAGGGACAAGTATACTGTATTTACCTCTATTAACATTACTAATGAAGGTATAAAGTTACATTTAATTTTTCAAAAAATGCTACAGTACAATTTTAGGAAGTAAATCAAGGCTATGTATTGAGCCAGTTAAAAGCTGAATATCAAATTGATAAAATTTTATTTGTATTTTTAAATCCATAAATGGGAGTTATTATGTGTCTTTTAACTAAATATTTTTATTACATTTTTGTTTTGACTGTGTGTGATTTGTTCATGGGTATTTAGCTAGACTGTTTTATGAAACTGATTGAAATAGTTCGTTTACCATCATAGGATGATTGACACTGGGGACATTATACAGTTACAAGTAAAAATAAAAAAGCATGATGACATACCTATATAGATAAAGATTGGCATGACCTTCTGGGAGAACACTTAGCCCTAACAATATCCAGGATTCAGAAAGAAAAAGTTTTGTTTATATTCTGTAATATTTAGTATATTTATTTTTATGTCAGCTCACAGTCTTAGAAACATATTCAAAGGTATTAGTTAAATCATTGGATTTGGAGTATATTTGTAGTAAATAATTTTAGTGGTTTGGGTCATTCTTTTTGGCCTTTCAGGGAAAGTGGAAAATTAGCCATTCTGCTGTGTCAGGCAGACTTTCACTCTTTACCTAATCTTAAATCTTGTAAACATATGCAATGAAAAGTTAATTTTTTAAGAAAGGAAATGCATTTTTAAAATACATTCATTTTAAACTTGATTTTGCTTTGCATATTCATTGATTTATAATGGTATTTCTCAGGTTATATTGAGATTTGATTCTACTCCAAGAGTGGATAAAGAAAATTTAGGTTTAAGAGGACTAAGCACAGTTGTATTTTCGCTCTTGTATTTCATTTTCCCTCTTTAATTAGTAAGGGCAGGACCTAGGACACAGGCTAATCATCTGTTATTTGAGAGAGCCCTAGATCATGTTAAAGGTTGCAAATAAAAACATCTGATATTGGTTTTTAAAAGACATCTTTAATCATCCTCTCTTAAAATACAGTTGGTTTATACTGACTGATTTACAAATGATAACTCTGTGTGTTGATTAGATTATGAATCATTTCGTTTGATTTGTAACCATGGGATACCAGATTGGGTCAATGTGCATTCTTTGTAATCACAAATGATAGTTTAGTTTTACTTTCTTTTAAAACAAGTGGAAGTAAAGGGTGTATTTGGTGAAATTTATGAGACAATCTTGCCGGGACATTCCATATAGTACTAATGGCAGCATACTATCTAAATTCTAGCACATAAATCAATACCGTACTGAATTCTTTCTGTGTAAATTATTCTCCCAAAGAAAAAAATTAAAACATGCTGATGGATAAAATATAATAGTAGATGCTCAATAAATTGCTATATTTAAAGATTCTAAGAACACATTTTGTTACTTTAGATAAGTGTGTCCTTACACAAAATCTAATACCTGATAGTCATTATTTTTAAGTACTGTGATAACTTCACATCAATACAGTGTGACTGTATAGCCTCTGCTACAGCCACCATGATGGTATTGTGATAGAGTTCACTATGTTATTTACTTTATACAAGAAAATTGATCTATTTAAGTCGAGATTTTCAGTTTCTACTGAATTTTGCTCATCTTATTCCTACAAACAACAACAAACCCTAAGTGATTTCCAAAGGGAGTGTCATATATTCTTTATAAATTGGAGAAATAAAATGAGTGTCTTTCCTGTGTGAAATTAAGGGCTTT
Source organism: Mormoops blainvillei (assembly GCA_004026545.1). Lineage (NCBI taxonomy): Eukaryota > Metazoa > Chordata > Mammalia > Chiroptera > Mormoopidae > Mormoops > Mormoops blainvillei. The sequence continues at coordinate 466,868 of PVJD01000184.1, read as the reverse complement.
ACTACACTGCTCTGAAAGATCTCAGTCAGATTTTCTCACTTTATGTAATAGTTTCTTCTCAAAGCATAGGTGGGACTAGAATTCGGGAGCACCCTTTGCAACATGCTTAGGTTAATTTGAATAATCTGGTGATAAAACACTTCAAGAATGGAAGAAAAACATCTGTATCCATGTTCTTGTAATTTTAGTACTTATTTTTATAAAAGGAAAATTTAATCTAGCTTCATCAGTGTCTGAAGAGATTTTGCCAGCCCTGGCCAGGTAGCTCCATTGGATAAAGCATTGTGCTTATGAGGTTGTGGACACCATCCCTTCGTCAGGGCACATACAGGTCAGGGTACACACAGGAGGCAACCAAAGAATGAACACATCAGTGAGTAGAACAAACACATCCATGTCTTTCCCTTTGTGAAAGTCAAATTAAAAAAAAGCATTTTTTTCCAGAGTAATCTCCATTCTTTTTTGTTTTTTTTAATCCTCACCTGAGGACATGTTGATCATTCATTGATTTAGAGGGAGGGAGAGAGGAATATCCATTGGTTGGGTCCCATTTGCGCCCCAACCAGGGACCGAACTGGCAACCTAGGTATGAGCCCTGGCTGGGCATAGAACCCCCAACCTTTTGCTGTACCAGCCAGTGCTCCAACCAACTGAGCCACCCAGCCAGGGCTCATAAAAGAAATGGTTCTTTTATGCACCATTTCTGAAGAGTAGCAAGATGAACAGAAGTCACTTTTGAAAACACAAAAGGAATAGTTCCTTAATTAAAATAGATTTGAAAGCATCTCAAGTCCAGTTTTACTGGTCAAATAATTTTCCCTTCAAAGAGAATCAACTTGCCTCTGATAATTTAAATTGTTATGGTTTGTAAAAAAAACCCGTTAAATTACCATGCGGATGTTTTACCAGGAAAATTTTAATCTTCATGCATTACTATGAGCATGCTGTCTGAACAATCAGTACTGTTGGTGGAGGTATAACTGAACTTCCTGATGTCTATGTCACTTTAATGATAAAAATAACATCATAATACACATTACATAAAGGTAAGTATTGCATCTCACATGCTATGAAAGCAATTGCAACTTTTAAGGTTCAAAAATATGTTTCAAACCAAAAATTTGCTTTAATGACTTAAATTATTGGGTAAGGCAGTCTCCTATATTTTTACTTCTGTAAAAAATATGCTGCCATAAAAGTTCTTGTTTCTTGGTTCATGTTACTGATATTTAGTTAGTTTTATATATTTTCTTTCCTACTCCTTTGCTAAGTTACACTTGGTTTTGAAATACTTTGTTTAATAGACTTGTTACCAGTTCAAAGGCATCAAAATAAAAGTAATGCATGGGTGGCTACAGACCAGGAAACTGTTTATAATAGAAATTATGATACTCCTCAAGTTCTAAACCTGTGTTATGTACTATTATTATTTGGCAGTTGAGTCATTATGTCTGCAACTTATGCCAGAAAGGATCTAAGGCTATTCTGAAGAATATGTAAAGCAGCACGGTAATGAAATTGGTGAAGAAAATGAAGGAGAGGAAGGTAGGAACATAATTAGGTTGATTGCCTTCTGGATTGGAAAATAAATGTATCACTTACGATTTGGTAACTGCCAGGTTTAACAAGTCCATTTTATGTGCCAGGTACTTTGCTAGAGGCGTTTTTATTTTTAAAGTATATTGTATCGATTATACTATTACAGTTTGCCCCAATTCTTCCCCCTTTGTGCCCCACCATCCAGTACCCCCTTCCCTCCAGCAATCCCTCACTCTTAGTTCCTGTCCATGGGTCGTGTATATAAGTTCTTTGTCTTGTCCATTGCTTGTTCTGTTCTTAACATCCCCATCTGTTTTATACCTACCCAATTATGCTTCTAAATACCTATACCCTCAGTCTCCCCTCCCAGCTGATAACCCTCTAGATCTAGATTTGCAGATCATGCAAATGATCTGCATTCCTGTTCTAGTTGTTTGCTTAGTTTGGTTTCTTTTTTTAGATTCAGTTGTTGATAGTTATGAGTTTGTTGTCATTTTAATGTTCATGGTTTTGATCTTCTTATTCTTAAATAAGACCCTTTAACTTTTCATATAAGGGCTTGATGATGATGAACTCCTTTAGCTTTACCCTGTCTGGGAAGCACTTTATCTATCCTTCCATTCTAAGTGATAGATTTGCTGAATACAGTAATCTTGGTTGTAGGTTCTTGCTTTTCATCACTTTGAATACTTCTTGCGAGTCCATTTTTGCCTGCAAAGTTTCTTTTGAGAAATCAGCTGATACTCTTAAGGGAACTCCTTTGTATGTAACTCTCTGCTTTTCACTTGCTCCTTTTAAGATTCTCTCTTTACCTTTAACTTTTGACGTTTTAATTATGATATATCTTGGTGTGGACCTCTTTGGGTCCAACTTGTTTGGGACTCTGTGCCTCCTGGACTTGTATGTCTATTTCCTTTGCTAAATTAGGGAAGTGTTGTTTCATTATTTTTTCAAATAAGGTTTCAATTTCTAGCTCTTCCTCTTCTACTTCTGGCATACCTATGACTTGGATGTTGGCCCCTTTGGAGATGTCCCAGAGTCGTCTTAAACTCTCCTTGTTTTTTCCAGTTCTTGTTTCTTCATTTTGTTCTGGTTGACTGTTTATTTCTTCCTTATGTTTCAAATTGTTGATTTGAATCCTGGCTTCCTTCCCTTCTCTGTCAGTTTCCTGTGGATTTTTCTTATATTTCCCTTAGTATGGCTTCATTTCTTCCCTTATGGTTTTGCTTTATTCATTGAGATCTCCGAGCATTCTGACTACCAGCGTTTTGAACTCTGATAGCTTGGCTATCTCTCAATTGCTTAGTTCTTTTTCTGGGGTTCTCTTCCCTCATTTGGGCCATATTTCTTTGTCTCCTGATTTTGGCAGCCTCCCTTTGTGTACTAGGCAGCACAGCTTTGATTTCCTGTCTTAGCTCACCTGTTAAGTTGAATGGGGCAGAGCTTTGGGTGTTGCCAGGGTGCGGCAAGCCGCTTCCCTGCTTGGTGGCTCCGTGTGGGGGAGGGGTGGAAGAGGGAACAACGCTGCTGCTGGCTGACTTCTGGGGACTTGCCTAGCACTCGCCCCTTTTCCAGTCCCTTCATCCACTTCCCTATGCTACTGGCTCCCCTCCAACAGCTGTCCAGGTTGTGGTCCCTAGAGTGGGTAGATTTGCCTAATTCTGAGCTCTTCTGAGAAACTGGCAGTTTCTTGTGCCATCCTAGCCCTCACTGGGTTTACAACCAGAAGTTATGAAGCCTTATTTTTCCCAGCACTGGAACCCTGGGCTGCCCGATCTGGCCTGGAGCTTGGATCGCTGGCTCACTAGCTCTCACCCTGATTTTTATCTACCACAGTGAATGCAGGACCACCCATTCCGCCAGCTGCTGCTTACTCACAGCAGCCACACCGCATCCTCTCTGCCCCTCCGACCTGTCTGGATGGGTATAGCTGCTTTAAATCCTTGGTTGTCGGACTTCCGTACAGTTGTGGGTGCTTTTCATTTTTAAGTTAGTTGTGTTCCTTCTTACGGTTGTGCAATGAGGCCCAGCATGTCTACCTATGCCTCCATCTTGACCGGAAGCCTGACGTTTCAATATATACTGAGGAATGCCCTCAACTTGGAAGGTTCTGGGAGGTATATGCAAGTGTCCCACTTCTATAGAGAAGTGTTGCTGCCTAATAATTATATTACTTGCCAAACCAGTAGCTGGCCTTATTTCAACATGGAGACAGCTACCTCCTCTGCTCACTGACCAGATGGCTCCTTCGCTGGCAGCTCCAGTGAAAAATGAGGATGGCTGGACCTAGTAACCACGTTGAGTTTGGGAAGGAAATGTGATTATGGTGGAGGGTCTAACTTTTTCTAATCCTATCAACATTATAAAGGCCTCATGTCTTGATTTCGCTATTATAAGGCTGAGTAGACAATGTGTGGCTCCGTTGGTTGGGTGTCCTGTGAAGGGAAAGGTCGCTGGTGCCATTCTGGTCAGGGCACATGCCCGGTGGCTGTTTCGGGGCATACTAGAGCTAAGCAATTGTTCTCTCCCTTCTCCCCCTATGAAAATAAAGATTTTTTTTTTTTTAAAGACTGAGTAAACAGGCCGAGGAAGCCCTGATGTTTGTGAAATGGCCGTCTACCCAAGAGCAAATAGGTTTCTTGCCTTGGACTTGACGGGGATTTAATGAGAAACTTGAATTTTAGTTGAATTAACCATCGTTGTTTGCGGGTTTAGCATAACGCCAATCAGCGCCTGCGCATTGCCAAGGTGAGACTGACGCAGGCGCTCTAGCTGGCGGGTGTGCGCAAGCGCACGCGCTGCTCAGAGGACGCCTCCCTCACCCACTCCCCGGCTCTAGGCGACTGCCCTCGCGTGGCGGTGAGTGGGCGCGCGTGGCCGAGGGGTCGGCTGTGCTCCCGGTTTCCGGGTGTGTTTGGGGAGGAGGGGCAGTCAGTGGTGTCTGGGCTTGGCCGGCGACCCGCAGAAGTCTGTGCTCTGTAGGAGAGTGTGGGGTGGAAGGCCTTCGGGTGCTCGGGTCGGAGATCAGAGGGTCACAGGATGGGGTTGGCCACGTCGCGACGTTGCGCAGCGATGATGTAGAGGCCGGGAGGCTGCTTGTGGTCGCATGGGGTGCAGAGGACAGGACCAGACGTTCATGATCGTATCCCACTGGACACAGCTTGTACCTAATTTCTTAAGAGTCTAAAATAACGGCGTGAGTAGAGCTTTAGGAGGCGGGGTAAGTCCCTGTACGAAGATGGAAAAAGAAGTGAGGGACCGTGCGGGCGCTCCCTTGTTTCAGCATGGAGACAGCTACCTCCTCTGCTCACTGACTGGATGTCGCCTTCTTCGCTGGCAGCTCCAGTGAAAAATGAGGATGGCTGGACCTGGTAACCACGTTGAGTTTGGGAAGGAAATGTGATTATGGTGGAGGGTCTAAAAAAGTTTTTCTAATCCTATCAACATATATAAGGCCTCTCATGTCTTGGTTTCTCTGTAATAAGACTGAGTAGACAACGTGGGGCTCCTTTGGTTGGGTGTCCTGCAAAGGGAAAGGTCGCCGGGTCCGTTCTGGTTCCGCTCCGACTGAGAGTCAGAGAAGGGTCTTCTCCGTAGGCGACCCTGGATGTGGCAGGAATCCCGGTTATTGCTCTTTAATTTGCATCCATCGCTTTCCGAGAATCACCTGTAGAGGTAATGGGAGCCTGTATGACTTGATGCAGTGGAGGGCGGAGGGCTTGTGTTATGCGAGGTTGACAGAACGGAAATTGAAGAATTTTACACATTCTTTTGTAGACTACATTAATTATGTTGAGTAAAGTACTGTCTAAGGAAACAAAGTGACGGCACAGCCCATTAGGAGTCTGCTCATTCTGGGGAGGCTGCGCATGAACATGCCAGGCTTTTCTTGTGCTATTCCTTTTGTCATCCTCATGCTGTTACTTCTGCAGTCCTCTCAAGGCCAAGATTATCCACCCGTCGCCTCTCTTTCACCTTCCACCCACACATGCTCTTTTTTCTGATCCATGGTGCTAAATGCAGCTTCTCTAATAGTGGGCTCACATCACAGAGCAGGTTCTCAACTCTAGTGCTGTAGACATTTCGGGTCACATCGTTCTTTGTTGTGGAAGATTGTCCTATAAATTGCAGGGAGTTGACGAGTTTCCCTGGCCTCTACCGACTAGATGTGAGTAGTACCCTTCCTAGTTATGATGACTAAAAATGTTTCCAGACTTTGCCAGATGCTCCCCCAGCGGACAAATCTTACCTTCTGTTAATGCCACTTAAGACTGAATGTCACTTTAATAATATAACGGCACTTACCAGCTCTTTTGGGCTTGAAAATCCCCTTCCCAGCAATTTCACAAACCCACTTGTGAAATTTACATAACGCTAAAGATACGATAAAGTAGTGACAAGTAGAAAATTACCACATTGAAGTTCATTTAATTTAGCCTTTAGTGATATGTATTATGTCATCAATTTTTCCCACGTAACAAGTGATGCACTCTTAACTCACTCGAGTAATACAGGAAACAGCCTATGATTGCCAATATTGCGACCCCTACTCCAAATATTCCTCCATTGGTCTTGTATTTCATTGTCCAGCATATATTTTATTTCTGTTTATGATCTGTCTCTGCCTCAATAGAATGTGAGCTCCAAGAGGAGAGGGACTATGATTCCTATTACCAAGACAGTTCTTAGTACAAAGTAGTGCCTCAACAAATAATTATCAAACTGCTCAGCTTTAAAATACACTTTTAAAAAAACGTTTTAAAATAAGACATGCTAAAATATAGATTGAAATTTAATTCTTTTTACAACCATGAAGGACGGTTTACTTAAACTACTCTTTAGAATTCTTTGTTTTGCGCTTAAAGTCAACTGGTTTCTATTTACGGTTTTCACCTTTTATTTCTAAATGACTCGATAACAGGTTTTAAGCTATAATTTGAAATCTCTTCTCCAGAGATGCTGTCATGGAAAGTGCTTCTTAGTATTAATAAGTAAAAATTCAAATATTCCTGTCTACAACAAGTATGTACATATGTGTGTGTCTGTAGGAATGTATATAGACACACAGACACATACACACTTTGTCCTTCAGATCTCCTAGGCAGGGTCATATAGCTTTAATCAGGAATAGCTTATATACTTCATCTCTGCTGTGAGGCACTGGATTTTAATAGTTTCCCAATTCTTTTCCCGAATGAGAGAAACATTCAATCCTGGAATACCCAACCAAAATGAAACCTTCTAGTGGTTTGCAGTCAGTTTGCTGTGCTGTTTCACTTTCTCTCAGCTCAGCGTGCACACACAGTAATCTGGAATTTCCACTTGGAAATGCTCCAGCCTAATAGCTCCTAGTGTGTTTTGCTGGAAATTTATTCTTTCTTTCCAGTAAACTGAAATGACTCAATCTTTCAGTACCCTCAGGAGGCATCAAACTGGAAGCCATTTCAGGTACTTTTTACTCACAGAATCAAATCCACAGGTCTCTACTGATATGTAATAAACACTTAAGAAATTTTTATGTGTATTTATTTCCAAGCCCATCCCTCACTTCAGAAGGAACCACTGTCTTTAATCTTGAGATTTTTATTCACTTGCTTTCATCTGCATGTTTTTGAACTTCACATAAGTGGTCTCAGTTATACTATATGTGTTCTATAACTTTGTGACTTAACACATTCTACAGATTCTGGTTTGTCAGTAATTGATACATACCAGGTTTTGTTTATTCTTTCTTTTTTAAAGTATATTTTATTGATTATGCTATTACAGTGGTCCCATCTTTTTCTCCCCTTTATTCCCCTCTGCCCTGCACCCCCATCCCACTATCATTCCCCCCTCCTTAGTTCATGTCCATGGGTCATATCTGTAAGTTCTTTGGTTTCTCCATTTCCTATACTATTCTTAACCTCCCCCAGTCTATTTTGTACCTACCATTTATGCTTCTTATTCCCTGTACCTTTTCCCTCCTTCTCGCCCCCCATCCCTGCTGATAACCCTCCCTGTGATCTCCATTTCTGTGATTCTGTTCCTGTTCTAGTTGTTTGCTTAGTTTTTTTTTGTTTGTTTTTGTTTTTAGGTTCAGTTTTTATAGTTGTGAGTTTGTTGTCATTTTACTGTTCATAGTTTTGATCATCTTCTTTCTCTTACATAAGTCCCTTTAACATTTCATATACTAAGGACTTGGTGCTGATGAACTCCTTTAACTTGTCTTTATCTGGGAAGCACTTTATCTGCCTTTCCATTCTAAATGATAGCTTTGCTGGATAGAGTAATCTTGGATGTAGGTCCTTGCCTTTCATGACTTTAAATACTCCTTTCCAGCCCATTATTGCCTGTAAGGCTTGTTTCGAGAAATCAGCTGAGAGTCTTATGGGAACTCCTTTGTAGGTAACTGTCTCCTTTTCTCTCCCTCCTTATCTTTAATCTTGGGTAATGTAATTATGATGTGCCTTGGTGTGTGCTTCCTTGGATCCAACTTCTTTGGGACTCTGAGCTTTCTGGACTTCCTGGAAGTCTGTTTCCTTTGCCAGATTGGGGAAGTTCTCCATTATTTTTTCAAATAAGTTTTCAATTTCTTGTTCTTCCTCTTCTCCGTCTGGCACCCCTATGATTCAGATGTTGAGGCATTTAAAGTTGTCCCAGAGGTTCCTCAACCTCTCCTCATTTTTTTGAATTCTTGTTTCTTCATTCTGTTCTGGTTGAATGTTTATTTCTTCTTTTTGTTCCAAATTGTTGATTTGAGTCCCAGTTTCCTTTCTTTCATGGTTGGTTCCCTGTATATTTTGCTTTATTTCACTTTGCATAACCTTCACTTTTTCCTCTATTTTGTGACCATACTCAACCATATCTGTGAGCATCCTGATTACTAGTGTCTTGAACTCTGCATCTGATAGACTGGCTATCTTTTCATCGCTTAGTTGTAGTTTTCCTGGACTCTTGATCTGTTCTTTCATTTGGGCCATATTTCTTTGTCTCAGCGCACCTGTTACGTTGTAAGGGGTGGAACCTTAGGTATTCGCCAGGGCTGCGCAACCCACGTCGCTGTGTTGTTGTGCTGTATGTGGGGGAGGGGTCCGAGAGGGAACTATGCTGCTTCCTTAGTTCTTGCCCCACTTTGTCACTTCCTGCACTACCCATAAGGAAATTGGGCCCTTCTGGTGCCCATTCCCAGGTGGGTGGGTTTGTGTATGTTCTGGGACCCTGTGGTTCTCTCCAACAAACTCTCCTATGAGGCTGGGAGATTCTCCTGCTACCACAACCGCCACAGGTTTTTACAGCCAGAGGTTTTTAGGCTTTCTTTTCCCAAGCCGGAACCCCAGGTTGTGTGGTCTGTCTTGTTCCTAGTGGTTCCTCCCCGTTTATCTGCACGCAAATGTAGGACTGCCTGGTCCACCAGCCCGCTGACTTGCCACTTGTCCTCTCTGCCCAGGCTGCCTGTCTCCACCCTTCCTGCCAGTCTTGATGAATATTTCTTCTTTAACTCCTTGGTTGTCGGACTTCCGTACAGTTCGATTTTCTGGTGGTTCTGGTTGCTTTTTGCTTTTAGATTTGTTGTCTTTCATTTGGTTGTGTGAGGAGGCAAAGTGTATCTACCTATGCCTCCATCTTGGCCAGAAGTCCTAGGTTTTGTTTTTGTTTGTAGGATTTCAGGTGGAAAGTCTAGCTTTTTCATTTTGAAAGGGAGAAAAAAGTAGCATCAAGAGGCATTTCTCCTTTTAAATGGCTACTCTGCATCTTTAGAACACTCTTCCTAGGCCTGGGGAAATCCTTCTATAAGAGTCTTGCTTTTCCAGTTGCCCTTGGTGGCTGGGTCCTGAGGCCAAGACTGGATCAGATACACCTACGTAGACCTTAGAGTAGGATGGGGACAACATGACAAAGCTCTTGAATAATTTTTGCTGACCTTTAACATTTCACTTGTAAAATTTAGATACAATGTTTTTAAAAAGCAAATAGTATGCTGTTTTTGTGCCAAGAATAGCTTTTGTTTTATAAATGTGTTTGGTTCCTGTGTAGTAAGGAATTTATCTCACTCAAATTGAGGTTTGGCATTTGATAGGTAACCTGTAAACATTTTCCCAAGTGATAGAAATGTCTGCTATCCATGGAGGACCCCCAGGCCATACCAACCTCAGGACAGGAGCTGGGGACTGACTTCAACCTGGTGGGTGGTAATTCAGTCAGTCATGGCAATGCCATGAAGTCTCAATACAAACTAGACCCTGGCACTCACACATGGATGCCAGAAGGGTAGTGCCTTCTGAGGGCAATGGAAGTCTCCTGTTTGGAACATTCCTGGACTCTGTGCATCTCTTCCTTGGCTGGCTCTAATTTGTACCATTTCCCTGTAATAACTGTGTAATTGCCCTTGGTGAGTTCTGTGAGGCTTTCTAGCAAATTACTGAACATGAGGGTGGTTTGGGGAGCCCTGGAACTAGCAGTTGCTGGAGGTCTTGGGAGACCTGGCTGTCTTCACTGACGGGGAGGTACCTAAAGAAGTAATTGTGCCTGACCATCCGTTCCTACATAAACACTTGCCTTTTCTCCTTTGTTTTACCTTTCTTCTTCCCTTTCTTCTGTTATCCCTTTTATTTTTTTCATAGCTCTTTCCGTGCTTCTCTTTTTTTTAAAATAAATCCTTTATTTATCCTATCAATAACACTTAGGAGCCTTAGATCACCTGAACAGTAATGTTCAGGTATAAAAAGATCTCTGATTCAGAGAATCTACTGTGAACTATCTGCACATGGCTGTTGGGGTACAAGAAGAAAGCAAAATGTCTTTATTTACCTGTGAAAATTTTTGTTGTACACGGTATCATAAAAATCTGAAAATTGCATTTGGAAAAACTAAATGCCTTTAAAGAGAAACTCTGCGTTTGTTAAACTTTAGTTGAATGGAAGACCTCTGTAGATGTTTGATTTCTTTTAAATACCTGTTTCCGTTTTTTAAAAAACTCACTTTCATTTTGGAACTTTGCTGTGAGATAAACATTGTTTATTTGTTATTTGGTGGGAAGAAGCACTTTTACTTATCTGCAGGTCATAGACAATTTATGAGATGAGTGATTCGGAAGATGACGATGTTCCCCAGCTTTCTTTCCACACCTTAGCAGCTCTCCAGGAATTTTATGCTGAGCAGAAGCAGCACGGTGACCCAGGTGGGGATGACAAATACAGCATTGGGAGGATAGAAGAGAACTGGGTGAGTAAATGCATTCCATGTCTACTGGGAAGTATTGGTGTGGAACCTGCTGTGGACCTAGTCCAGTGTTTGTCTATATCTTACCTGATACCCAAGTATGTCCCCTGAATTCAGGAGCCGATAACCTACTTGGAGAACTAGGACAGAAAACAGTCAGGGATAGTTTAAGACAGTGTAAATGCAGATTTTCCTGGTGCTGAACTCTCAGGTGGGATGACAATTAGCAAGCAGGACTTCTCAGCCAGGAGAATGGCATATTATTATATCCAACACAAAGTTGGGACTCCTTTCTGTATGCAGGCACACACTGTTGGTTTTTATACAGACCAGCAATCCTGTGGCAAAAGGCAAAGTGTCATGGCAGTAAATGCTGTAACTGGACTTAAACATGTAATGAAACATTAATGAAAGGGAGTTCAGATGATATTAATAGTTTCTGGTACATAGTGTGTATTTTAATTGTATTTTATGATCCAGATAAAAGTAGAAAGTAGAAGAGAAAAAATAATAGGTTGAGGGAAACCCCTGACCTAACCCGTGATGTAGAAATTTAAATTTTTGAAGAACATAGTTGAGAAATAGAGATGCTTTGACTTTTCTGTGACTCCCCTAGATAATAGATTTGTCTTTCTCAATCCCTTTGCAACTGGAATGAAACTTTGTATGCTTCTTGTTTTTTTTTTCACAGTCTTTCACATTTTGTCAAGTTTGAGTTTCTTATATAAACTTTTCCTGTTTACCATCTGTTTGAAACTGACCATGATGAAAATGTTTCTTTCCATTACTGTGAACTTCCACCTACACAAAGCCTCTTTCCCACTGTTTGCTTCTTTGTGTGTTTGTCTTTTAGCTAGTGCTTCTGTTAAAAAGCAAAACATCAGAAACCTGAAGAGCTGCGGTATTCTTGAGTAGTCTACATCTTTCTCTTTTCCTTCTGTTTAATTTTTGAATACTGTGTCTCTGTTCTGGATTTATGAGATGTCAGTAATGCCCCTGGCCCTGCCATTCAGGGGAGAAATGGGCCTGTTGCTTTGCAGAGGAATCCACTTTTTTCCATTAAAATAAGAATTTATAAATGTGAGTAGATAATTAAGAATTGCTAGAAATTTAAAGGGAAATAATCAGTATGCATAGAAAGGAACAAGATGAAAAACACCTTTACCCTGAGGGAAAAACAAATAGTTCAGGAAACATTCCTCAGGTAAAGAGGCCATAGAAGAAGGGTAGGGACTGGACATCTTTGTGGTGTCCTTTAACATATTCTTCAGTCCTCTGTATTTGTAATTCTGTTAGTTGATTGTTGAATCTAGCGACTTAATCAGATTCAGGGTTAGTATTTTTTGGAGAGCAGGACTCATACACAGGTGGGGTGTGTTCTTGCATCAGGAGAAGCATTGATTGCTTGTCTTCTTTTGTGGTGTGAACAGCCAGTGGTACAAAGTGCCTCCACTTCGTAATTAGTTAGGGCCTTCTATTTATTTATTTGTTTGTTTTTTTATTTTATTTTTCAATTACAAGTTTACATTCAGTATTATTTTGTATTTAGTTTCAGGTGTGCAGAATGGTGGTTAGATAATCATATACTTCACATAGTGGCCCCCCCAGTATTTCCAGTACCCCCAGCACCATCCATAGTTATTGGAATATTATTAACTCTGTTCCTTATGCTGTACTGTACATCCTTATTACTATTTTGTAATTACCAATTTACATGTTCTAATACCTTCATCTTTTTCACCCAGTCCCCCAATCCCCCTCTCCTCTGGAAATCATTAGTCTCTTCTCTGTATCTGCCAGTCTGTTTCTAATTTATCTTTGGTTATTTAAATTGCTCTATAGATTCCACATATAAGTGAGATCATATGGTATTTGTCTTTCTCTGTCTGACTTATATCACTTAGCATAATACCTTCTAGGTGCAACCCGGGCGTCCCATATAGTAAGATATTCTTTTTTATGGCTGAGTAATATTCCATTACATATATATATCACAGCTTTCTTATCTACTTTTATCTACTTGGGTTGCCTCTGTAGTTTGGTTATTGTAAATAATGCTGCAGTGAACATAGGGATGTGTGTATTCTTTTGAATTAGTGGTTTGGATTTCTTTGTATGTATACCCAGAAGTGGAATCGCTGGGTCATAAGGCAGTTACACTTTGAATTTTTTGAGGATCCTCCATACTGTTTCCACAGTGGCTAAATCAATCTGCATTCCCAATCAGCAGTGCACAAGGGCTCCCTTTTCTCCACGTTCTCACCAACACTTGTTTTTTGAGTTATTGATGATAGCCATTCTGACAGGTATGAGATGATATCTTGTTTTAATTTGTCCTTCTGTAACGATTAGTGACACTGAGCACCTTTTCATATGTCTGGTGACCATCTGGATGTTCTCTTTGGAGGAGTGTCTATTCAGGTCCTCTGCACACTTTTTAATCAGTTTGTCTGGTTTTTTGATGTTGAGTTGTATGAGTTCTTTATAAATTTTGGATATTAACCCCTTATTCGATGTATCATTGGCAAATATCTTTAACCATTCAATAGGCTGTCTTTTCATTTTGTTGAGTTTCCTTTGCTGTGCAAAAACTTTTTAGATTGATGTAATTCAATTTGTTTATTTTTACTTTTGTTTTCCTTGCCCAAGGAGGTATATAAGAAAATATATAGCTAAGAGAAATGTCAGATTTTACTGCCTATGTTTTTTAAAGATTTTATTTATGTTTAGAGAAGGGAAGGGAGGGAGAAAGAGAGGGAGAGAAACATCGATGTGTGAGAGAAGCATCTGGCCAGTTGCCTCCTGCATCCCCTCAACCAAGGACCTGGCCTGCAACCCAGGCATGTGTCCTGACCTGGAATCAAACTGGCTACCTTTCAGTTTGTGAGAAGATGCCCAACCCACTGAGCCACAGCAGTCAGGGCACGCTTACGGTTTTTTTCTAGGACTTTTATGGTTTTGAGTCTTTACATTAAGTCTTTAATCGATTTTGAGTTTATTTCTGTATATGATGTAAGAAGGTGGTCTAGTTTTGATTTTTTGCATATATCTGTTCAGTTTTCCCAACACCATTTATTGAATAGACTATCTTTACCTCATTGTATGTTCTTGCCCTTTATTGTATATTTATTGACCATTTAAGTGTGGGTTATTTCTGGGCTCTCTGTTCTGTTCCATTGATCTAGGTATCTGTTTTGACTACTGTAGCCTTGTAATATAGTGTGAGATCAGGTAGTGTGATTCCTCCAACTTTGTTGTTCTCTGTTTTTCTGTGGCTGTCTGCAGTCTTTTGTGGTTCCATATAAGTTTTTGGATTATTTGTCCTAGTACTGTGGAAAATGCCATTGGTATTTTTATAGAAATGATGTTGAGTCTATAGATTGCTTTGGGTAGTATGGACATTTTAATAATGTTAATTCTTACTATCTGTGAGCATGGTATATACTTCCATTGATTTATGTCTTCTGTTTCTCCAGTGTCTTATGATTTTCTGAGTACAGGTCTTTACTTCTTTGGTTAAATTTATTACAAGATATTTTATTTTTTGATGCAGTAATAAATGGGTTTGTTTTCTTAGTTTCCCTTTGGATGGTTCATTATTGGTGTTTAAAAATGCAAATGAACCCTGGCTGGTGTGGTTCAGTGAATTGAGTACTGGCCAGTGAACCAAAAGGTCACATGTTTGATTCCTGGTCCAGGCACATGTCTTGGTTGCGGGCCAGGTCCCCAGTTGGGAGTGTGCAAAAGGCAGTTGATCGAATTTTCTCTCACAATTGATGTTTCTCTCCCTCTCTGAAATGTTCTGAACATATGAGTTAAATCCATCTGATCTAGTTTGTCATTTAAGGCCACTATTTCCTTGTTGATTTTTGTTTGGAAGGTTTATCCGCTAATGTCAGTGGGGTGTTAAAGTCTCCTACTATGACTGTATTTCTGTCAGTCTCTTTCTTTATGTTCATCAGGATTTGCTTTATGAATTTAGGTGGTCCTGCGTTGGGTGCATAAGTGTTTACAAGGGTTATATCCTCCTGTTGGACTGATCTCTTTATCATTATGTAACATCCTTCTTTGCCTCTTATTATAGCCTTTGTTTGAAAGTCTATTTTGTCTGATATAAGTATTGTACCTAGCCTTTTTTTTTTTGTTTCTATTTGCATGAAATATTTTTTTCATCCCTTTGTCTTTTGATTTGAAGTAGATCTCTCATAGACACCATATATGTGGGTCTTGTTTTCTTATCCAGTAAGCTGTTTGATGTCTTTCGATAGGAGTATTTAATCCATTAACATTTAAAGTGATTATTGATAGGAACGTATTTGTTGTCATTTTATTATACATATTTATGTCCCTCTTTCCTCCTCCCACCCCTTGCTGCTGCAGCTGCTACTGTTGCTGCTGCTGCTGCTGCTGCTGCTTGCTGCTTCTTCTTCTTCTTCTTCTTCTTCTTCTACTTCTACTTCTACTTCTACTTCTACTTCTACTACTTCTTCATCGTCGTCATCTTTTTCAAGAAGTCACTTTAACATTTCTTCTAATACTGTATTGGTGGTGATGAACTTATTTAGCTTTTCCTGTCTGGAAAGCTCTTTATTCCTTCAATTTTGAATGATATCCTTGTTGGGTAGAGTAGTTTTAGTTGTAGGTCCTTGCTTGTCATCACTTTGACTATTTCTTGTTAACCCTTCTGGCCTGAAGTGTTTCTGTTGAGAAATCAGCTGACTGTCTTATAGGAGCTCCTGCTGCTTAAAATTTTTTTCTTTGTCTATAACCATTGCCATTTTAATTATAGGGTGTCTTGGTGTGGGTCTCTTTAGTTTTATCTTGTTTGGGACTCTGAGCTTCCTGGACTTGTGTGTCTTTTTCCTTCACCAAGTTAGGGAAATTTTCAGTCATTATTTCCTCAAATAGGTTCTCAATCCCTTCTTCTATCTCTTCTCCTTCTGATTGATATCCTGTGATGCAGATGTTATACTTAACGTTGTCCCAGATGTTCCTTAAACTAATCCTCATTTTTTAAAAATTCTTTTTTATTTTTATTGCCCTGATTGCATTTTATGCTACCATGTCTTCCAAATCATCGATTTGATCTTAAGTTCCTCGAGCATCCTTATAACCATTGGTTTGAATTGTGTATCTGGTAGTTTACTTGCCCCCATTTCATTTAGTTCTTTTTCTGGAGTTTACTCTTGTTCTTTCATTTGGGGCATATTTCTTTGTCTCCCCATTTTGGCTGCCTCTCAGTGTTCGTTTTTGTGTATTAGGTAGATCTGCTCTGTCTGCCAGCCTTGGTATAGTGGTCTTATGCAGTATGTGTCCTCTGGGACCCAGTAGTACAGTCTTCCTGTTCAACTGAGCTGGGTACTCTAGGAGTGTCCTTTGTTTCGGTTATGTGATCCCTCCTGTTATAGTTGATCCTTTTTTTCAAAAACATTAAAAAAAAATCCTCATCTGAGAATATGTTTTATTGATGTTTTATTAGAGCGAAAGGAAGAGGGGTAGAGAGAGAGAGAGAGACATCAGTGAAAGAGAGAAATATAGATTGCCTCCTGTATGCGCCCTGACCAGGGATCAAACCTGCAATCTTGTGGTGTACAGGACAACACTCCAACCAGCTGAACCAGCAGACCAGGGCAGAATTTGGGTCTTGATTGTTGTTGGCCTGTCCCTGGTGGTATTGACTGTCAGACTGACTGATTATGAGAATCGACCCTGACCAGTATACACGCTGCTGTGCAGGGGCTGATGCCACGAAGCCAAATTCGTCCCAGCAGGGTCTGGTGCATGCTGAGATCTCCCTCTGGGTGTGCCTGTTGTGGAGCTAATCAGGCGGTGCTCTGATGTGATCTGAAGTCAGCTCCTGGTTGTATTGGTTCTAGGGCCCCTTCGGAAAGACTTCCACGCAGGTCATAGTCAGATGCTACCTGTGACCTGGGTTATCTGTTAGGAACTACGGAGCAATCCACAGTTGGTGGCTGCCTGTGCTGGGACTGGGTGTGTGTGGTAGGGCCCATCCCTTTTTGCATCTCTGCCCTTCTTGCCAGTCTTGATGTGGCTATTCTATAAATCCTTGGTTATAAGACTTCTCTTCAGCTAGTCTTAAGTTTATTATTCAGGTTGATTGTTCTGTAATTTAATACTAATTCCACTGTGGTTCTGGGAGGACTTGAGTGTAATTTCCACCTGCTCCCCTGCCATCTTGGATCCCCAGCCTTCTATTAATAAAGCAAACTGGCAGCTCTAAGGGGGAGGCGGGAGAGGGGGCTGGATGAGCAAAGGTGAAGGGATCAGCTGCAGGACGTATATGCATGACCCGTGGACACAGACAACAGCGATGGCCAGAGGGAAGGGGCTGCTGAGGGCAGTGAGGAGGTGGCCAGACGGGGTGGAAACGGGGACATCTGTAATAGTGTAAAGAATAAAAGTGAAGTAAAAATAATAATTTCCCCAAAATCAGTTTTAAAGAGAAAAAAAAGGAAAATGTTTAAACATATGCATAGGTTTAAATGAAAGAAACTAAATTCATATTTATTCTAAAATGATTTCAACTTATCCTTCTGTTACAGCAATTGAGCCAATTTTGGTACAGTCAGGAAACTGCTTTGAGGCTTGCTAAGGAAGTGATTGCAGCTGCTGGGGAAGGTGGAAGGTGAGATTCAGATTCTGTTTCTCTCTTGTTTTAATCTAAATATTTTAAATGTCCTTCCTAGATGAGAGATGCTTCATAACAAGTCTGAATCATAATCTGCAAAATTTGTAGTTTGTGGTTTGTAGAATATGAGGAATAAGAACTGCAGCAATAACACGTTTCAGGACACCCAGGATTGGGTTCATTGTAAGATGTTTTATCTCTGTCCTTTTTAAAAAAATTTTTATATTTATGTTTTAATTTAACCTTTATTATATTTTTTATTACCATTTAATACCCTTATATCCCCCATCCCCTCTGTCCTTTTTTTTTAAATTTGCTAACCTGCTTACTTTTTTATACCTCTAGTATTTCACTTTTTGAAGTTTTAAGAATGCAGTTTTTTTAACTTTTTAAAAAAATTTTTATCAAAACTTTACGTACATGTAATTTAAAGTCACATGGTCATAAAGACTTGTTCCCAAAAAAACAGCCATTTCTAATTTTTCCCCCTTGCTCTCCTCCTCTCCTTTTCAGCGCCCTTCCAATAGATTCTTTGGTATTTACAACCATATTTTAAAAATTTTAATTACATTTTATTGATTATTCTATTACAGTTCTCCTGACTTTTCCCCCTTTCCCACCCAGCACCCCCACTCCCTCAGGCAATCCCCACACCAGTGTTCTCGTCACTGGGTCATACCTGTAAGTACTTTGGCTACTCCATTTCCTATACTGTCCTTTACATCCCCATGGCCATTCTGTAACTACCTATTTGCACTTCTTAATCCCCTCACCTCTTCACCCATACTCCACACACCCCTCCCATCTGGCAACCGTCAAAACATTCCCCATCTCCATGATTCTGTCTCTGTTCTTCTTGTTTGCTTAGCTTGTTTTTTAGATTGAATTGTTGATCGATATGTATTTTTTGCCATTTTATTGTTCTTAGTTTTGATCATCTTTTTCTTAAATAAGTTCCTTTAACATTTCACGTAATAATGGTACAACCATATTTTTAACTAATATACTTACATCGGCCCTTCTGGATTTATCACTTGTGACATTGTTTTCTGACTTCTCACCACAGAAAATGAAGCTTTATCTCTTTCAGACTTTACCACTTCCACAGACGTGCATGCTTTCTGCCCATGCTCCCAGTAGTTTTTCCTTGATTTGGGCTAGAACAGGGTTTATATAGTTATGAAAACATAAATATTCTTTACAGCTGAGGTTTTTACTTTTTCCTTACCGTAAATTTTTTCATTATTTCCTGAAGAAAATGGCTCTGTTCTTATGTGTTTCTATGTCCAAATCACTTATTAACCCTCAGATTCTCCCCTGGTTGTGTAAATCTCCTACCCATAAATGCAAAAATAATTCAACTCCTTGAAAAAAATTACCCCAGAGCCTTACCGCCTGTTCCCAGCTGGGCGGGCTGATCTCTAGCCCTCTTCCGGCACCGCCTCTGCTGTCGTGCCGCGGACCCTTCTCTTCTGCTCTGGTCCCCCGTTTCCTGTGCCCCAGCTCTCCGTTTGCAGCCTGATTTGGGTTGAGTCCATCCTTTAATAGCTTCCACAGACAAGATATGTGGGAAGCAAATTTTTAAAGACGTTCATGTCTGAAAATACCTTTATCCTACCCTACTCTCAATTGTAATAGTTATGCTGGGTGTGTAATTTGGATTTTGAGGACATAGTTTCACTACCTCCAGGTATTCATAGGTCCTGTTGAGAAATCTCATGCTGTTCTGAGTTCTTCTTTGTTTTCTCCCATCCTTGCTTAGTGTAAATTTAGGATTTTCTCTTAATCCTCAGTATTTGATGTGTCACGGCATAGGGCGTGCCCCTCCTGGGCTGAGGGGGAAAGCGCCCTTTGTCATTTCCTCTGGTTTGGAAAAACTGTCTTAAGTTATTTCTTTGATTTCCCCCCTTTTGTTCTGTTCCTCTTTCTGGAGTCCCTGTTAGTATTTGAATGTTGGTTCTGATCTACTTTTCTTTCTTTTTTCCCATCTGTTGTCATTTTGATCTTACTTCCTGGGAAGATTCCTCAACATTATTTCTAAACTTTCTGCCGGGTTTACCAGTCCTGCTATGGTATACGTAGTCACCTACAGCTCTCTTTCAGAGTCACTGAATATTTCTTTATTACTGTGTATCTTCATCCTTCTGAGGATATTAATTCCAGGGTATTTTAAAAAAGTTTTCTTCTCCCCACATACGCTGTTTACTCCAGCATGCCTTTTCTGTTTGTTTATTTTGACCTCTAATATTAGCCGCTTGTCCTGAGTGCCTGTTGACCTTCACTGTCTGTTCACATCAAGGTTTAAAAGCTGTAACGCATGGCAGACCTTATCTACTTGGTCTTTGCAGTTGGATGACCTGGATGAGCTATTTCCTAGGTAACCCCCAGTATCACTCTCTCTGGGTCTTTCATCCTGGGTTGGTCAGGGCTCTAGAAGGAGTCTCCTAATTTCTCCCCGGAAGTTAGGTGTGTTGTGACATTGTCCTGGGGGCACACTACTGAGAGGACTATAGGTCCCAGCATCCAGTAGATTTAACTTAATCCTTGTCATTACCACACAGTGCATCACTGGTTGTGTTGGCACCCCCTCAATGTCTCCCAATCCAGACACCATCCCTCCAGTTTTCTTCCTGTCACGGAGGGTGGATACCTGGGGGCCCGGGAGGGGGAGGAGGTTACTGGGAAGGACTGCCTTCTCACATGGACCTTCGGCCCACCTCTCGAGTTAGCGGGTCGGCAGCACCCTGAGCCTTCTGGCTGCAGTGATGGAGACCAGGTTGCTCCCCGGCTTTCCTGGCTACTGGGACCTGGTGTCTTGGGCCTGCCACATGAGGTACCGCTCTGCGCTGCTTTCCAGCTTCTTAAGTGTGTTTCTTTTGTGTCTTCTTACATCTTCTTTCTCTTGCAGGTGTAGGCTTCAACAATAAAACAGAATTTTATTTGTGTCGTATTGAGTGGGCTTTCATGAGGGCACAAATCTACATGAATGTGATAGAACATATCTATCAACAATTGATTTAAAAATAAATAAGCAGAAGAGAAACAGAATCATAGATACAGAGAACATTTTGATGGTTGCCAGATGGGAGGGGGTCCAGGGGGACGGGTGAAAAAGGTGAAGTGTTAAGAAGTCCAAATCAGTAGTTACAGAATAGTCATGGGGATGCGAAGCACAGCATAGGGAATAGAGTGGCCCAAGAACACATATGTGTGACCCATGGACGTGGACAATGACGTGGAGGTTGTCAGAGGGAGTGGGTCGGGCTGGGTAAAGGGGGGCAGATGGGGAGAAATTGGGACAACTGTAATAGCACAAATAATAAAATATAATTTGAATGATATATATGCATGATAACAATCTAAAAGTTATACAGAGGATTGAGGAAAAAAAGTCAGTTTCCTTCCTCATTATTTCCAGGCCCCCAGTTCTCCCATGAGGCAGCTGTGGTCTCTGGATCTAGTGCCTCTGAATGGATATTCTTACACTTATGAAAGCGTCTTTTTGCCCCTTATGTTCTTGGAGTGTCTCTTGGGGGATGATGGCCATACAGACAGAATTCCTTTGTAATAGATGGACCAGAGTCAATTCAGTAGTTCAGTGTTTGTTACTACTAGCTTTTTTAGAAGTTGGTTTTAAAAGTTAACTGTTGGAACACTACCCATTCATAAACTGCAGGCTGCTGGTAATAATTTCCTTATACAAAAAAGCAGCCGAAATTCAAAGTAGCTTTTCTTCAGTGAGACCTAATTTTACTGTATCTTTTTGGAAAACTGGAGTTACTGAAGCAGTTATTTGGGGTTTTTCTTTCAAGATTATGCATATTACTAACTAAGTTCAAAATATTTAGTCCGAGACTAATAAAAGTATTTAAAATAAATGTTATAATGTTCAGGGACCATGAAAACAATAGGTAAATAATAGGCTTAGGCTACCTAATTTTACCCTTATGTATTCCTAATGTCTTACATTTTTTTCTATAAAAAGCACATTTATCTTTTTCATACCTTAAAATTAGGAGTTGCAGATTTTTAAATACCAGATGCCTTTAAAAGTGAGACAGTTACATTTTCTCTGAGAATTTACTGCTGTCATGTTAGTCGCACTGTTAATTTTCTTTCGGGAGGTCTGAGCACAGGGACCTCTGTTTTCAGCGATGCTGTTGTCTGATGCAGGCAGCTGTCCACCGCAGCTCTTGGCCAAGCACTTGCTCATTGTTTTCCAGGATAGCCTGTGTGAGTACCCCCAGTGTGTACCAGAAACTGAGAGAACTACACAGAGAAGACCTGGCTGTGTACATCTTTGAGTATGACAGAAGATTTGCCATTTATGGAGAGGAGTTTGTCTTCTACGATTATAATAATCCATTGGACTTCGCTGAAAACATTGCTGCTCATAGTTTCGACATTGTCATAGTGGATCCCCCCTATCTTTCTGAGGAATGTCTCAGAAAAACCTCAGAAACTGTCAAGTACCTGACTCGGGGCAAGATTCTGTTGTGCACAGGTAGGTGATATTCAAGCCTCAGGTGTCAAGAGTTGTGAAGAGATCTTAGAACTCAGATCTTGAATCCACCATTTATGGTGTGACCTTAAACAGGTTATGTAACCTCTCTGTACCCCATTTCCTCATCTGTAAAAATGGGACTGATAATGCTGCCTGTCTTCTGGGCTGTGAGAACTGAGTGCCTCCCACACATTGGGCAGGGCTGCACTTGAGAGAGATGTGCACTCTGTGGCGGTAACGTGGATTGCCCGAGGCTACAAGCGAGGCATCAGGTCAGGTTTATTACAGCAGAACAGTGTTCTTTCTAGTGAGATTGAGATACAGTGGATATGTTTTCTTAAGGTGGATGTGCCGAAATTTGACCCAGAACTAAAACGGTAACTACCTCTCTAGTCTGGGCAGTCTGGTGTCCAGGCCCTGAAGCGCAGCCCCCAGTTCTGCGCCCAGCTCTGTGGCCATGCTTCTCCCTGGAGCACCTGGGCTGAGCAGTGGAGCTGTCCTGCTTGTCGAGTTGTACTTAGTCAAGAGCACAACTCTTGTTCACACTGACAGTATTTACTTATTAATTAGCTGTGACTAACCCTTTGTTCCAGCAGATGGGCAGGTGCCTGACCTCATGGAGTATACATTCAGTTTTAGAGGATAGGATAAAAACGAACACAACGGTGGAAGAAATGAATTCCTAATTGTAATAAGCACAGGAAAGAATCAGAGAAATGCAGGCTGGCACAGAGTCGGGAACTTAACTGCAGACTTGCTGGTTCCCTGGGCCAGGCAGCACTGCAGCAGTGACCTCGAGAGGAAGTCCTGAGGACCCAGGTGCTGGAACAAGAGGGTCACCCCACATACAGGTGCCGGTCAGGGTTGGGATTTTCTTTAAAAGTGTCCAGCCCCAAAAGTACAGGACCCAATTTGTTTAAGGAAGAGCACTTTAACTTTGTACCAACAGGGATTTATTGGGTGACTGGACAGAGCGTTCAGCTGAGACAGCAGTCTGGGCGAAGCTGGGTGGTAGAACAGGAGGGCAGGGTTGAAGGAGAGATACACTTGGAGAAGAAGCTGAAAGAATGTGCTGTGCTCTGCATGTGGGAAGTGAGAAAGGATGGAATCCAGGGTGAGTCCTGGGTTTCTGCGTGTGCAGCACTTGCTGCCACGGGCATTGAGGGACGGGTGCTTGGCAGCATCTGGGACGAAGTCCGCAGCAATGGGCTGTGCAAGGTAGGCTGGGGGAGAAACTAGAGTTGCTTAGCCAAAGGCTGGTGTGAATGTGTTCCTGTTAAGTTTGCAGGAGTGGATGTTACTGAAAAGGGGGATCTTGATCAAAGTGGAAAACACCAGTTTTTAATAATTATTTTTGCTTTTCTTATGTTACTTAGCGGGATATAATCTGTTTATAAAACTTTAACTGTCTCAGCTTTGCAGAGACAAGAAAACTATCAAGTAAGAAAGAAAAGGAAGAAAGTAAGTCCTTTGCAAAAATGTTGGAGAAAGTCAAAAGGAATCTGGAGGATGACCTCCAGCTTCATTTGCTGAGTGGTATTTTCTCACCTTGCCAGGATGCAGCGTACGTGCATGTGTTCGTCTTCAGGTTCACTTGATCTGTCTCCTCAGGTGCTGTCATGGAGGAGGAGGCAGTGAGGCTTCTTGGAGTGAAGATGTGCAGGTTTACTCCAGAGCACACCCGGAACTTGGCCAATGAGTTTCGCTGCTACGCAAATTATGACTGTGGACTGGACCATGATGTGTAAATGCTGTGTCACATTCCCCTCTTTCTTTTTTCTCAGCAGGTTGTGACACTTTGCCCTCTTCCCCTCCCCTACACTGGGCTTTCCCTGGCCTCCCAAATGAGGACATCGCGCCTCACTGGGAGTTCTTTACTCAGGGCATCGCCGACCTCAAGATTCTCTCCAACTTGAATCTGTGGAATTGCAGTTGGAAGAAACCTTTGAACCCATCTAAGCTACTCTTCTCAGTTAACATAGATAAAAACTGAAGAGCAAACAGCTTAGTGGCTTGGCTAATACCCAAATTGGACAGAACTTTGGCCTCTGCCTTGGGCCCTACGTCCCCTTAAAAAATGGGCTCATTCTGACTCTGTGTGAGGACCGATTCTTCTTGCAGCTCTCCAGGAGGGCTGCAGGGCTCATGAGGAGCCCCTCCTCTGCCCCTCAAGGATACAAGGCTTTCCTCAGGAACCAGTGTCCGAGAGCCTCCTGGATCTCTTCCTCCTCTCGCAGCTCTTGGAGGGAGGCCAGGGACACAGCCCAGGTGACCCCCATCCAGCTCAGCCCAACATCCTACCTAGGGCCACAGCTGATGCTCCAGGCCACCAGAGAAAATGAAAGTGCTATCTGCATACCAAACACTGAAGCAAACAGGATGTGAGCAGAGGTCCAGACTGAATTATTCAAAAAGCATCCCTCCTACATCCATAGCACAGAATACTCCTCAGCAATTCAAATGAATGAATTGTTGATACCTGCAACTTGGATGGGTTTCAAGGGCATTGTCAAGGGCATTGTGGTGAGTGAAGAAGCCAGCCCCAAAAGTCCCATTACATTTCCATTCATGGAGGAATGCTGTGCAGTGGAGAATAGGTCAGTGGTTGGCAGAGACTAGGGTGGGGTGGTCTCTGTGGTGCTGGGCCTGTCCTGAATCTTGATCGTGCAGTGGTGGCACAAGCGTACACATGCAACAGCATTACACAGGGCTAAACATACATACAAGTGCGCGCGCGCACAACCGCTAAACTGAGTGAGGTCTTGGGCAGTGCCTGTGTCAGTTGCTGGTTGGGCGGCTGCTGTTACATAAGATGTCATTGGGGGAGACTGAGTGAAGGACACACAACACTTCTCTACTATTTTTGCAATTTTCTCTGAATACAGAATAATTTCAAAATAAAAATTTAAAAAATAACTTTGGGAAAAGATTATACTTTCCTATCTCATGTGACTAGCTTTGTCTGACGACACATGAAGTGACACGTGTCACTTCCAATTAGAACCTCTTTTTCCCACTGACACCGTGACCAGCGATATTACAGAGAGCGGTTTAGGCTGTTCCCGAGTGGAGCCCGGATGCAGCTGACCTGCAGGGGGAATGGGGGGAGTGAAACGCAAACCTCGGAGGCTGAAAATCGGAGACGGATCACTTTCACTGCAGCCGAGCACAGCGCGCCCCGGAGAGCCAGCCGCGCGGGCGCTGGTGCCCAGGGAAGGCGAGCCTGCCCAAGCTTGCTTCTCAAATTGCAGTTACCACATTTTTGGAAAATTCAAAATCTACTTAAAAGATCACTCAGTATTTTTATGAGACATTTACATTTTTATTAATGTACCAGGGACTTAAAGCATTCAATACGTGTTTGTTCTTTTAAAAAATAACCCCCTACCATATTATTTCCTTAAGAAGCAGTTTGCTAAAAATTACATAGGGTGGTAACACATTCTGTAACAAATCATGTGTAGAAATGTAATATATAATTTAGGAACTATGGGTGAGTAGCAGCCTAGAAATAACAGAATTTTATTTCTATAAATCTAGCATTTAAGATTGAAAGAAACCTTTTTTCTCCATGGGGTAGGGGAGGGAAGGAGCAAAGCTTAACTCAAAAATGTAATTATATTTTTGTTTAATAAGCAGCCAATATGTGTTTTTTGCTTTGGACCCTTTGTGATTCCAGTTTTAACAAGCCCATGTTCATTTCTGATTGGCTTCTGGACTTCACGAATGACCTGTAGCTGTATCCCAACAGCCTGAAAAGCTTGACCTAGGCTTGGGTGTGTTCTGTGTGTGTCTGCCTCACTCATGGCAGGCAGAGTGCACGTGGCCAGCTGTGTCTCTCTGGCTCTCCGGCAGCTGTGTCTGTGCACAGGGCATTCTCGGGAATACACTCTTACGTTTTGGCCAAAGAACTGCAAAAACCAAAGGGGACTTCATAAGTCCTTCCCAAATCAAAGGTTTGCACCAAGCCAACCATAATGTGAGTAGAAACGGAAGGGATTATAATTGCAGTTTTTTCTGGCAATTCAGAGGTTTCTGTGGTTTTGGGCTGCGGGTGGACAGCAAGAACAAACGAAATGCTTGGTGACGTGATTAAGAATCCCACACCTGTGCCTTTCCTTTTCCAGTCAGAACCGGAGCCAGTTATTAAAACTGACCTTTTTTCGCCTTTGCCTTGATAGAAAAGATGCAATCCAGCCAGAAGTCTGGGTCACTGGCCCCTGAATGGAGAAACGTGGACAGGTGCCAGTGTCTTTTGAAGGCTATTTCCAAATGATTCCATTTTCACAAAACAGGCATACAATAGAAACAGTTAGTTGGAAAAAGTCTTCATTAACCAGTAAAGTACCTCCTTTCTGAGTATTGCCATGAAACCCTCAAAATAGAATTACTTGAAGGAACCATAGATATGGTGGCACTTTTTAAGTGGAGGAGAAGTATGAAATTTACAATCTAGTGCTGCTGAAATTTAGGGTGCCCACCTGCCTGCTTAGATCAACAAGATGCAACTGTGTTAACAGTTTTATTGGGACCAGGGGGAAAAGATGTCCTTGAGCTCTGATGGCATAATTTTCTAGGCACTAAATTTTCCAATTTGATAAAACACAATACTAACCCCTCCCCCTCCAAAATAAAATTTCAGTTTTAACAACAGCAAAGTTCTGTCCAGTAAGCTCATTATTCATTGAAGCAGTAGCTCCCCATACTGGATCACTGCCCTCTAATTTCAATATACACCGGAACCTCAGATCATGAACTCAATTTGTTCTGGAATACTGAGAAGTGACTTGTTCAAAACCTGAATCTCCTTTGTTGTGTGAGAGACACATGACTGATCATACAGGTATCAACATGAAAGGGTTGTAGGGTAGAGAATTGAGACCCAAAGTTAAGACAACTGAGACATTTTTTCTGTGAGCAATTTGGCAGAGGATGGAGCTGTTCGAGAGCCAAGACATTCCAGAAATAAGATTCGACTGTATTCTAATTGCTGCTGCCTAGGGATAGATTTCACTTTAAACTTAACTTTTATACCAAAAAAAAAAAAAAATACAGGCACTTTGAAGTGATATAAAGAGAACACAAGAAGAGCTGCGTATTCACAATGTCGCTCTTGAGTGTCTGGGGCACCGTGTTCGGGCACCTGCTGTGTGCAGGCAGATGCTGCCAGGCGCTTCTCAACGGTGTTCAGCCCTCATGATGCTGTGCCATGGATGGCACCGCCTCATTTTGTAGGTGAGCAAAGTAGCTCTGATTCCTGGGCAACACGTAAGGTGAGCAGTGGCCTGAGCATAACTAGTGCACTTGACGGCCAGCGCGGTTTCCACTTTCAGCCAAGTGTGCGGATGGTGTGCACAGCTGGCTCCTGGAGCGAGGCAAGTGCTCAATAAATAGGTGGATGAATGTGTCATTTAGAGAAAAAGTACAAAGAAAGACTGCCTTTGTAGCTCTTAAAATGGAAAGTCAGTTTCTTCCATTGGGAATGTGCTTTTAACAAACTAAACTAACAATGCAGAGAGTTTGTTCTTACCCATTCTTGTTTTCACTATATCTGAGGAGTGGCTAGAAAATGATGCACACCAGTGGTGATGGTTGAAACTACCATCCAAATCACAGTTTGAAAGACAGTTTTTCTTTTTTACCGATGGATGTTTTTGTTCTGAACTAGCAACAAAAGGTTGCTCTGAACCTTCTGTTTCTGAACAATGTATTCTAGATACACCATCATTAGGGCGACCTTTTAAAAAAAATTCTGAAACTGTATGGAACTATCTACAGGTACTGGGAAAATCCAGATTTTGTTCAGCAGTGTGTTTTCATGCACAACTTCTGCGAACAAATAGTAAAAGTTGAAAATCCTCTCAATGAACTTTGTGTCCAAATCAAGCGAAAGTGGAGGATGACTCCACTTTCCAGAGCTGTTTATTTCTGTGGCAGCCAAAGCTTGGGAGTGAAACATATAAAAAGGGGGGGGGGGGTCCCAGAAGAGCAAAGGAATTGACTTTACATGAATACGTGATCTAAGATCAAATCAAATCATAAACTTCCACCATAAAATTAAGATAAACATTGTTTCCTCTAAAACTCAGTCAAGCCCATCAGAGAAATACACACAAGCAACATGCCTTCACTGACACTTTTAATGATTTAAAAAGACTTTGTTACTTTTATAAAATCACTGTGTCCAGAGACACACTTCCAGCTTAAAGAGGAGTAGGGATTCAGCTCATATTGCAACATGTAGACAAAGAAGCTCAATACCATATTCTGGAAGTTGTTAATTTGGCCTACTTTCCCCTCCTATGTGGCTAGTTCTAGAAGCTCTTAAAGCAGCCAAGAGTTAGGTTCTTTTTGAGAGCTGGCAAAGAGGTCACATTCTACGTCTTATCTCACCATCTCTTACCCACAAATGGGCCCCACCGATTTTGAAAAGTGAAAAGTGTTAATTGAGTAAACCTGCAGCCCTGGATACACTCTGAATAAACCAAAGTTTAGGGTTTCTGGGATGGCTGTGGGGTGACCAGAGCCTACTACATTTCCCTTTTATTCCTCTAGCAGCCACTGGAGATTGTCACCAGATAGATGGGCATGTCAGGTTCAGCCCTGTCCATCTGATTGTGCCAACAATTGGGGACAGGCTGGCTTCAGAGACTCAGGCACCCTTCAGAAAGAGTTTATCTGAGGATTTCAACTGTGCTCCTAAAACCTAGCAGGGAAGTGAAAATAAGGTTTATATAACGTCTATGTGTCAAGTAAAACAAAACAAAAACCGTAATTGTTCAAAATCGCTAATATAAAAATAGTTTCTGCCCCTATAGAAAACAAGTAGGTATATGTTCTTTTTATAAAAAGATGTCTTAAAAAGCATCTACCACCTGCCTATGTGTGGAGGCAGTGGCCTCCTGCGTGTCCTAGCATTGGTGTCACCTACACACAGAGACTGGGCGGTGGGGTGGGGTCTGCAGCCTCAGGGGCGTTGATGACCTGTCCTGTCCCAGCGTGGGTTGCCTTACAGTGGGCCAACTCCTGTCAGTTCCATCTGCTGTGCGCTGACTTCCGTCTACAAGAAGCCGGGACGCAGGTGAGCTTGGCCTGCCTGGGTCACTGTCCCGCTCCTGGGCGGACAGGCCTGCGCAGGTCCCTGTCCCGCTCTTGGTGGCCTGCGTGCCGGGTCCGCTCTTTTCCGTCGTGGTCCCCTCCGGGGGCGGCTGGCGTGTCGCGGTCGGGCGCGGGGACGCAGGTGCAGCCCACGGGCACCGCCACGTACTCCTCGGTGTAGATGGAACGGCCCCCCGCGCAGCCCGCGGTGCGGCGCAGCACCACGGTGGGCAGCAGCACCGGCGCGCTGCGGAGGCTCAGGTCCTCCTCCCCGCGCGGCCCAGTCAGGCAGCCGCGGCACAGGCAGTAGGCCTCTGGCAGAAGCCGAGGGTAGCGTGTGGGGTCGTAGGACAGCCTGCGGAGAGAGGCAGGGTCAGCGCGCTCTTGACAGTGTCTGGGCTCAGTGAGCGCTCAGGGAGCCGGCCCGGGTCAGCAGAAGCGGATTTAGGGGCGGGCGCACCGGGCGCGCGCCCTGGGTCCCGACTTCTGAAGGGCCCCCGCAAAACTCCAACTTTGCACTTTTTTCTAATGACACCAAGTTTAGTTTCATATGTGCAATACATATATTCAAATTTTATTGTAAATAAAACATTAATAGTACATAATATTTTTTATTTATTTAAAAATATGGTTAACATGTATTTTTATTTTCCCTCTCTTTTTCAAGGGGTCCAATATTTTCTTCTGCGCCCGGGGCCTCAACCGACCTTAATCCGCCTTTGGCGGTTAGTAGAAACTCAAGCGGTGTAAGCTCCGTTGGCGCATAGGGGTCTGTGGGCGGTGGGCCAGTTCACACAGGGTCAGTGCACGCTCAAGTGGAAGGGCCCCACTTTAAAGTGGGCAGCCTAAGGGGTACTAGGTAGTGCTGAGGTTACCACCGCTCACAGGAGCTGGAAGGCTGGACAGACACTTGATCCCTGGTAGTGTCCATGCGAGATTTAGATCTGCAGAGACAAAGGCAGGCTTCGCAGCTGGCCATTCCCTGTTTTCAGACTCTGCACTAATGCCCCAGGGAAACAACATCTCTACACTGCACGTGCACCCCACAGGTGACCACGCAGCCAGTGCAGTGTGATCAGACACACTTTTTGTGCTAGGACCCCAACTCCAGCTCTGAGGGGCCTCCGCCAAGCAGAACTGCCTCTGCTCCAGCGTACCAGGCTCCGCAGCCTCAGAAGGGGGCACCCGTGCTAGGGCACTGCCCGCACTGTGCCCAGGACAGGTGACTCTATGTGGGCCTAGCTGGCCTGGGTGCCAGACCATGCAGACACCAGTCACCTGGCTGCTGAAAGAGCAGTGAACAAAGGAAGCTCTGAGGAACCTGTCCAGAAAGCCACAAGGTGAGCCCTGTGTCCATCTGTCAGGGTCCATGTTCCTTCCTCTGCGAAGCAGCTGACAGCAGGCCTGGCCAGTCTGGGACACTTAAAGTGCAGGAAGGCATAAACTTGGTCATCTTCATCCTCATTCCAGCCTCCCTATTTTCAGGTGAGATGCCAAGGGCCGAGAGTCAAAAGCTGCAAACAGCTGCTGCCACACTGTGAAGGGTCTGGGTTTGCTGGGGAACAAGAACAACGCCCCCCCCACCCCCAACCCAGGCCCAACTCCAGCCTCTACTGCCCCCTCCCCAAAGCAAGGAAGACATTGAAGCAGAGGGAGAGACTATCCCCACTTTTCATGGGGTCACCATGGCTCTAAATTCTCATTTCCATTCATCTGCCCATTTAAAACTTGTATAATCATCTGATGAATGTTTCTCTTTCTTCTGGAGCTGAGTGCGAGGGACACGAAATTTTCTCAGAATCACGGCTACAACTTCTCCAACCTCTCCAACCTCTCAAGCAACACACACCCATTTGCAGACCCACCACATGTCAGAGCAGGAGTGCTGCTGACTAATGGGAACCTGGGATAAACTGAAAACTGCTAGGCGCTTAAAGGTTTCTTCAGCCTACACCTTGGGGTGTGTGCGGTTTCTCATCCACCCCTTTTGCCAAGCGCTGCTGGCAGCAGTGAGGTTGTGGCACTGCAGGCACCTGGGGCTGGCTAGGCAAGGCTACCCTGCCTCCTGTGGCTTGCATAAGTCATGGGTCTTTCAAGTGACTGGCTCTGCGGATGAGTCCTCACTGCTGATGACTGAAATGGAGCAACCAGGTTGAAAGGTCTTCAGTGAAGTATGTTGGCACCATCTAGTGAAAGAGTGGGCCGGGGCGGCGGGGCGGTAGGGTCTGGGAGGGGCGGAGGGAGGGGGCAGCTAATGCTGCTGCAGGAGGAGTGAAGTGGACAATGCAGACCGGCCAGTGTTGGGGGCATGGAGGGAGTGACAGGATCAAAGGACGTTCTCCGTGGAGGAGACCATGCATGCCACTGAGGCAGGTGTTAACTCTGAGTGGCATGAAGGGCAGGATGGCCCTGGACAGGTAAGGAGAGTATGTGAGTCTTTTCACTTGGGTCGAACATCTTCAGACACTGATGGCGAGGATGGCTGGGCAGAGAAGAATCTGGAAATGATATCTTCATGTGATGACAAATTTACTCAACACCAACTATGTGCCATTTACATAGTGGGAAAGAGCTAAGATGGTTTTCCCTAAAGGGAGGTTCTGTGGGGGCATCCACGTCCCGTAGTCAGGCGACACCTGGTGCATGTTGGGGGGCAGTCAGGGATGCAGGTGCTCTAAAAGGGTGGGTCACAGTTCAACCAGCAGACCATGCCCCACCTGCCACCTGGAGCATTCTACAGCTGAGAGGAACATTTCCTGTTTGAGTGTGGGGCTAGGTAGCAGGGATTCCAAAGCTCCCATTCAGGGTGACCAGAAGGATATGGGTAGTAATGGGGGAGCGAGGAGGGCTCCGGAACAGGCAACCCTGCTGGTGGTGAGCACACAGGCATGGCCCTAACGTCCCTCTCATTGCTGCACCTAGAGGAGAGAGGCAGCCTCAACTGTGCATTGTAACGCATCTGTCATGTGCAAGCAAGAGGGGGCAGTGGGGGCTGTCTGCAAAATGCAAGTGTCTCTGCCACCAAGACCCTTACATTCACAGAGCCCACCCCCTTGCGGTCTGACACGCACGCAGATGGCTGAAATTAGACGTTTTGCTTCTCATGACTACTGCTCCCTTGGCACTGCTGTCCAGGCTTTCATTACACAGTGAACTCTGTCCTTGCAAGGACCGACAAGGCCATCTGCCTGGCCTTCCGGTCTTCCCACCTCCTCTGCAATGCCTCGTTCTTACCCACAGCTGGGCGCTGAGGCACAGGCTCCCTGGAGCCTCTCATGCTGGGGTTCCTGTCAGGAAAAGTCCCAAGGCCTCTGCTCCGCCTTCAGAGGCCTGCATGGTGTGGTCCCTCACGGTCCCGTCCCTGCACCGTCTTTGCCTCCGAGCAGTGGGACGATCCCCGTGTGCGTTGCAGCTAAGCTCTGCTCAGGATTCCCCCTGCCCGAACTTATTATCGGCTCAGGGAAGACCCACCATATTTAAGGTCCAATTCAAGTCAGTATCTTGAGTTTTTAAATTTCCTTAGTCAAATTTCATCTGCCCTTTCCCCATATTTTCATAACATTCTGGGTCTCTCAGAGGAGAGATGGTGAGTGGATGATGGTGTCCCATTCTTCATGCCTGGAGGTCAACACAAGGCCCTAACCGAACTCTCCAAGGAAGGGGAATTCCTAAAATCTCCAGTCACTTTCAACATTTACTCCACAAACTTCTGAGTGCAATGATGTTTTGGGCGGTGGGGTATCGATGAAACATATCTACTATCCAAGGCCTCATCTGGGGGATAAATGCACAAAGAAACACCTAGACAGCTGACCCTGAGTAGTAGCCCAGGGAGGCTTCCTAGCACATGTGGTTCCTGGGCCGGTCTGTCTGGAGGAAGGAACGGAAAGGGCCGTTGGGGCAGAGGCCAAAGCCAAGAGCACAGACGGATGACAGACGGGGCTGAGGGACGTAGAGCTGGGCCAGCAACGGTCTTGATTCAGAGCAGAGAACTTGGCTTTAACCCTGAAGGTGATGGTAGGAGTGTCAAGGAGGGAAGTGACTGGATCAGATAGAATTTTAATGGATCCCTCAGACGATGGGATTGGAGAACGATCTGGAACCAAGAGAGGTGCTGATCGAAGATAGAGATTTTCAAATTATTAGCAAACAGAGGGCAGTTAAACAAAATCATTCAAGGCAGTGTCTGGAGATATACCAAGTAAAAGGCAGGAAAACAAACTTTTAAGGGAGAAGAAGTCTAATTGTGGAGACCAACAGGGGCAGCAGCACATTCCCTGGAGCCAAGAAGGGCAGAGGCTGGAGAAGAGGCTGGTCCAAAACCCAACTGGAATCTGATTTAGCCAATTTCCTGTTAATATAGGGATGGATAACGCACTAAAAAGTACTATGAGGATATGATCAACAACATATAGAATGTGGGAAACTCACCAGATGTTTCATTACAAAGAGAAAAAAAGAGGGAGGGGGCCTGCATATTAAAGACTTTGGGGAAGCCATCAACAAAAGGAAAAGGCAGCCTACTGAATGGGAGAATATATTTGCAAATCATACATCTGATAAGTGGTTAACAATCCAAAATATATAAAGAACTCATACAACTCAATAGCAAAATACCAAACAATGAAATTTTAAAAAATGGGCAGAGGAACTGAATAGATCCAAAGAACACATACAGACGACCAACAGGTACATGAGAAGATGTTCAATGTCACTAGTCATCAGGGAGATGCAAATCAAAACCAACAATGAGCTACCTCCTCACACCTGTCAGAATGGACATCAATAAATCAACAAACAACAAGTGTTGGCGAGCATGTGGAGAAAGGGGAACCCTACCTAGTGCACTGCTGGTGGGAATGCAGACGGGTGCAGCCACCAAAAAAGCAGTATGGAGATGCCTCAAAATTAAAAATGGAACTGCCTTTTGACCCAGCGATCCCACTTCTGGGTATTTAGTCAAAGGAAACAAAAACACTAATTTAAAAAGATATGTGCACCCCTATGTTCACTGCAGCATTATTTATAATAGCTAAGATATGGAAGCAAATCACATGTCCATCAACTGATGACTGGATAACGATGTGATACATGTACACACTGGAATATTACTTGGCCATAAAAAAGAATGAATCTTACCATTTGCAACAACACGGATGGACACAGTGGGTGTTGTGCTCAGTGAAATAAGCCAGTCAGATAAAGGTAAACACCATAGGATTTCACTTACATGTGGAACCTAAAGGAGAACAAAAACCTGAGCCCACAGAGCAGATTGGTGGTTATCAGAGGGACGGGGCGGAGATGGGAGAAATGGGGGAAGGGGGTCAAAAGGAACAAACTTCCAGTTACAAAATAAGTAAGTCCTAGGATACAACGTAGAACACAGTGACTACAGTTAACAATACTGTAGTGTGTCTCTGAAAGTTCCTAATAGAGTAAATCTCATCACAAGAAAAAAGATTGTAACTGTGTGAGGTGATGGATGTTACTAGACTTACTGTGGTGACCATTTTGCAACATATCCATATATCAAATTGTTGTTACTCGCCTGAAACTCATGTGATGTTGCATGTCAGTTATATCTCAATAAAAAAGAAAAAAAAAGAGAGCCTTGAGCAGGGTGACATAACTACCAGACCATCACTGGCCTGGTGACATCTGCTGTGCAGTTATGAACCGAGACCCCTTTACTCCCAAGTGTCTCTGTTTGGATGGGAAATTATATGATTGCTTAAAAGCCATACCAAACCCAAACTGAGGAACATCCCACAAGATAACCGACCAGCACAGTCATGGGAGACAAAGAACTGAGGAACTGCCACAGACTGAAGGCAGCGGGAGAGCTCTGAGCACCAGAGGCAATGTGTGAGCCTGGGCAGATCTGGAGCGCAGAAGGGGACTCCATGCAACGCTCTGCAAAAGGGCCGCACGGCAGGAGGCAGGGCTGTGCCCGTGCCCGTGCCCGTCCCCCGGTCTTGATCATTGTGCTGAGTTACGATGCCGACCTTCGGGCGACGTGGTTCAATGGTACCGGGAATTCCTTGTACTAAATTCACTTTTTTTTTTCATTAGTTTGAAATTATTTCAAAAGGAATAAAATAATAAAACAGAATAAATAAAGACAATCAGGGAAATTCGAACCTGACTATTTGAAGATGTTAATTAAGTATTAACTTCTAGGTGTGATAATGGTATTGTGTGGTTTTGTTTAACCAAGAGCACTTACCTTTTAGACATACATACCAAATATACGAGCTTGTGTACAGGTGCACACACAATGCTAAATGCTAGTTACAAAGTGCCTCTGAGTCTGTCACATGGCGGGCAGCAGCGGTCATGAACTTAGCAGACCTGTCAGCCTCCGGCGGCGGGCGACGGGTGAGGGCACAGCCTCTTCACGGATGCAGAGCCAGTGCTTAAGACACACCAGCACCAAGTGCAGACACTGCTCTGAACACAGGCGGGTGGCCCAACGCTACACCCAGGGAGGTCTGAGGTGAGGCTGGAGGCCAAGGAAGGCTGACCTTGGCAAAGAGAGGGCAGGGAGGGCTCAGCAAAGAAGCCAGGGAAGCCGGAGCCCGAGGTGGGGGGTGGGCCTGCCAGTGGTCACTGTACCTGGAGTGACGTGTGTGTGTGCGTACATGGTTGGGTGGCTATTTGGTGAGAACTGTGAGAGATGGACAGGGCCTTAAAGACCAGAGAAAAGCTGGGATCTTACCTTGCAGACTAGGGGGGGCCACAGAGGGGCTGTAAACAGTAGAGACGCGGTCATTCTGACAGTGGTAGAGGGTCAATTACAAGACAAAATGGCAGGGGTGGGTAGGTAGGAAGGTGAGGCACAGCCTCTTCAGACTCAGTTTCTTTGTCTGTAATATGGGTTTGACCTCAGGCAGCAAGACCCCCCCCAACCTAAACGAGTGGGATTCTTCTGTACACTGCATTGCAGGCACCAAGCCTTGTGTCGCCCGTTAATTTTATCAGTAAACCACAGTGGCTTGGATGCTGTCAGGGTCAGAAGACTCATCTGACTGAAAATACACACCTCACTCCCACCAGTCATTCCCCCACGAGTGAAATTTTCACCATTACAGTGACCCATCTGGGCTGAGATATTGTGACAAAAAGACACCTGACTGCCCTTCTGGAATGTGGAGACAATAAGAAGGCGTAAGATTAGATGGTTTTCAGATGGTGGTTTTATGGCCAGGAGGTTCTCTTAAAACAGAAGTGTGCCAGTCCAGGTGGGGATGTGACACAACCATCACATCTGACACCCAGTGCTGTGGGTACCAATGCCACCGGTTTGCACAGAAAACAGATAGGCACATTCTAGAGGACATGGGTTGGGGATGGAGAAGAGGCCAGGAGAGAAGGCTCTAGAAGCCTCAGGACAGCCTAGGGACAGACCAAACTCCGGCCTTGAGATTCTGGGAAAACTATAGGCTGAAGTGCTTTTTGTATAAAGAGAATTGCCATGAAAATGAAACAGGAAGACACTCCAACAGGGACCCTGTCTCTGACCAAACATGGCCAAGGACCACGGAGGGACCTGCACGCTGTTGCCTCCTCGCGAGAAATAATTCTTTTGTCGTTGTATTTTTGGTGTGCAGCTCCATGGAGCTTGGCATGGACACACACTCAAAACACATCAAGTTTCCCCTCTGATGGGATCTCAGAAGTGTCCCTGGGGTCACATGTGGCACTTGGCTGGAGGGACAGCTGGGCTGCTTCATCCAAGAACAAAGGACAGCCCTTCTGGGATAAGTGGAGGTGATGGAAACTGAGCTGGGGCAGGAATGCGAGAGACAGCAAAGACAAAAAAAGAGCACTGTCCCTGGGGACCCTCACATGGTAGGGAAAAAATTGGAATGAGGTTCAGGGAGCGTTGCCACTCGGGAACAATGAGGGCACCCAGCAGAACGAGTGGCTGGCTGCTCCTGTGGGCCCCTGCTGGGCTCAACCTCCCATTTCCCAAAACATCACGTTATTTTAATTTCCAAGCAGCAGAGGCTAAGTCTGCAATCCAAGACCCAAGCTCAGGAACAAAGAGGGGAAATGCCTTCTCAGGCCTAGACAGGAACCCACAAGTACTGACCAGTGCAAGCGGAAATAAAATTGCCTTGGCAGTCGTGGCTCTTAAGGGAGTCCAACCCAACAGACTTTTGTAAAAGGGCAGGTGGGGTCCAAAACAGCCCCAAACCTAAAATGCTGGTCCAGTTTAGTTGCTGAACAGTGACACTGGGCGAATCGCTGCCCGCCTGGTTCTTTGCAAAGTGAAGGGGGTGATTTGATGACTAGGCTACTCACCCAGCTTCCGGACGGCAGGTCTGATGGTTTGACTTTTCAGTCAAAAGACACCTACAACCCACCGGGTCTCCAAGATACACGAGAATTCCCCAAATTAATCTAGAAAGTCAGTGTGACTCTAACCCAAATCCTGGTAGATGTCTCCCAGAATCTGGCAAGCTAACCCTAGCGTCTGTATAGAAGCAAAAGGGCAAGAAGAGTCAAGACCGCTGTGAAGAAGGTAAGAAGGGGCTCACTCAACTCAGCAGATACTAAGCCATCATGGAATGGCAGCAACAAAAGACATCTGGGCCCCTGACAGCCGGGGGAGAAGCCGGTTTCCAACAGCTCAAATTTGAGCT
Source organism: Mormoops blainvillei (assembly GCA_004026545.1). Lineage (NCBI taxonomy): Eukaryota > Metazoa > Chordata > Mammalia > Chiroptera > Mormoopidae > Mormoops > Mormoops blainvillei. The sequence continues at coordinate 429,226 of PVJD01000184.1, read as the reverse complement.
GCTTCCAACAGCTCAAATTCGCCTGAAAAATGCCTGTCTTTGCCTGGGATGCAGGCAATGAAAAATCACGGACAAGATTTCCAAAACGTGGTTCTCAGGCCCTGTGTGTCAGAGCCATGTGCAGCTCCAGCTCGGTGACAAATGCAGAGTCTCATGTTTACCCCCGCCCCCTAGGTCAGGAGCCCCTATGCGAAGGAGTTGCCCAAACTGTCTGCTCACAGACTGGGGATCGACAGTCACACAGTCAGCAACGAAGATGGGTGGTTTCTCTGCAGAGCACTTAGCCCCAGACACACCAACTGTAGCTCACAGGAAACAGTGGGGTGATTGCATTTTCCCAAATACACCTGAATTTGATCCTACCAGCCCCAACCCCATATGCTGAGAGGTCACTGCCAACCCAACAAGCACTCGGCACTGCCGAGGAGATGGCGTGGAGGTCTCAGTTGTCCTTCACTGAGGCACTCAAGCGGGCTTTCAAACTAGTGGTGGCCACACCCGACCCGAGAGAGTCAAGTCATGGCCTGGGTGTTTACAGCCCCAGATCATTCCAGCACACAGTCTGGTGGCTGTTTGGTGCCCAGGTTCGTGAGACGAGTCAATGGGGCAGGGGTTTGCGTTAACCTTCCAGTCTCCCCTTCCCCCTCGGAAGTGCCCCTGCAGCCAGGAGGGGAGGGGAAGAAGGTGAAGGATGAGGTCGTGAGCAGGTTGGCACTGGGACTCTGCTCGCTGGTCAGGGAGTAACTGGGGACACGATGGCCAGAATGCTCTCCCTGTGCTGGGCAGTGACGCCCACACGCCAGCGGCCCCCTCCGCTCGCTGAGCCCGAGTCACAGACCTCAGCACGCGCTGCCAGGAGCGATGGAAAATGCGCTCCTGGCCCCACGAGAAACATCAGTTGTGCATTTGTCATGCACGAAGACATGGAAAAAATCTGCCCAGAGAGCAGCGAGTGTGACCAGGCATGGAGGCCTGCAGCCAGGGCCCAGCAGGCTCCACCTGGCCTTCTCTGTGGGCCAAGGACAGCTAGGCATCAGCCCTAACCCGGGTGGCGACTGAGGCTGACTTTGGTGGGAACCTGAGCTGGGCATCAAGCTTGACCCTGAGGCTGGGCCACGAGGCAGGTGTTTCTGCCAACTGAGCAGCTCTGGGCTGTCGGGAGGAAGGAGCTGAGCCCGCCTGTCTTCTTCCTGTGCTGGGGAGAAATGGAGGCATCAACAGGAAAGGGGCATGTCCAGTGTCTCCCATCAGTCGTGCTGCCCTCAACAATCGCTCTGCAATTACCCAGATGCCTGGCCAGTGGTGACGCTAGAAGCAGGAAACGTGCAGACACCAGGTAAAGTCCGCCCCTGGGAGGCCTGGGACCAGGAAACACGCTGTGGCTTGGAAAAGCATTTGGAAGCTAACTCAGAAAAATGCTTTACAGAGGGGAAGAGAGATGAGCAATGAGAACAGAGCCGGGATCTCTCCCAGGGCTGTTCTGTCACGGCAGATGCCACTGCAGTGGGGACGGTCTCTGCACAGGGAGAGCAGCCAGGCCCATGTCATGTCTGGGGAGCTGTCCGCTGTGTCCATCCCTGAGCAGAGGAGGGGCCCACCTGGATCAGAAACAAACCATCCATGTCCCACTTGGTGATGAGCCTAGAGTTCCAGAAGAGCTCTGAGGAGATGGCTTTATCTTTGCCCTTGTCAGTGCGGTGAGCCACATACTCCCTAACCCTCCTTCAGGTCTTCACTAGTCACTTCTGGGAGACAGACGCCATAACGAAGCCACATCATGGACTAAGTACACTTCATTCAGGTGAGGACATTTGAAAGCAGTGGTGATGGGATGAAACACTTGTCTTCCCCTACTGCTCTAAGAATGCAAAAGTAAAACTCAGGCAGTTATAGAAAATAACTCTCAAAGCACAACAAATGTCTCTGTTTTCAGAATTAGACACCTTAATCCCATGACAGTGCTCGGAGACAGTGATGGGGAAGGAGCGACTGCTATATTTTCTGTCCCTCAGAGACAAAAAAAAAAAAAAAATCATCTGTGCAGTGCTTTGGCCAATAAAAGGTCATTTATAACCTTTTATGATGGGGCGGGTAAACACATTTTGGGGCGGGTAAAATCCCAACATTTCTTCAACAAGCTGCTTTGAATGATTAGTGTCTCCTTTCCCACAACCACACATTTTTATAGACAGTCCCGCACTCGCCGTGTTACACACTACAACTGAACATCTTCCTGCCCGGCAGGTGGCTACCACTTCTGCCTCTGGACTCTTTCTTGTCTCTGTCCCCAATTCTGATTTTCTTTCTTAACAGAATACCCCACCTGAGAGAGGACACAGCAACCTGTGCTGTTGTGACATGTGTGGAATACTCCTTGAAGGCATAATGGCTTTGACAGTTTGTTTTTAAGTCATTAGAATAACCCATAGGTTGGCAGCAGGGACCCAGGAAAAAGTAAACTTGCTAAAGAGAAACATTATAAAAGAGAAGGGACACCCCACAGAGATCATACAGACGGGCCTCCCAGAAACCACGATCCATGAGGGGTGAGTTGGTCCGGTGCTGCCCCCTGTGGGTTACAGCCAGTGGGCACAGCCAGTTTTCTAGGAGTGGACTACACAGGACCTGATCCTGGAAACGTTTGTTCTTAGGGCTTGGACACAAATAGGAAAATGCACATAGGGTGGAGGACACATTTGAAAGAAAGACAAATAGGAATATTAAAAGAGGCTATCACCACTGTGGGAACAACTCTGTCTAACACTGTACTCCCAACTTCTCCAACTTTCTCTAATTAATATTACTGTCCTTTTACCATTTAAAATTAATAAGATGAAGAAAACCTGTTGTGCTGTAGGAGAAAGGTGTCAGGGTCTGTGTTCTGGGCAACTTGTCCCGCTAAATCACTGTCAGATGGAAGGGTGTAACTGTCCCATGTGGTAAATGGAACAAATTACGGACGCCTCAGGGAAACGAGATGCTTGGGTTAGAGGGGGGTGAAGCAAAAATATCCTTTCATTTCGACCTGTCCCGATGAAAACCTTTCTCAAATACAGCACTGCTAAATACCCCGTGACGGACTTAGAGGACTAAGAAGGTTATCCCAGCGAGTGGGCACTGCTGGCCTGGCCCCGGTGAAGACCTCACCTAACCCATATGAGCTCCCCAAAGTAGCTTGCCCAGAGTTCTGGGAATAGAGAGTGGCGCCAAGCTGGATGCTCCGTGGGAACACATCTTTACTGATGTTTACTTATGGGCCACTCAGCATCTGGGCTGTCCTGACTGTCCTTGAGCGGCCCCTGCTAAGACACTCCCTGGCTGCTTGGGGAGAACCAACCCAGCCAAGGGGGGTGGGGTCCCCTGCCCCTGCACACTCCCCGGAGGCCTGTTACTTCTATTTATTTTTAATCCTCACCTGAGGATATTTCATTATTAATTTTTAGAGAGAGAGGAGTGGAGAGAGAGAGAGAAACATCGATCGGTTGCCTCCCATATGCAACCACAACCTAGGTTATGTGCTCTGCCCAGGAATCGAACCTGCAACCTTTCGGTGTACAGAACGATGTTCCAACCAACTGAGCCACCCAGCCAGGGCTCACTGTCTCTATTTTTAAGTCACTCGACTTCCTGTTCCCTGTCCTCCCTCCTCTGTTTCACTCCTGGTTCTGGTTTTTTCCCTTCGATCCCTTCGCTGTTGTTGCTCTCCACGGAGCTGCTTGCTGCAAAATAAGTTTGGGTGCAGTGTCTTACACTCTCCACAGGGAAAGGGTTATGTAGGAAGGTAACAAAGCCTGAAAATAAATGGTTGTGCACTATTCATCTCCTAGAGGAAAGCTATCTTTAGATTACTACCTAGAACTGAAAAATATAAACAATGAAAACTATTTAGAGTACCGGTAGGTGTTTATCTTTGGGGTTTCAACATAAGTGAGTGATGTGTATCTTTAAACCTTCATAAGCCTCACTATTCTTACAATATATTTTTGACTATGTCAATTTAGCTTAAAAACACGTATTGAGCAAGCACATTGATTTTATTTTGGCATTTTTGTTTTTATAGCTCAAGGGAAATAAACATGATGCCACAAAGTAAATGAGAAAATATTTTTATATTCTGGAGGTTGAATGGTGCTTTTCTAATAACACCTTGGTCAGCAGCCTAAGTATTCTCTGATAGAATCAGGGAGCCCATTTACTGTCTGTTCCTGGCCCAATTCCTTAAGCTCTACAGGCCAAGTTCCCAGTGATGGTCAGCCCACAGCCTCAGAGAAATCTATCAGGATGCCCGCAGGGGCCGTGCCACCCCAGAAGATCAACACGCACCTCGCTCCTGTGCTCTTAGGAAATCAAGGGCCTGCTGAGGCTTTGTTTCCTTAGTATCTGCTCTGCCCTCATGGGTGCTGAACTTCCTTTTCAAGTTGCAATTTAAAAATTAAGATGTTTTTGAAATAAGGAATGCATGCACAAGACAGGAAATGCAGACGATACCAGAGCGAGTCTTGTGTCCTGAACGTCTCCTTCCCACCCGTTACCTCCTGAGAGGCACCGTGATAACCACACTCCAAAGACGGCCCCCCAAACAGTGTGTGTGTACAGTTTAAAACAGTACTTAACATGCCTACGTTATGCAACTGCTTCTCTCTTAACTGCCATTGGCAGAGCGCTGCCCACTGCCTGCACCTTGCCTGCTTCCCTTATGCTCATGATGGACTTGTCCACTGAGGTACTTTTAGACCTGTCCCCTTCCCCTCTGTAGCTTCTTTTGGAACATTTATCAAATGAGCTGCTTATTGGTGGAGGGTTAGATGGCTCTAATCCCTTGCTATTCCCACAATGAATACCATTTGTAACATGGACGACTATAGAATTCCAGGTGGAAGTGCTGGGTGGGAGTGTGAATTTAAAATTTGATAGGTAACACCCAACCTCCCTCCATAAACCCTGCACCAATGCACACTCCTCTGTTGTACAAGAGAGTCTTTTCCTACAGCCTTGCCAAAAGAGCCTGATAGGCGCCAGCAGAGCCTGATGTCACTCACTGTGCCTGAAGTCCAGCCTCTCTGCACGTTTCAAGTTTGAGTCATTCAACATCCTTCCCGGGGATGGTCCACGGCCTCCCCTCATCGTTTCACAAGGTCTTCCTTTAACTGGTTTGGAGGGGTTCTTTAAGGAAGGAGCCCTTTGTGACATGGGCTGCACGTATTTCTGTGTGCCCTTACATTTTTCTTCTTTTTTACTTATTTTTTTAATTTTGCCAAGAAGAAATGGCATATAATTATGTAACTGAATTGATGAATCCTGTCTTTCACAACTTTGGGGCTACAAAGCAGGCCTTCCAAGATTATAAATATAACTGACTGTGTTTTTGTCTGCTTTTGTGGAATTTTTAAATATTAGAATTTATGTACATACAGGACTGAGATCCAATTGTATTTTTTTCCAGTTATTTACCCAATGGTCCCAACACCCCTTATTATCTGTCTCTCCCATAAAGATATGGAAAGCCACCTTATATTCCACATTTTTATTTTAAAGCCAGTCTTTTCCACCTAGAATGGTCCCTTCTGTGCCTTTTAGAATTTCTGACTTTGAGTTCATTTCTCCACCCGTCTTTCTTACGATCACTTTCTCTGTATTTAGCCTTGAATACTTTGCAGAATCCAAGCTTCAGGGCACACAGGGAGCAAACTCTCCCACCAAAACCGGCCCATAGTAACATCGCTGAGGAGCTGAACCTGTTGTTCCATGGCCCTCTTGGACGAGGTGGGAAGAAGTGATCAGAAGGCAGGGCCCTTTAGCACCCAGCAATGTGCACTCCTGGCCCAGGCCCATCCCTAGAAAGACTTCAGAGCACAAGCCCTCAGGCTTCCACTTGCTCTCCAGAAAGAGCAGGCGGCGGGGTGAATTTCATCAGCGTTGCTAAATAATATGGAAAAACAACTCTGATGATACCGTTGGCTGCCGGATATAGCTCCCAGTTCTGTACAGCACAAAGGCTCCCCTGGCAGCCAGGGCAGCCCAGACCACAACCTCCACTCCCCAACACTGTACGCTGTTCCTGTCCATAACCTCCCTAAGCCCTCCTCTCCTCCCTGCAGCTCTGGGATGGGTCTTCCGCAGGTACAGGAGTCAGTTCCTAGGGAAGGTAGCAAGGGCAGCTCAGGTTAACTCACTGTTCTAGGGCTGACAACACCTGCTCTGCACTCCAGCCTTGATCTCTGAGACCACACCCTGGCCTGCTGGTCACACATGTGCACCTCCCACGCATGTGAAACTCTGTGGGTCCAGCACTGAATTCGTTTCTCTCCAAAAAACCTGCTGCTCATTCTGTTTCCCCATTTTGCTTAAATACCATCAAGCACCAAAGCCAGAAACATGTCAGTTCTAAATATAACTGACTGCATTTTTATCTGTTTTTGTGGTTTTATTTTTTTTATATTATAATTTATTTTCATTTAGGACTGAGATCCAATTGTATCTGGAGACACGCTCAACGGGAGGTTTTGACAAACCACTGCTACAGCTGTGTTACTCCCCGCATCCGCCCCTCCCCGATTGCCCCCATCACCCAGCCTGCTTTGGAGGCACATGTTGGCCTGGAGAGGTCAGCGCTGGTCATAGAAAAATGCAAAGGGAGCACCTTTGGTCCAAAGAAGCCCAGCTATGCCCTGAGAGATTTTCCATGTATCTTCAAGGCTCCTTAGTGATGTTATGACCGCTATGACGTCACTAGGCAATAAGTTAGTGACATCATCGCTCTATTATAATGTACGAAACCATCGTCCTGTATACGGTCCCACACATACATCATGTGGTGCACAGGTGTACACGACAGCAGGTTTCCTTCAAGGGAGGTGATGGGCCTTTCTGGGACTGAATTTCTCCCAACCCAGTCGTACCACCTGCTCTGGGCCACCTACCCATTTAGCTTTCCCCGCTGTATGCGCCCCAGCTCACCTGCCCGTCGCCCATCCCACCTGCCCGACTTCCCATCCCAGTTGCCAGTCCTCCAACCCCCCCCCCCCCGCCACCTACCCGATCCCCCATCCCTCTTGTTCTAGCTCCCATCCTCCTGCCCGCACCCCAGTCTCCCGCTCACCTGTAGGCCCAGGGAGACACGCTGCGCAGCGGGGTGGGCGGCCGGAAGCGGCGGTCGGGCCGGCCCCCCGGGCAGCTGGTGTTGCGCGCCTGCTCGCGCGGGCCCGGTTGCAGCGTGTGCTGGAAGGCGCCGAGCACGCCGGCCGCCAGCCGCCCGTACAGCTGCTCCAGGAGCTCCTCGGGCCGGTCCGCGCAGCCCCGCGCCGGCCGCCGGCTGCTCCTTGGGGCGCCCACCCGGCCCGGCGACAGCGTCAGCGCCAGCAGCACGCCGGCCACCAGCGTCCAGACCTGCGGGACAGGCCGCTCAGAGGCGCGCCAGCGCCGGAGGATGGGCGCCGAGCACACGGGCCCCCGCGCACCCCGCGTTCCCGCCCCGCGCCCCGCGCGCCCCGCTCCGCCCCCACCCCGCGCCCCGCGCGCCCCACCCGGAGCCCCACCCGGATCTCGACCCCGAGCCCGCAGAGGGGCCGCGTGCGGCGTGCGCGTGTGCGTGTGCCGGCCGGGCTGCTGCGCCGCGGGTTGCGAGTGCCTGTGAGCCCGTCGTCCCCGCGCCACCACCTCTTCTCTACCGCCGCCCGCATGCGCGCGGCCCGGATCCCGACTCTGCCCGGGCAGGGGTCCCGGCAGCTCCTCCTCGGTGTCCGGCGTGCGGGGGACCCAGGGACCGACCGGGCACGTGAAGCCCACCGCCGGTGGCGCGTACTCACCAGCGACCCCATGTCCCCGGAGACGATGTTGGGAACCGTCACGCCGAGCCGTGCGCCGGGGACCGCAGGCCGCGGGACTGGGCCGGGGCTCGAGGAGGGGCCGTGGCCGGAGATGGCGCCGCCCCCGCCGCCGAGAGTGTGCCGGGCTCAGAGGGGCCAACTTTGCCAAGTCAGGGGGACGGACTGGGCTCAGGGTGAAGAGACGTTTCTAGTGACTAAAGCTCTCCAAGAACGCAACAGGCCACCCGGGGAAAGCGAACTCAACAGCCTGCAAGGATACTCTTATGCAGAACGACTTTCTATTCTTAGATTCCACTGTTCAAATACATTACAGATTTTAACATTTCTTAGGGTGAGCGGAAGCAGTTCCTCCTTTCCCTTAAACTCCCAGAAAATGATCCTTCTGCTCTCTGTCAACTCTGTATTCAAAGTACTAAATCTTCCCCAACTTGTATTTTTATGGCTGTAAGTGGGCATCGCGTGGTTTGTCCCAAGGCTGGGGATTTCTACTTCATGATAACTAAATTGTAAGTGCAAGCAGTCATATCAAATAAATCTGTTATCCTGTGAACAAATTAAAGGAAATAAATTGTACGTGTTATACTTCAAGAATACAAGAAAACTTGCTCATTTGTTCATTCCACAAATTAACCCCTTTATGTTTTTTAGGTGACAGGCTCATGAATATGGTCATTTTACAGCAGTAATACCTTGGGGAAAAAGATCGATACCTGTCAAGGTTTTTGAACGTGTAGAAAATAAGTCATGGCTCCCTGAATGGCTTACAGCTTTGGTGTTTGACAGCTTTGTAGTAGTCATTCATTGGCTAAACTGCATTTCAGTTATGCTGTGTAGAAAAGCAACACTTTTATATGCCTTGAATATTCTGTAACTAAAGGGTTTAAGGATTATGTTATTTACTACTAAAAATCCCACTGAATCTCCAATTTAAGCGATTTACAGTTCTCAGTAGGTAAACTTTTTTTTTTTTTTTAGGTATAAACACCTTTTTCTGATGAGTAGGTAAATTATTAATGTTCTTCTAGTGAAATGGAAATAAACATACCAATACTCAAATGTTTATTTTTTATTTGATAAAAAAATGTAAGAGCCCTTTAGGAGAGCGGATATATAACATGTTTCATAGAGTCTCAGTGTGTCTCATTGTGACAGCCTTTCATGTGGAGCAGTGCCAGACGACTAATTCTGTGTATTATTCAACAAAATGCCTGCCACTCTCTGTTAACATGGCGATTTTTCTGTTCTTCCTTCATTACCTTGCAAGTGGAAAAGAAAATATTTCCTTTCTAACAGTTTTCATTTGGGAAAGATCACAAAGTACTGAAAATGCTCACATATTTGATGAAACATAAAATTCATCTTCATGAGTCTAAATAGTTGAGAAAGTGTCTTATAAATGGGTGTAAAGTGTTTTAGTTGTCCTATTTGTGATCAAGTCCCCCCATCTAAACATATTTATGAACCTATGATGTTAGCATGTTAATAATGAAATCCAAATTTGAGACATACAAGTGAGAAAAAGGCAGAAGAATACTCAAAACCAAGCTTGTCATGCTCCCTTAAAAAGAATTCTTTCCAGTGTTTTTGACTGAAGATGTCACCATCCTCGCAGTCATGGGAACTTGGCTTAGCATTTTCAGTTCCTCCCTCTCACCCTCTGGTCATTCGGCCACGCCAGTCCCAGGCACAGCTGTAAGATCGCTTATCATTGACTGAGCTGTTGGAAACTCTTTTAGTCCCATAACCCCCAAAACCAGTGTGTGGTTGGCCACTTTCATACTTAACTTCTTGGGTTACTGATGTACATATCCACCCAAACTTCTCTGTCCTTCGAACAGCGGTCAGGTTTTCCCACCATGGTTCTCCTTGCTGCTGTCCTCTTGGTTAGCACCTGGACCTACCGCGGCTCCTGTTCAGCCTTCCTGGCACCTGTAGCACCTAAGCAGGTGATTCATGAAGACCCTGGCCTCTGCATGACCAGCTGAGCTCCAGCTGTCTTCTCTCCCATCACATCTCAGCTATCAAATCATATGGTCAGCCCCCAAATACTGTCATCACCAATGATGGCACCACATCCAAACATTCCATTTCCAATACCCTGTTCCCTAACCCAGTCCCTTTCTATCCATATGCATTCTACCCCCATCACCCCCCATCACATTGTTCTGTGTTATTTTCTTAGCTGTACTTAACCATTTCTAGAACCCTTTAAAAAATGTACTCATTTTCTTTCTTCTGACCGGAATTTGACCTCTTCAAGAACGGGGTCTCGTTCAGTCTAGTCACTGCTGTCTCCTCAGAATCTTGCACATATCGATCTTAGTGTATTTGTTGACTGCCTCCCCTGCTGGATTGTAATCAATCTTGGGAGCAGGAAAGTTGATCTGATTTTGGTTTTCTGTCTCCTGCACCTAACTGTAGAGTGCACGCTGTAGTGACAATGTCAGATAAGGTGGAGGGGTCCATCATCTCTAGCGAGGGCTTCACAAAGAGCCACTTCTGACTGACGTCATTGTGATTCCTCTGCAGAATGCTGATGTGCCAGACATCTTGCTAAGGAGAAATGCAGGCAGGCCTGGCCTCTACCCCATATCCTAGTGCACTATTCAGTGCTGTGCCACTGGGCTGAAGGCACAGAGAGACTACAGAAAAGAGCGATGGGATCACGATTTGGTATTTTCTCTTACTACACTTTGCACAGCCTTCAAACGTAGTTTTAGTAGTATTATCATCCCCCTCAGGCAAAACTTCCTAAGTTGTAGTTTCCAAACTCAAGGTAATTTAGCCTGAATAAAGATTCAGTAAGGATATGTCTTAGCACAGTATTTTTCAAGCTGCAACCCATGAAATCAATGTAGTTTTCATTACAACACTTTAAATGAAGTTATAGATAATAGCATGCACTGAAGTAATAAAGGTAATTTCTGTGAATACACTCACGTGTGTGTATGGGGGGGTGTACTTGGTTGTGCAAGGAAATTCATTTCTTACTGGGGAGTCAATGTTTTCAAAAGGGTAAGGACGTCATCAACCTAAAGGATTAGTTTCACATGTTTTTATTCCATTAAAAACAAAACAAGACTGAAACCCAACTCAAAGAACAGAATACACTTATTTAAAGCCTTTAAAGACAAAATTAAATTTTGTATACTTAATCTAAGGTTTAACATTAGTATGATCTTGCAAGGCAATTTCTTTTCTTTAATAAATAACACATAATGTGCATATTATTCTGGAAGTAAATCATCTCCTAACTCTTCATCAGCAAAATCATCCTCCTCGACTCTTTTCTTAGCCGCAGTCTTTGGTCTTTCTACTTGAGGGCCAAGCGGGTCCACATATGAGGCATCTAGGTTCAAAACAAATAGTGACATTAGAGTGATATAAAAAAACAAAACAAACATGAAACCCTTTAGTCTCATAACCAAAGCTGAACAACTCAAGAGTGAACAGAAATGCTCCCCAAGTCATTTAAATTTTGTCCGTATATACGAAATTCTTAACGCCCGGTTGTCCATTTTTGCCATCTCACCAGTCTTCAGGCCTGGCGTGCCTGTGGGGCTGGGCGGGAGCATGGGCACTTGCCTATTTCTTTGTGACTGCTACTTTCATAAGGCTCGTTTGTCCCGGGCAAAGCTCTGAGTTTGGCACTTAGCCGTTCACCTTTACTACTGGCACTACAGTTCTGGCCACTATCTGAAAACAAAAATAAAAATGCATTTGTTTAACAGGTTGAGAAAACATAACACTCCATCACGAAGCATGCTTATTTGCCAGGAAACAGGCAGGTTTTTTCATTTGGAAGTCAACTTCCGAGGGACGTCATTCTATTATCTGAATTTTAAAAGAAATCTCTTGTTGGGAATCTATAATACAGAGAAAACATCACTTAAGATTCTTTCAAATGTGTGCTTAGTTATAGGTTTCAGTCTTACTGATTCATTTGTGAGAAGTTAGAGACCACTTTGCTGAGCACAGTCTAGCAAAGGACAAAGAGCATAAGGAGAAGGAACATACGGGAAGCGATAGAAGGTCAGTATAAGATGTGTCATCAGCCTCATATCAAGGCAGCTGAGTGGCCGTAAAACCATATCAAATAAAAACCAGCAGCAGAGGCTGTGCTAGCTCAACCCAGGCAGGAGAGAATCTAGACACATAATCTACTTTCTTCAAACATTTGAGGAATGTTCATGTAGAAGAACATTAGAGTCGTTCTATGTAGTACAATTGATTTTGGTTCAATATAAGGAAAAACTTGAAAAGGATGATAGTGTCTGAATATGGAATGGCTGCCATGGGAAATAATACAACTCACATCATTGAAGATTTTCAGATAGGATTGAACACTCATATTAGCAAGAGATATTAGTAGCTTTTTAACCCTAAATCTCTATTATTATGTATTCTAAAAGAGCCACTCTTCCAGTCCCACAGTTTTTATTTCTTCCCTTTAAAATTCCCACAATGTTATTTTTTTTCTGTTACTTTCACCTTCAAAGAGGGGAGTCCATAGATATGCACTGACCGTTTCTCAGTGTGCTTTCTATTTTAGCTTACTGACAATGTTAAGGGATAGAAATCAAAACAAGATGGTCTTTAAAATCCCCACATTTTAAGGTTGGCAAACTGAACCAAAATTTTAAGTGCTCTCTACATTCTTATAAAAAACCATTTCCCTGCATTGTTGATATTATTGAAAATAAAATGCCTTAGCTTAATGCACTAAATGTGTCCACATATTTTATGGTTTTCTTTGGTGTTGTTATTTTGTTCCTCTGTAATTTTTTGGATACAATTAAGCTTTTGTTTTTTGTTGTTTTCATCTACAAGTGCAAATGGGTGTCTTTCAAAGTGTCTGAGTGAGCTCAGGTCCAGAAAGTTTAGAAATACTGCTCTAGGCATGGCTTTTACTTCACTTTCACACAGATATAACTTATCTATATGAATTCCTCTTGTATAACAAAGCCCCAGCATCTCTCTCAGGCATCCAAAGCCCTTCTGAAATCCTAATGTGCAATGCCCAGCCTAAAGGATTCCAGTACGTAGAAAAAGCAAACCTTTGAAAATGAAAACTGACCTCAGTGAACTTTAATTGTCCAGTTGAAAAGTCATAAACACAATTTTAAAGTATTTTCTATTATGAAAACCACTGAGGGTATATTGTGAATATCCTCATTTGATAATTTTCAATAAACTTTCACAGAGTAACATTGCCATACACGGGCAGGTGAAAATGGAGCAATAAGCAATTGTAAGTCGGGGTGGGTTTTATGCCCAAATAATCAAACAAGCTATTATAATTGTTCAACTGTAGCAGCAAACAATAATTACTATTTTCTAGAGGGAAGTTAAATAACAAATAAGTTCAGAAAACAGAATTGAGAGATTATTCTGAATTATCAATCAACACTAACTTCCAATTGATACTTTTATAAGAGAAAAAAAATCCTAAAATCAGAGAATTTAGAGTAAGAAGGTATCTTGAAAATTACCTACACCAGTAAAAAAATCCCTATAAAACGGACAATGTACACAAAGAAATAATTCCTAAACATTACAAATGGACAATAAACATATAAAAATGGTTAAACTTACTTAACCTTAGAAACATCTGAAGTTAAAAAAGCAATCCAGAACCCTATATACTGAAAGGATACCTTTCTAGAAAGCTTAAACACAAGCAAAATTATATTATTTGCATACATGATAAAATTATATATGAGAAGGCAAGAAACTGAAAAATGTAAACCTGAATATATATAAAATATAAAACTCATAGTAGTTATGCATGAGAGAGGCAGAAGACAGAATGGGGAAAAGCACATTGGTAGGTATAACTAATGTTCTGGTTATGTTTTATGATTGCTTTATTAATCCTAACTTTATTACCGTGCTTCGTAACAATGCTAGATTCTTTTGTAGGCACCAGACATTACATAATTTAAAATTCACATAATTCTAAATGTAGGATTCAACATCGCCTATTAAAATGGCCAAGATTTAAAAAAATATAAGAATGGCAAGAGAAATGAACAAATTTTCTGAAATTAATTTGGTCATATATAGCAAAAGACATAAAATTTTCCAGTCAACAAGAGAGCAGAATAGGAAGCCCTAGACCTTGTTCCCTTACAAAGACACTGACTTAACACCGATATATGATCCAAAAAGCCTTTATGATAACTGTAGAAATCAGTCAGGAAGCTCAAAGGCAAGAATAACTTCATTTAAACAGGTAAGAAAAGCCATTTTATTTCAACTGTGTCACCCCTTACCCAGAAGCCAACATAGCTCATAACTGAGAGGGAAAGCCCAACTTGCAGGTTCTCCCTTGGCGGGGAAGACAGGAATAGGAACAAGAAATACCTAAAGTCATGAAAAGTGGGAATCTGTAGCCAAAATTGCTCTACTCAGCAAAGCTATCATTTAGAACTGAAGGACAGACAAAGAGCTTTCCAGATAGGAAAAAACTAAAGGAATTCATCATCACCAAACCATTATTAGACGAAATAGTAAAGGGACTTACTGAAGAAAAACAAGATCAAAACCATGACCAATAAAATGGTAATAAATACAGATCTACCAACAATTTAGTCTTAAAAACAAAACTAAGCAAACAAGAAGAAGAGAGACAGAATCACGGATACAGAGAGCATTATGATGGTTGACAGGTGGTGTCAACCATCAAAGTGGGAAGGTGGTGTGGGGTAATGGGCAAAGAGGTGAAGGGATTAAGAAGTACAAATTGGTAGGCACAGAATAGCCTTGGTGGTGTAAAGAACAGTATGGCAAGGGGAATAGCCAAAGAACTTATATGCATGACCCATGGACAAGAACATGGACAATGGACATGCCATGGACAATGGCATGGGACGTGCTTGAGGGAGTGCAGGGTGCTGGGTGGAGGGGGACAAAGGGAGAAACATTGGGACAACTGCAATAGCATAATCAATAAAATATAATTAAAAAAACATAGTACCCTTACTCCTTCAAATCTCTTCTTAAATGATTCTCTTCTGGTGACCTACAAACTCTGATTTCACTCTCCATTAGACATCACTCAATAAGCATGAGGGAATTTTTGTTTGTTAGAAACACAAACAAACATCAGACAGCACATTCGGGACCTTTCTCATGAATCTACTGTCCAACTTACTTCATAGCACAACTTGCAAGTGACCTACTCTTTGTCATGAGGAAGCCAATCTTCCTTTGCCCCATCCCTTTTGAGCTAAGTGGACACGGATCCAAAGCTCCCTCCCAGCCACGCATCTGTCAGCACAGGTGACACAACCGCACATAACTGCACAGGGCCCATGGGTAGGACCCAGCTGTACTCTGAGAACAGCAGCTCATGCTTATGTCATTCTAGCTGCAAAGCTCAGTTTTAGTGCACCACTCACTGCCTCCATTTGTTTATAACTCATCAAAACTGGAGAAGTCAGCTCTGGCAGTCACTGTAACAGGCAACTCTCAGAGGCAGTGGGAGCCTGTGGAGGGATCAGTAAAGATGGAAGCAAAGTAGATAATTTATTTTATTTTTACTAGGCTTCACATCCTAACTGCTTAACTCAGCACTTGGCATATAAAAAGGATATGAGAGAAGAAGCTGGAAAGGAATAAGTTTTTCTTCAGTAACCATGATGGTCAGGAACCCGATAAATGCTTGTTTGTTGATAGAAAGGCAGAAAGACAGGAAGGCACAGGGGAAGCAACTGTATGTATAAACTATGCATACATATGTATATATTCATAGGTATATGTAACATATATTTTACATATTTTATCACATTTAAATATGTATAGTACATATCTGTTAAATTTTTAGACTGGATTTCCTGTGCTTTTTGTAATTTGCATCCAATGGAAATTCCAAAAGAGGTGTTTGATGAATGTTTTGATCAACTGCATCATTACTGGAATAAATGTTCTACTTTCCAAATTGGTAACTTTAAAAACCAACACCCATTTGTAGATGTAAGTTCTAGTATTTCTGCTAAAAAACCTCTTTTGTAAACAGTAAGACAGCAGTCCATGTGCTGACACTGACCTTCATGCACAGACACACATGAGCTGCAGTTTCAGGAAAAAACCAAGAACAAACTCAAGGTCATACATCAAGCAGAGGTGCACACGGACCTTCAACTATACCCAGGAGTGGACACTAGAATTCGGGTACTATCCACATTCTTCATTGTCAAAGAAATCACCCTTGCCAGTACTTCCATGGGTAAACTCAATTTCTCCTCTCAACAACCCTACCACGTAGGTCCTATGTTGACTACCATTCGACTAAGGAGGAAACTGTGACAGGAGATTAAGTAACTAGCCCAAAGTCACAAAAGATGTGGTAATTTGTAAAAGGGAGTACATGGATGCTGAATGATACCAGGACTGAGGAAGTAACTGCAATGATCTCAAAATAAGGACAGTAAGCTAAGGGTTAGGGGGAAGGGGCACCTTCTGTTGACACAATGTCTCATTCTGTTATTCTGTG
The DNA here is from genome assembly GCA_004026545.1 of Mormoops blainvillei. Lineage (NCBI taxonomy): Eukaryota > Metazoa > Chordata > Mammalia > Chiroptera > Mormoopidae > Mormoops > Mormoops blainvillei. The sequence continues at coordinate 412,903 of PVJD01000184.1, read as the reverse complement.
TGTGACATATTTGGAGGTGGCTCAGCTGTAAACAGCAGAGATCGTTTTAAGACGAAGAGTCCAACAACAGAGAGTCTCACTGCACAGCTGTACACCTGGATTAGATAGCTGTAGCTGGGGCTTTGGTTAAAAGGGAATTCCTAAGCCCCACCTGTCATGATCAAGAACATTCATGGAGAGTTGGGTGTAGAGAGGGAATCAGTTAAGTCCAGTCTGTGGGCCCAACCTGGTCCATTCATGTTTTTGTGTGTCTAGTGAGTTAGCAATGATTTATAGTGATTGGGAAAAAGGTTGAAGAATAATATTTTGTGGCACATGAAATTTACATGACATTCAGAATTCAGAGTCCGCATGTGAAGTGTGAGACCTAGCCACACCCATCCACTTCCATGCTATCTCTGCTGTCTTGAATCCCAGTGGATGAGACGACATGGTCCTCGAGCCTCAACCACCTATCACCTGGGACTCCACGGGAAATGTGCTGACGCCCACCTCAGCGAGCCACTGTGTCAGAGGACAGGTGACGCATTAGCAGATAAGAGCAGCAGGGTGGAATAACACACACATTGCTTCAGGCTCGGACACTGAATATGCTGGTGCTGCTGTGACACTGCTGACTATCTTCTAAAGGTCATTACTAACAATGTCCAGTGTGGTGTTGTCAAGCCAGGGAGTGTGAAGCAGCCAGGGTGTCCAGCACAGCTCCTCCTGAGATCTCCGTGGTAAAGTGGGTGCCTACATGGGATGGAGCTGATGGGAGCGACACTCTTGAGAAGCAGAAGCCCCACCAGTTGGAAGGCTTTGTTCATCCCCCACAGACGCACTCTCTTCTCCCAGATTACCTATATTCTGTTGATTTGATTCTCAGAATTTGGCTGTATTCACATAGATTTTCTATCTCCCCTCCTTAGATAGTGATCTTTTGTCCCTTCATGTGTGGTGGACACTGTGACACACAGGGGCCCAGCAAAACTGTGCAAAGGCATTCTAGGCAAAGAACTTGCCCACCCTTGCCTACAGTCATAAAATAAAACTTTGATTTTTAAGATTAAAAAATGTGGTTACAGCTTGTCAAAAATGCAGATTCCTGGCCCATCATACACTGACTGACTCAGAAGCTCCCGCTGAAGAGGGAAGAAGCTGAGGTTTACTGAGAAAATTAACAGCAAAAATCAGACTTTATAAAAGATGTTCTTTAAAACATTGAATTTAAAGTGAATTTCTGTTCACTGAGTCATATTATCCTATAATTTTCATTATACAATTATTTTTGGTGTAAAACTGAGATACATTTTCGTGGAAAAAGTTCACACACAAGACAATAAAAATTAAACTAAAAATGCAGTAAACCATTAAGTTTCACACAGAGTAAACAAAAAACAATTTTAAAATGTAACCTTAACAGCACAGCACTGAAAATGAGTCACGAATGCCAGCATCATGCTAAGGATGCTGTGTGGAAGGCTCTGTGTTTTGAGGACAGGGACACGTGAGAAGCAGAGGTGGTCTGTGGTTTCCTGGCTTTTGAATGCAGCCAGTGCACCATGCAGGAGCTCGGTGACTGCTCTCGTCCGCTTTCTCCGTGTGGGCTGAGCATGTGCTCACAATTGAGACTCTGCAAGGACACAGTTCTCCCTGTGGGAACTGACTTAATTTTTCTTCTGAACTGATTGTTGTTTGGCACTGAGTTGCTAAAACCTTAACCCAAAATTGTGCCTTTAATAGGGAAATACATCATTACTTCAAGTAGTTAAAACAAATTCACTTCATTTAAGTTAATTCTATTTTAAAAGCAAACTAACATGCTGACAATCCTGGAATGGATATTCAAAATTCTACACGAGGCAGTACTGCCTTTCAGTGCAGTTTGTATCAAATACTAATCATAACAGCCACATGCACTCAGCACCAGAGCATGCCCGGCGTGGTGCAGCCCTCTGTGAGTTGTGTGTACACATTCGCACCAGCTTGGCTGTGACAGATCCAACACAAGAAGCCGAACTTGAATCCATAGACCGCCACACACTGCAGTTTTAAATTTGGTGATTTGTAGACACTCTGTCACACTGAATCCTGTATCATCTCACTGAAGATACAGCGGTGGTTCTCAATGTGTAACCCCAGGGCCGGCAGCATCAGCTTGTCAGAAATGCAGATTCCTGGCCCATCATACACTGACTGACTCAGAAGCTCCCGCTGAAGAGGGAAGAAGCTGAGGTTTACTGAGAAAATTAACAGTAAAAATCAGACTCCCAGGAGATTAGTCTAATCCATAAAAAAGAACAATTTCCAAGGGCCCTTGAGCATATCAGAAATAGTTATTTTATAATATATAAACAAACAGTGATGATGCATTTTAGTTCCCCATGGTTCTCTGTCCTGGGCAATGCTCCAGAAGTTGTGGGCATTGCAATTAAATTATTATACTTAAACTAGCTTATGGTTGGTCTCATTTGGATTCACAGTTCTCCTAATTGAAGTGTGCATCTAATCCAGGCCAAAGGGCCAAATATTCCATGTTAAACTAGAATTGTGCATGTCTAGGTTTTACAGGTTAGAGGTGGGAGATGGGTGATATTGGTACTCTCTTTATGTAGAGGTTTGTCCTGGGAATTCCTGAATGACAAGTGGATAGGGAACAGCCCTGTGGAGTGACTGGTGCTGGTGCGGAGTGTGGGTGCATCCACTGCACTGTGGGGTGCTGGTGGGCACAAGGGGGAAGAGAGGAGAGTAAGAGAGGGGCCCACAGCATGGTTTACTTAGACTTTGAAGCCTGAGGCAACCTTACCCCGGGCATGTGCGGGGAACTGGAGAACGGAAGCAGAAAACACAACTCTTGTCATCAAAGAGGTCTCCAACTTGGGCTTCGGGATGAAGAGAAAAAACAAGGAACAGAAAGGCAAATGGCGGGGAAAGCAGGCAAGTCCCCTGGGAAAGAACTGTTCAGTGCCTTCAACTTGTGCCAAGAGAACGGGAACATGACACCCAGCTTGTAAAAATGTGTCCGCACCACCATTTCTACTCCCAAATGCCCTGGTGTAAGAAAGAGCTTATTTGTGCACTATAAGTGATTATTTGTACTGGATGGAAGTGGACTGGATGAAGAGAGGAAAACTTACTAAAGAACAAGAGCAAGTGGCAGTGGGGAGCACAGGACCAGTACCAGGAGATGACTTCCTAACATAGGCCTCTCAGCACACGGAGGCAGGTCAGGTGGCTCCTTCTCCTACACGTCAGCCTTGGTTTCACCAACCAAACTGTTTTGCTCTGAGGTGCAGCACGATCCCAGAAGTATTGGGGAAAAGTCCCCTAGGGAGGTTGAGCAGCACTTCGTGTCAGAGGGCCTGTTATCTTGGTGGTCCCTGAGGTGCATCTTGACCTTTCTGGTGTTTCTAAGAGGCAGGGCATTGGAGTTGGTCTGGGGATACTTTCTTGGGCCTCTGGTTAAGCCGCAGCCTACTCAAGTGTTCTGGGTCTGCCTTGGCATCCCGGTAGGAGGTCCTGATGTTTTTGAAGCAGATTTTCTAAGTGAATACATCAGGGTTAACACTGGAGACATTTCATGAGGTACCAGGGAAGACTGAGAACTTCCCACACGGTTGCTGCTGCTGTTTAGGGAGGGACTGGTTGGTGACTCTGAACTTAAAATTTTTAGAGGAAGTGTAGGATCCTTAGAGGATGGTGAATCTGGTCCCAGAATTTTAGTAAATAACGAATACTTCCCTAGGGGTTATTCGAAACAAGTATTCTCTCATGGGACACTCAATTTCAAAAGAGCTCATGTCAAAGACGACTGCTTCCGAAGGGCAAGCATGCACCAGCGGCAGCAATGTTCCAGGGTTTCTTTAACTGAAGCACAACTCCTGGTCCACTGACTTTTTGGACGGTCAAAACATTTTTGGTACATACTGGTCTACAATCCCTCATCCACAATTCCAAATAAAGAGATATGAAAGTCATGTGTTCAGGTGGCAGTATGGAAACTTCTTGGACATAAAACCTAACTTGCCTGAAGTGATTTTTAGTCATTATTATCCTAAATGCAAATATTCATGTTTCACTGTATTATTATTTTATTCAATGATGAGGTGCTCTCGTGGGAATTCCATGCTCTATGGCATATTACTTTTCTAAACTCCAAAAATATGCTAAATCCCACAGCACACCCTGTTCCAGAGGCTTGGAGAGGGGCTCGGGTCCAGGTTGCTGCCTCAGGCTTACAGACAACTGCAGGGGCCCATTTCTCAGACCCGGGATGCAGCTAAATCCAACCCAGACAGTCAAAGGAATATGGTGAAACAGAAGTGGGGGTGGGATAGTGGTGAAACTGAGGTACAGCTGAGGGCAGGGAGCCAGTATGGAGACACGGGTGTCCATCATGACCAGGAGTCTGATGAGACAGGAGACACTCGCTCCTTGAGCAACATTTCCTGTGACCTGAGGGTTAGTCAGGACTAGGAGGTTCAGGGGGTGACACTGGACTGAGCCTTGGAAGGTCAGGCTATCTCGCTAGAACTAGAGTCACTGGTGACTACCCACCTAATAAACTTGGTGAGGCAGAGCTCTGACTTCTAGCAAGAGTTTTTGTGCCTGATATGGTTGTGAGCCCTAAGTCTTAGAAAACACTGGGGCCTTTCTCGGTTGTGGCAGCCCTCTCAGCATGACAACGCATGTGTCTTTCCAGCTAGATTCAAATTTTCTAGAGCACAGGGGTCACTGTTTTACTCATCTCTATGTCCTTGGCACTGAACACAGTGTTGGGCGGCAAGGACGCATCTACTAAGTGTTGTGAGTTAATGAAAGGCCTGTCTAACTAAAAGTCACACCCTCCTTGCCCTGATTCCTAGATCACAGATAGGATGACAGGATGTAGCTGGGCAGTTGTGTGGACTGGGTCACATTTGCATGACCCTGCTAAGTATGGATGCGAGAGAATGGAGCTGCATTTATTTGTCCCATTTGGCATTTAGTTTTCTTATAGTTTCTTTAAAAAACCACCACATTCCTACTAACTTTAACTTCAACTATCCCCTGAAGCAGAGGAGGAAGGCAGATTTTGTTGTTGGGAAAAAGGGAAGGAAGATTTGCCAAACGAGCCTTCATAATAAGTAATGACATCAAGAGCAGTTACAGAGTCAAGGACTTCGGAGATGCAAACAACTTGAGAAATCACCTAAATCTTACGGCATTTACGATTGCTCCAAAGACACATGACTGTCACGGTCAAGGTCGGAGTAAGAACCATGTCCCTCAGGTCCCAGATTGGCATTGTTTTCCACACTGAAAGAGAGACTGAAGACCCAGGGCTGTCTGCATTCTATAAGACCACCTTACTTCTCATGGTGCTTCCTTAAAATGTAAGTTTACAAATTTTACACAGTAAAACCTCATTAGTATGGATATCTATAATAATTTATCCAACTTGAGGTTGTTTGTTATGCAATTAGCATAAACAGGTATGGTTAAGAACTACAGTTGCTAACATTTACACTCAATGTACATATCAGGCTGACTGCCTACAAAATTGGTTAGAATAAGTGAGGTTTTACTGTGTATACAATAAACAAGTACACAGACACACAGAAAAAGGACATTTTTGGACTGTTTAAAATGTGTGCAGAAGCCCATGTGCCAATCCGGAACTTCAAGGGGCAGAACACACTTACCACGGCCCGCGCTGCTTTCTCTCATGCCACGGGAACCTCCGCTGCTGTCTCTGCCAGATTTTATGCGCTGGAACAAGAAGATGTGTTTAAAAGAATAGCTGATGTTCCTTCAAAGTTATATATCACTAAATGTTGATTTTTAAATTAATTATATTATGTAACTCTAAAGACTTACTTCTCCTACTTCCTGAAAGCTGCGGTCAAATTGATTGTTGCCTGAGTTCAGAGGCAGATTTAATGGCGGGCACACTGGGCGCACACCCTAAGCCCCGATTTCTAAAGGGCCCCGCAAAACCCCAACTTTACACTTTTTTCTAATGACACCAAGTTTGGTTTCATATGTGCCATTTTAATTACGTACAAGTTTACAATTGGTGGTAAAACCTGATAGTATGTTTAAATATTTTCTTTTGTGCCCAGGGCCTTAACCAACCTTAATCCACCTCTGCCTGAGTTGGTTCTATAGAAATAATAACTACATTGTTTTGTAAGTCCGAGGTTCAAAGCCCACCTTCCAACATGCTGAGTGACCAGTCCTTGTCACACACTCAAATCGCGCACACACTTCAAACTGCAGGGTAACCTCTGCTCATACAAACATCCTAAAAACCAAATACTTTCTTAATGTGAAGTTCAGGTTTAAACACAATCATTAAGAGGGGGATGGGGTGGAAGGGAAGAAAATCTATGAAAAGGCGATTTCCTGCATTGGTCCTATTCTACAATGATTGGACCTAAACCATTAAAGGGGAAAAAGGCAAACTGTTTTTTGAAATTTAACTTCTACAATAAATGCATTATTGAAATCTCAGAAATGCCTAATCTGTTCAACAGTCTACTTACTTAGACACAAATTTCCCCTTAAAACACAAGAAATACTGCCAAGCCGCGACATCCTTAGCTTTCCCTTTACATTTTATTGTTATTTGCATTTGTCTTCAGCATTAGAATTTTTTTATCAACACTGAAACTGTCTTGGTTACACTGTAAGATTGTTTAGATACAGTGTAGTGAACAGAAACACACAGCTTCTGATAAACATTTTCTGTACAATTGAATAAAGAATTTTTAACACAGGTTGATATCTTATTTAGATCTTTAATTATAGTAACATAATTTTGTATTTAATTCAAAGGACAAATTATTTATTTGCTCAACACTGACAATTCCCCAGATATTAATAAATTACCAATTCTTGGATGACATTATTGACATTATGGTCTCCTGGGGAAAAAAATATTCCCTTCAATAATTCAAGACTTATTTTTTATAAAATGTAACATTCTCCTAAAACTTAGGATTTAAAAATACGGAAAAGTGCTCAAGTTTTGTTCCATTAAAAAAAAAGAAAGAAATCTCTCTTGAAATCCCACCTCTTCCCTTGCCTTTATAACCAAAGAAAATCTAAAAATTATGAACAAAATGAAAACTTAAACATCTATAATCAGATTTTATTTCATAATTTGGTTTTCAATCATCTCCAGAGTATCTGAAAGACAATGCTAAAATAATCAAGCTGATACAGACAAATGTACACATAGTTTGACATTTTTCTAGTCCAGTGTGAGCAAAGACTTTGTGTCCTTCTTAAGTAACCCTCAGTTTGGGACAAACAAATGTAGAAAGGGGAGCACCTTCCATGCCCGCTGCTTCCTTTACCTGAGGGCTCTTGTGGACCTCCCCCCGCCAAGAAAAAAAAGTGGATTGGCAGACATGTACTAAACCTGACAAGCTCAAGGAGGCCTTAATGGCGGCCTTACAAACGCAGAGACCAAAGTAACCACAGAGGATGGTGTGAAATTAAAACTTCCTAACTAAAGGCAGGTCACGGTGGGTAGTCACGGCCTAGGCTGGTATCTTCCCGGACAAAAGTCAGTCTTTAACTTAACTGAGCCTGTCTGTTCTTTTTGTACCTACAGTAACACACCTTTGAAATGTCGAGGTAATTTCCTTTTTTCCTGACCTCCTCAGACCACAACCACTGCACAAGAGCAGAGACCACAAATCCTCTCATTGTTACTATGTTAATTAACTGTTCATTGTCCTGCACCCACCTATGTAAAAAAGTATGTGTCTAATTAGTTTTACTTTTTATCCAATCCCAGGGAGTGCCCCTGCCTTCTTTCTCCTGCCTCCCTAATCTGTCACCAATGGATTTCATGTAACCCTCTTACATCTTCCCCTTCGATTCTGATGTGTAAAATATGTGGTAAAACTGCCATTTTCCTGAGCATTTTCCCAATCCATTGAGATTTTGCTTCCTGGCAATTGTTGTCAATTTGGCGCAAATAAACTCATAAAAGTTCTTACAGGTTTGAATGTTTCTTACATTGACACTCTCATCCTACACTGACAACATTTTGGCTCTAAGCCATCTTTTCCTAACCAATTCCTTCACGGCCTTACTCTTTCTTCCAGTTTGGAGTCGCCCCACCACTGTGAGTACATCCATGTCAGGGCTCCCCAGTCTCTGGCCTGGCTTCTCATCTTTTTGCTTCACTAGCTAAGAGGAACCTAAAACCTGGCTGATTCAATGACTTTCTGTTCCTCTCCTAGGACACTGAAGATAAGTCCCTAAGCACGACGTAGCCTCCAGGTGCCTCCCACGGCCGGCTTGGGGTCCTCAAACAGCCCCTACAAGCCGGCCTCACTTTCGGTAACTGCCACCTCCTGCCATGGGACTCCCTCTCTTTGCCTGCCCTCGTCCCTCTCAGGCTCAGCTCCACTCCTGCCTCCCCCGGAGACTACCCTGGTGTCCTGGTGGGCCTTACCCAAGGTGCTCGCCAGCACCCGTGCACCCCGCACTGATGCTCAGGCCCTGCTTCAATCTTCCTTCACCCTCTCCAGTGGGCACAGAATGTAGGTTTTCATTCTCTTGCAACTGAATGAATATCTATTGCCATTGAAAATCAATGAATTCACTACAGTGCACCCTGTGTACCAACAGCTCTCTCAGCTGTAGCCATGGGCTCACCAGGAAGTTACAGAGGTGGCAATTTCAGAAGTAAAACTAAACATTTAAAGAAACATTAGTTTGATAAGGTTCGAAGTTCAAAGAAGTATAAACTTTGTTCACATTTCTTTTCTCACACCATCCACACCATCGAGTCTTGATCATGAATGGTTCTGTCCTCATCTAACTTCTTCCTCAGCAGACACAAGGCAAGCCCTTGGGGGACACAGCCTCTGCAGTGGCGCTCCCACAAGGCCACAGGATGCCAGTGCCTGGACCCAGCCCATGAGGCATCCGCACATTCCGCAGGAGGCCTGGGGGGACCCCAAGGGACTAAGAAAACCAGGAGAGGGGAGAGTCACTGAGCCACTGCTAAGTCAGGCAAACGGAAAGCTCAAAAACGTCCATATGTTTATCAATAATGGGGCCGATTAATCTCAGTGAGGGTGATTTTAACTGCACGAATGGAAAGAGGCAAAGTTGGACTGATTTGAAGGGGGCCTGCGGTGTGAGAAAAAGATCATGTAGATAACATAGCTGGGAGAAGAGAAAAACGGCAGTGGAGCAGACCCCAGATTTTGCAGGGCCTGAAGTTTATAATCTGGAGAAAGAACAAAAACTATGAAAATAAAATAGCTCCAACAGCAAAAATGCATTTATACGTGCCGAGGCAAATGGGCACCTGAAGCGGAAGCCCTGCCCTCCAGAGTCTGCGCGCTGGCGGCTAGCACTGTGCCCTCGGCACACAGGGCAGACTGCTTTCGGTGGCTCTCTGGCCTCTAGAGCTCAGGCTCTTGGAGGACCCTGTCTCACAGTGATACCCCTGATTCATGATCCACCTCAGATGTAGCACAGACCAGGCACAGTAAATGTTAAACACAGTCACGTAGATGCTCTCATCATATGGTATGTGAGGATTTCAAAGAGGAGAATTACTCGTTCCATCTCCTCAGAGTTTTAACAGTTAATAGAGTTCATGGGAATTCGTACTCACTTTAGACTAGTGTGAGGTAGGGTCTGATGACAGGTGAAAGAGGAAGCATTGAAATAATAACTGACAAAATGATTTCCAATACAGCAAAACTAAAATGTGAGGGAGCAGCCACATAATGGAACATAGATCAGAAAGTGACAGAGGAAAAAAGTGTTATGGACACAGAAAGTTGTTTACATTATTCTGGGGGGAAATTGTGGGGGTTAAAGTCAGTATTTTTGTAAAAAAAAAAAAAGTCCTATTTTAAAAATATATGTATTGATCTATGTTTGTATATATTTGTAAAATGACCAGGAAGACACATACCAAATGCTGACAGTGATCTCGAAGTGCTAGGATGGGTGACTTTCACTTTTTTAACACATTTTTATTTGAATCAACATATGACTTAAAAAAGTAATCTGATTTTTTTTAAATCACTTATTTTTTAATAATATAAAAAAAAGATGGCATTCCTATTCTGAAAAAATATGATGCCACTCCCATTTTGAAAGAAAAATGAAAGTGCCAAGAGGGGCAAAGTATAGATACAAAAAGATCAATGGGACAAATTAAATAAACAGGCATTGCAAGTGAGAAAGAAACATTGTTTCCCTTTTCCCCTACTGTTCAATATGAGCATATGACTATATATATGTCCTCTGCTACTCTTCTGGGATTGGAATAAATCCAGAGCCTTAAACATTGATATCCCCTTATTCATCAGTACCAGGGACAGTACTACTCAGAATGGAGGCAGATAGCCTGCCAGGCCACAAGCTGTCATCTGCTCTCAATGAGGTGAACACAGAACTCAAGGGAGAGAGCTGACAAGCTTGCATATCGATTTGACGTTTTGATATCCAGTGCGTGACCATTTTGCGAGTGATGTCAATGACAGACTGGACAAAAAGTTAACCACACCACAGACAGTTTGAGAAGCACTGATGGAGAACATTCACCCAATTCTACAGCTAATGAGAATGAGGTCCAGAAGGATAAATGTCCCTTCCAAGTCACAGAGCTGGTCAATGGTGAAGCCAGGAGAGAAGTCCAAGGTCCTGTCTACCACCCTTGCTTTTACTCCATAAGCCTTGGATTTTTGTCCAATAGAACTGAGGAGCAGTTAGTGTTTCCTGGCTAAGGATTCTTAAGAAGATTGGCTCTGACTTCAAATTCAAGAGACAATAGAACTTAAGACATTTCTTTGTGATTTCAACTCCAAAGAACACATGGCCATGGCTGTCAACTTCCTGCACTCAGGTCTCTAAGCACATTTCTTCCTAGAGATCTCCATACCTGCTCCAAACACCAGCTCTTCCAGGAATGATCTCTGTGACCTCCTCTCAAGCTGAACCCCTCCACCTCTACTTCTGTAGCTCTTGTTTCCCTCACAGGCCACATGATCCTAGCAGAGGAACTGGTGTTCATCTTATGCTCCCATGTTATGAGCACCTTGAGCATGGTGCCAACTCTTACTACTATGTGTCCATTCCACAGAGCACAGCACATTGGGATTAATGTTTTCTGAGGAGAGAAAGGAAGACTAACACAAGGCAATGCATGAAGACACCGGCATCAGTGGCCTTTCACAAAGGAAGTGATTGTGAATCTTACCCAGAAAAATGTAACCAATGCTCAAATCACCATGATTTTGATATCAATGATACATATTTTCTCCCACATTTTTGTTAGACTTAGTAAATGCAATAATGCATAAAATGTGCAAGACATTCTTGTAGTTGTCATAACATGAACTTTTTAATATTTTGTATTTCTTTTGTAAGTGAATTTTAAAGCAATGCTTTTATGAGATCTTATTACTAAATCTCATTTTCTTTTAGGAAATATAACCCTATAACCAAAAGGGTTTCTGCTTGAATAGATTATATACTTATTTTCTTTTTTATTTTTTGGTAATAACTGGAGACTTGAGGATAAATACTAACTACATTTTATATTAGTTTTGATTATCATATGATATTTTGTCAATTTGGATGAAAGAAGACATTTCTTGGAATTGTTGTTTTCTTCGGGGAGAATACTTTGAAAATTCAGAAATTTGAATTCTTTGAAAATTCAGAAAATTGCTTTCAAAAATGGAATGAATGAATTACTAATATACTTCTATTTTCGGACTAGCAATTAAAACTTCCTGTATGCTGTAAATTACTTATCCATTTTCTTTTGCCTCCTAATAGTTTCTTTTCATTCTCTAATTGTTTTGGGAATTTTAACTAACATTTTTCTCTTTTTCATATTAAAATACTTGTACTGTCTTTACTTCCTATCTTCCCATTTTGTTCTTTTCCAGACAAAGAGTCATGCTTGACAGAAACACAAACATCTCTTAAAACACAGCAGTGCTCTGGGCCCAGTGTCCAGACAGGGAGAGATGTCTGCTGCAGGCGCCGCCCCCTCCCATCCCCCACCTCCTCAGCCCACCTGGGATTGCTTTCCACTGGCACTAATGAACACACACGTGCAGAATTTCTTCTTACTGGGGATGTGATCCCTCAAGCACAAAGGGGAGAACAGGCTTCTCTTTCATAATAGATCCAAGAAGACAATGAGGTTCGCTGAAGAGTTACTCTATATAAACAAATTTCTGACTTTAACATCTTAAAAAAGGCCTTCGGGGCTCAGGGAGACACATTATCCTGACCCACATAAACATCAATCAATTTATCTTTCTTTCTTAGGTATACACAAATCCTTTTCCAGTTTAAAATAATTTAAAAAAACCCAAACCCACGGCCTGATTTATGTTCTGTCTACTCCATCCCCCCACACCAAATCTGATTCCATATCCTGGGCTGGTATTTGATCATTTGGGAGCATAAACTGTATACTAGTGATTCTCAGACTTTAGTTATTCTAAAAATTACCTGGAGAACTGTTTAAAAAAACACAGGCACAGATTCTTGGATCCATATCCAGAGACTATAATCCTGAGGTAGGTCTGGGCTGGGGCCCAAGGGTTTATAATTCTAACACCCGGGTAATGTGCCCGGGTAATTCTGAAGTACTACTGGTCTACAGACCATGCCTGAATAGCACGCTTCTGAGACCCTAACTCCTAATCATATTATGGTGAGTTGATGGCAAGGTACATTTTCATTTAATTAATGCTATGAGTTACCAACTTTGCTGGATGCAGAATAAGTAAGGGCTGTACACAACTGAAAATGATGACTTGCGTCACTCTCTTTCTCTGCTCTTCCTAAGGTGTCAGGCAGTGTTAGGAGTCAGGGTCTGGATCCCAGGTCTGTCTCCAATAGCTTGTGACCTGCAGAAAGTTACTTAGCCACTGTGTGGGACTCAGTTTTCTGACCTGTAAAAAGTGGTAATAATCACACCGTATCCAACATCAAGGGATTATTGCAATGATCACATTAGTTGAGGCATGTAAACTGCTTAGAACAGTGCTGGACTTAACTATGAAATTGATAAATGTTAGCTGTTATTAATGTCTAGTTAAGCAGATGTAGTAAAGTGGAATTAAAGGGAAACCTGTCACCAGAGTCATGAAGAAGGCTGACATTGCTCAGGCGGTTAGCAGGCTATTTACTGCCATTTTTTTTTGCTGCCAAACTACTGCCGTTTTCAGCTCTCCAGAGGAGGGACAGGGGTAGAGACTGGGTGTCAACTGTGTTCTTCAAAGCAGCTGCAGGTAAAGGAAGGCTGGGTGATTACCTGTGCTATCACTGGTTTCCATTACGGGGCTGTTTCACTAATGGCTCAATCAGCAACACAGAAGAGCTCTCCTACAGCTAACCACAGAGACCGAAAGAGCTTTGGCAAGAAGCACCTTCAAATCAGATGTAGAAAGCTCCCGACTATAAAAAAGACACGTGACTATCTAACAATGTGGAAATGTTTAAAGAAAGAAAGATATATTATGAGGGCATTAACAATGATTTTTATGCAGAGATTCTAATTACATAGGAAAAAATGTTAAGTCTTTGCACCATAACAGATTCTAAATGAGAAAGAGAAAAAGCAACAATAGTTTTAAGTTCAAATTTAGAAAAGGAGCTTATTTATTCTATCTTGTTTCATAACGAATAGTACATTTTGTGTTCCAAGAGCCAGGAAAGAGTGCCCTGCCCCTGGGCGCGCAACCTGAAGGGACAAACTGAAACGGCACGCAGCAAATCTCTGAAAAGCTGGCTCCCAAATATAGGAGAATTCTTTCTCTTTAAGCCTCTTCTTCCTAGGACCTTTCTTTCTTTTTTAAAGTATATTTTATTTATTATGCTATTACAGTTGTCCCATTTTTTTCTCCATTTTATTCCCCTCTGCCTTGCAAACCCTTCCTACCAACATCCCGTGCCCTACCCTTAGTTCATGTCCATGGGTCGTACATGTAAGTTCTTTCGCTTCTCCATTTCCTATACTATTCTTGACCTCCCCCTGTCTATTTTGTGCCTACCATTTATGCTTCTTATTCCCTGTACTTTTTCCCCCATTTGCCCGCCAACCATTCCCTGCTGATAACCCTCTGTGTGATCTCCATTTCTGTGATTCTATTCTTGTTCTAGTTGTTTGCTTAGTTTCTGTTTTTGTTTTTTTTAGGTTCAGTTTTTGATAGTTGTGAGTTTGTTGTCATTTTACTGTTCATAGGTTTGATCTTCTTTTTCTTACATTAGTCCCTTTAACATTTCATATAATAAGGGCTTGGTGATGATGAACTCCTTTAACTTTCCCTTATCTGGGAAGCACTTTATCTGCCCTTCCATTCTAAATGATATCTTTGCTGAATAGAGTATTCTTGGATGTAGGTCCTTGCCTTTCATGACTTTGAATACTTCTTTCTAGTCTCTTCTTGCCTGTAAGGCTTCTTTTGAGGAGTGAGCTGATAGTCTTATGGGAACTCCTTTGTAGGTAACTCCCTGCTTTTTCTTTCTACTTTTAAGACTCTCTCCTTATCTTTAATCTTGGGTAACATAATTATGATGTGCCTTGGTGTGTGCTTCCTTGAGTCCAACTTCTTTGGGACTCTCTGAGCTTCCTGGACTTCCTGGAAGTCTGTTCCCTTTGCCAGACTGGGGAAGTTCTCCTTCATTATTTTTTCAAATAAAGTTTTCAATTTCTTGCTTTTCCTCTTCTCCCTCTGGCACCCCTATGATTCGAATGTTGGAACATTTGAAGTTGTCCCAGGGGTTCCTAAGCCTCTCCTTATTGTTTTGAATTCCTGTTTCTTCATTCTGTTCTAGTGGAATGTTTATTTCTTCCTTTTGTCCCAGATTGCTGATTTGTGTCCCGGTTTCCTTCCCTTCGCTGTTGGTTCCCTGTATATTTTCCTGTATTTCACTTTGGATAGCCTCGATTTCTTCCTTCATCTTGCAACCGAGCTCAATCATTTCTGTGAGCATCCTGATTATCAGTGTTTTGAACGCTGCATCTGTTAGGTTGTCTATCTCATCGCTTAGTTCTTTTTCTGGAGTTTTGATCTGTTGTTTCATTTGGGCCATATTTCTTTGTCTTGGCGTTCCCATTAAGTTGTAAGGGGTGGAGCCTTAGGTATTCACCAGGGTGGGGCAACCCACAGTCCCTGTGTTGTGGTTCTGGTACTGTATGTTGGGGAGGGGTCAGAGAGGGAACAATGCCACTTGCTCAGCTCTTGCACTGCTTTCAGTCTCTTCCCCCACTACCCACAAGGACACTGGGCCCTTCTGATGCTCATTCCAGGGTGGGTGGGTTTGTGTACGTTCTAGGACCCTGTGGGTCTCACCAATGAACTCTCCTATGAGGCTGGGAATTTCTTCTCCAGCCTCAACCCCTACAGATTTTCGCAGCCAGAGATTTTGAGGCTTTCTTTTCCTGTGCTGGAACCCTGGGTTGCGTGGTCTGTCTCACTCCCCAGTTGTTCCTCCCTGTGTATCTGCATGCAAGTGTGGGACTGTCTGGTCCACCAGCCACCATGTTGCCTGCCCGGTCCTCCAGCCTTTGCCTTGCCACATCCTCTCCACTCGGTTGCCCGTTTACATTGCTCCTACCAGTCTGGATGAATGTTTCTTCTTTAACTCCTTGGCTGTCGAACTTCCACACGGTTCAATTTTCTGGCAGTTCTGGTTGTTTTTTGTTTTTAAATTTGTTGTCCTTCTTTTGGTTGTATGAGGAGGCAATGTGTATCTACCTATACCTCCATCTTGGCCGGAAGTTAGGACCTTTCTTTTCCACTAACTTTCTCCCTTCACTTTGTATTTATAAACAAAACATAAAAGAGAAAACATCAGGAAAATGTCTCTTTGATATAAGATGCCATGGGGAATACTAAAGAATGATGGAGAGATCAATTTTAAGGAAATTGAAGTGTTTTGTGGATGAAGACAGAACTTTAACCCTAAAGATTATGGAATAACAAGGTTGGAAGTAAAGAATAACAAGGTTGGAAGTTCAGCTATAATAAAAGAAGATATCTAAATGACACTGGGTTTAATACAGATTACAATGAGGGCAGTGATAAAATATTACCAGAGAGGCTTCACTCAAGCACAGGGAGTCATTAATAATTTGGGTAAATAGGTAAGGTAAACAGTGGATAATCTAAATGTATCAATAATAAACTTGTTATAAGTTAATAAACTTGTAACTCATATACAAATTTACTAAAGTATTCTTAACTAAAGCATTAGGGAATTACTTTTAGTGAGTATAATATAAGAATTAGAGGTCAGGTCTATGAGAGAAATAGGCGAAAGTTGATGACAATCAATGAAAGCATAAATATCTTGATGTAAGAAGAACCAAGTTGGCTGAGTAGTAATTAGAAAGGAAAAGCAGTTTCGAGCACATTCATATGTTTACTTACAATAGTTAAATTTGAGTCCATTTGAATATTAGTCCAAAGTAGTCAGTCAGATGAAAAACAAAAGCACAGTATTACAGAGTGAGAAAGCAATAAAGGAAAGAGTTAAAGGGGAGAGGAAAAGTCAACAGGGAAGAGGAAGCAAAAGTAAAAGTGAGTTCTAGTAATGACCAAAGAGAGAGGATGATACCTATAATGGCTCAGCTAATACACAACTGAGTAAATAATAAAATTAAGTGTAAACTATAAGAAATTATGTGAAAGCAATTCTGAATCTCTATAAAGGATTACCACAAGGTCTGTCCACAAAAAGTGCAGCCATTGTTAACATGATGAGAATGATTTGCGCAACACCAATGTAACCTGACAGCCAAAGAGAGTGGATTGAAATGCACATGTGGAACAATGATGACTTCACTGTACTAGCCAGTGGGGGCAGTAGACACTGTTGACTGAGTATGTGTACTATGCGGCTGTCATATTCAAAATAACTGAGTGAGTCATTGATGCCAATCAATGAATCTGCATCAGATTTTGCATTAAGCCTGAACATCCCACCACAGAAACTATTTGGATGATTCAGAAGACAGCAGCTATGGGCAACTGGTGATTGGCAGTTTTATCACAACAACACACTTGCTCATGCATCACGTCTCACGTAGAGTTTTTTGGTGGAACATCGAATCACCCAGGTGACTCAGCCCCGCTGCAGCCCAGATTTGGTGCTCTGTGACTTCTGGCTTTTCCCAAAACTAAAATCACCTTTGTAGGGGAAGAGATTTCAGACCATTGATGAAATTCAGGAAATGCCGATGGGGCAACTGATAGTGACTGGAGAACTGTGTGAGGTCCCAAGGTGCCTACTTTGAAGGAGACTGAGGTGTCATTGTCCTATGTACAATGCTTCTTGTATCTTGTATATTCTTCAATAAATGTCTCTATTTTTCATAGTATGTGGCTGTATACTTTCTGGACAGACCTTGTTGGCTTTTACCTCTCAAGTTCATTTCCCAGGAATTCTTGGAAAACCTGAATTCAGATCCCTCATGAACCAGCTTCAAGGAACTTCCCAGAAAGTTAGAAGGCTACTCATTTTTTAAAACAGAAATGACAACACATATACCAAACTTTTTGTTTAGGGTTATAAGTTGCAATAAGTGTATTATGCACAATCCATAATTTGTGGTAGCTTTATGTGCACTGTTCAGGATAATTAAACTACTGAGGCTTAAACTTATAAAGTCTTTTTTTTATCTTTTTAAAAATAACTTTTTTATCCTCACCTGAGAACATTTTTTCATTGACTTTAGAGAGAGATGAAGAAACATCAATTGGTTGCCTCCTGTACATGCGCCAACTGATGATCAAACCTACAACATAGGAGTATGCCCTGACCAGGAATAGAACCTGCAGCGTTTTAGTGGATGGGATGATGCTCCAACCAACCAAGCCACACTGGCCTGGGCCTTTTTTTTCACTTTAAATAATTTTTTATTTTTCAATTACAGATAATGTACAATATTAGTTTCAGGTGTAGAACCCAGTGATTAGACATTTATATAACTTACTAAATGATCACCCCAATAAACCTAGTACCCATCTGATACCATGCAATTATTACAATATTATTGCCTATATTCCCTAATCTGTACTTTACACCCCCCTTACTATCCTGTAACTACCAATTTGTACTTAATCCCTTCACTTTTCTCACCCATCCCCTCAACCCCCATCCCATCTGCCAACTGTCAATGTTTTCTGTAACTATGGTTTGTTTCTTTTCTGCTTGTTCATTTATTTTGTTTTTTAGATTCCACATACAAGTGAAATCATATGGTATTTGTCTTCCTCTACCTGACTTATTTCACTCAGCACTATTTCCTCTAAGTTGATCCATGTTGCTGCAGATGGCAAGATTTCACAGATTTCATTCTTTTTTATGGCTGAGCCATATTCCATTATATATGTGCACCACTTCTTCTTTATCCATTCAACTACTGATGGACACTTTGGTGGCTTCCATATCTTGGCTATTGTAATTAATGTTGCAATGAACATATGGATGTATATTTCATTTTGATTTAGTGTTTTGGGTACCTTTGGATAAATATCAAGAGTGTGGATTGCTGGGTCCTTCTTTGTCTCTTGTTGGTTACATAGTCATTGTTTTAAAGTCTATTTTGTCTAGTAT
Organism: Mormoops blainvillei; assembly: GCA_004026545.1. Taxonomy (NCBI): domain Eukaryota; kingdom Metazoa; phylum Chordata; class Mammalia; order Chiroptera; family Mormoopidae; genus Mormoops; species Mormoops blainvillei. The sequence goes on along the minus strand of PVJD01000184.1, from coordinate 394,306 downwards.
ACGTATTACTACCCCAGCTTTTGTTTGTTTCCATTTTCATGAAATATCTTTTTCCATCCCTTTACTTTCAGTCTGTGTGTCTTTTTATCTGAAGTGAGTCTCTTGTACAGAGCATATTAGGAGTCTCGTTGTTATCCATTCAGCCACTGTTTGTCTTTTGATTGGAGTATTTAACCATTTACATTTAAAGTAATTAATGATATATATGTATTTACTGAATAATTTTATTTTTCATAAGTTTTATTTTTTTCCCTTCTTCTTCTTATAGAAGACAGTTGAATATTTCTTGTAATGCTGGTTTGGTAGTGTTGAACTTCTTTAACTTCTTCCTGTCTGGGAAACTCTATCTGTCCTTTGATTCTAAATGATAGCTTTGCTGGGTAAAGTAACTTTGTTTCATGCCAATCCCTTCTGGCCTGCCAAGTTTCTGTTCAGAAATCAGCTGAGTCTTATGGGAGCTCCATTTTAGGTAACTAAATGCTTTTCTCTTGCTGCTTTTAAGATTCTTTGTCTTTAACCTTTGTCATTTTAATTATGTGTCTTGGTGTGGGCCTCTTTGGGTTCATCTCATTTGGGACTCTCTGTGCTTCCTGGACTTGTAGATATTTTCTTCACCAGGTTAGGGGAGTTTTCTGTTACTATTTTTTCAAATAGGTTCTCACTTTCCTGCTCCCTTTCTTCTCCTTCAGGCACTCCTATGATATGTGAGTGCTGGTATGCTTGAAGTTGTCCCAGAGGTTCTTTAAACTATCCTCATATTTTTAGATTTTTTTTTTTTGTTGGTCTTACTGGGGGTTTTCTGATTATCTTCTAAATTGCTGATTTGACCTTCTGCTTCATCTACTCTGCTGTTGGTTCCCTGTAAAGTATTCTTCATTTCAATTATTGTATTCCTCATTTCTGACTGATTCTTTTATGTTTCCTATCTCTTTGTTGAAAGTCTCACTAAGTTCATCTCCTCTTACCCTAAGTTCATTCAGCATTTTTATGACCAGTGTTTTGAACTCTGCATCTGGTAGGTTGCTTCTCTCCATTTTGTTTAGTTCTTTTTCTGGAGTTTTGTTCTGGTCTTTCATTTGGGATATGTTTATTTCCTCATTTCGGCTGCCTGCCTGTGTTTATTTCTATGTATTAGGTAGAGCTGCTATGTTTCCAGGTCTTGGCAGGGTGGCATTATAAAATAGGTGTCCTGTAGGACCCAGTGGAGCAACCTTCCAAGTCACCAGAGCTGAGCACTCAGGTGCACCCCCAAGTGGGCTGTGTGCACCCTCTTGTTGTAGCTGAGGCTTGATTGCTGTTGGCATATCCACTGAAGGGATTTACCCTCAGGACAACTGGCTGAGAGGACTGGCCATAACCACCACTGAGGATCAGCTGTGGAGGGGCCCACCCCACGGAGCAGGACTTACTTCAGCAGAGCTCTGGTGCCCACTGAGTCTGCCCCTGAGTGTGTTGCTTGTGGAGGTGGTTGGGTGGTGCTTTGACATGGTCTGAAGCTGTCCACCAGGTGCATTGGCTTGGGGTCTCCCAGGAGATGCCAGCCAAGGTCAGCCTCCACCTGTGTTCTGCCTGGGACCATCAGCTTGAGCTACAAAGCAATCTGCAGATGGCTGCTACTTGTGCTGGGCTTTGAGGTGTCCAGAAGAAGTCAAACTGAGAACCAAGGCCAGCTGCTGCTAATGCCAGGCCTTGGGGCCACTTAGTGAGAGGTACCAGACATGCTGAGGTCAAATGCTGCTTGTTTGAGAGATTTTAGGAACATCTGAAGCATGAGACAAGATAGGCTGTTAGTATGGAAAAGCCACTAAAAACAGCTTGGGTGGGCCCAAAAGTTGGGTGGGGCTGGGTCTCAAGGATTTACCATGGTTAGCAAACAGTGATAGGTTGATGGAGTCTCTGATATGTCACCTACCTGCTGGTTCTGTTGGGGGAGGGCTCAGAAAGGGAAAAACATGCTCTGCTAGCACTTCTGTCTAGGAGAAAGCTGCCCTTTCAGCTCTTGCCCTGATGCCAGAAAATTCAGTTCCTCCCTGATGTTCCTTGTGCCTTTCAAGCTGCTGCCCCAGCACGGGAGCTCTGGGGAGTGAGTCCGAGTAAGTCCATGTGGGCTCTTTAAAGGAAATTGCCTGGGACTACAGATGCCCTCTGTCCCACTCAGCTTCTGAGTTTCAATTCCTACCAGTGTTTACAGCCAAAAGTGGGAACTTTTGTTCCTGGAACTGGTGGTACACTGGGAAGCCTGGTGTGGGGTCTGAAACCCCCAATCTTCAAGAGGGACCTCTGTAACTGAGATAATCTTGCCTCTTTTTATCTACCACATGAGGGTCTGGGAGCAGACCATTCCACATTTCTGTCCCTCCTACCGGTCTCGATGAGGCTTCTTTATATCGTTAGCTGTAGGACTTCTGTTCAACTAGATTTCAGGTGGTTTTAATGATGGTTGTTCCATAATTTAGCTGTAATTTTGATGTGGTTGTGGGAGAGGCGAGCACCATATTTACCTACATTGGCATCTTGATCAGAACCAAACTTACAAAGTCTTAAGCCTTTAACTCCTTCCACAAAAATCCATGGTTTGTCACTAGGTAACTTTATATAACTAATTCTGAGTACCAAAGACTGTTCTTCGTTTGAAATATATCCTACTTTTTTATTCTTCTTAATGAAACAAATTTAATAGTGATTATGATGACAATTATAATTTGAACTTCCATTTATAGTAGTTTATGTTTACAGAGCTTTCACACAGTTTCTATAATTTAATTAGCAATTGGTACATGGTGTTAAACTGGTCTTCACAGGAAGTTTTAATGATATACCCTAGTGTGGCATTTTAATACCAACTTGATATATTAAGGATTTTTAAGGTAAAAATCTATATTGTGCCCATAATTATTCTACAAGTGATGCTTTAAAAAGACTGTAAAGCAATCAGATCACATCTTCAAAGAGAAAACAAGATAACCACACTTTGAAAACAAATATGGAATTTAGATTTAATTATCAAAGATAATTATGTTTTTAAAAATGTCTAAGGTAAAAGAATATATTTTCTATGAAAGGTAGACACTAAAAAATTATGTTAAACTTTTAAATATTCTAGGCTCAAACTTAGGAGAAATTATTCTTTAAAAGAAGATAAGGACATTGTAATTCCACATACTGCATGGAACATAGAAATATATTTTAAATGTTCCATGTATGTTAATGCTATTCTCAAAGGTACCTACACTACAGAGTGCAAAAGTACTATGTTGTATACAACTAACTGCCTCTTCGTTTCCATGGGTCACAGGGCTCTCAAATTGAAAGTAAGTCTAAAACTAATCTATTGATTGTCTAAAAATTTAGTCTGTAAAATAACTTAATAAATTACTTTGCATTGTGCAAAATTACAATTACTTGTCTATTAATATGATTCACTAAAGACTTTATTTTATTGCACTTTATCCTGTTAGGAACTCACTTTTGACAGAACTTTATCCTAAAACTAAGATTTTAGTTTTATGCCAGAGCAGGAAAAGAATTTCAAGTTCATTTTACTGACAGAAGCCCCAGCATCTCTCAGCTGAGCTATAGAAGGCTGATATTTTGAAAATTAATGAACAGTAGTTTTTAGCCCATATGAGATACCTGTTCCCTTCTTTCTTTCTTTTTTTCCAGTCTCTTAAGTTTTGTTGCATATTCTTGAACTTCTTTTAATCCAATATCTGTGCAGAGACGAACCAAGAAACGCAGACCTAAATTGTGAAAAATATATTTAGAAAAATATTTGTGCACAGTGTTGAACGAACAACAAGTAATTCACCTCAGTCTTTTGGGATACAGGAACAATGCTCACAGTTTCTCTCTTGAAAAATGTGTTATAGAACTGTATACTCGAAACCTATATAATTTTATTAAATGATGTCACCCCAATAAATTTAATAATTTTTTAAAAAAGTACGTAAACTCTGTATTCTCCTGACCTGGAAGGACAGACTTCCCTGAAAGGGGGTTAAAGGGACTCCCTTCACCATCCTGTCCACACCACCTGTATCAGAGCCCTTCCCATATTATGCTCTAATTCCCTGTCTGCTTTTCCTTCATGGTACATCTGACTACTGAAATATTCTGAGTGTGTTGTCTTGTCTTCCCACTAGCAAGCTCCATGAGAGGAAGAAAGTTCATCTGTTTTGTTTTGTGCTCAGTGCTATACCAACGCAGTAGTCACTACAGTAGGATTTGTAAATACATGACCTATTCATGATCATTAATGTTTCACAAAGTAACGAAACTAATTTAAAATGTCACACATTATCATGTAAATTGTCTATGTATACATTATTAATTCATAAAAAGGTAATTTATATTTCCTACAAATAACACACAACTATTCCTCTTATCTGTCCATTCTTAGAGGGAGTTAGGACTCTTTAATGTAAAATAAAAATTATTGTTTTTGGTAGCGTCCTCTGAAATTTAGTATGTCATCTCTAACTCCACATTAATTTTTGATAAATGGAGAATGTATTTTAAGCCTGAATAATCCTATTGGGTTTACCAAAAAACTACTTTGCTGAAAATAAGACATTGCATGGGTGCAAATGGTTTCCAAAGACTATAGTTAAGGTAGAGCATTGATATTTGTTTTGAAAATTATCCACATCAAAGTCATCTTGGACATTTCCTGTGACAACAGGTAAACATTCATTTAATTTTTAGAGTGAATCTATTTCTCTGTAAAGAAAGAGATTTGGCATTGCTTGGAGACAGTCCCTTTACTGGTCCAGGGCTGAGATGCTCTGATTTCTGCAGTGGCTCAGAACAGGTAGCAATCTCACCCTCATGGGGCACCTTGCAATGTCTGGGGACATTTCTCTTTTTCATAACAATGGTGTGGGGGCTGGGGGGAAAGCTAATGTCATCCAGCAGGCAGAGGACAGAGGTGCTACTAAAATACTCTGTAATCCACGGGACCCAGAATGGTTCAGTTCCAACGTCAGCGGTGCTGACTTTTGCCCAGCTGACTTTTGGGTTCAGTTCCACAACAAAAATCACTGCTCTCTCTCATTTAGTCTCTAATGTATCAGTTTCCTAACATGATTGACATTGCGAATCAAATAAAAAGCTTTAAGTCAAAAAATAGGAAAAATTAGGTATCTGGGTCCACTGGGAACCTAAATGAGAATCTCTGTAGATAGGACTATTAAATATGTACTTTTTGAAGGTGTGACAGGGAATCCACCCAAATAGCCTGTATCCTAACTGGCTTCTGGAAACCAATGCTGCAGGTTAATGAATCTGCTCTAATTAGCCCTGGAAACTCCTTGATCCTAAACTACCAGCGAGGACATAGCTCTGAGCCATCTGCTGCTGAGCTTTTATAAAAGCCAAAGTGGGGAACCATTAATTAAAGACTGGGCAGTACCCCTAATCCCGGGGGCGGGCTGGGCCATGTGGAAACTTGGCTCAGAAAAGATTGTTTTTACTGAATTGCAGTGTGCTGTTTCATACTCATTATCTTGCAGGACAGTATTTAAAACAGTATTTCCAAGTATGTTATTTTATTTGCTGTAGGGATGTTTTAAAGTGAGTCGCTACTGTATCTTTCAATGATTTTATCTACTGTCATAGTGTCTCGATATGAATGAATTAAAAGTTCCAAAAATGATTCTTCTTCCCAAGGATTTGCTTTTTATTTCCTCATAAACAGTAATGATTATACAACAGATTGTCTTTTATCTCTCTTCCTTAACTGCAAGGTTATTCAGGGCCAAATATACAGTTTAGTGGGGATCTATAGTAAATGAATATAGCTATTTTGTGTTTTTCTTGATTCTCATTTGTTATCATTGCTGTAGTATTTCTCATTGCTACTTTAAGTTACATCAAATCTACTGTATATTAAGATGTGGAATATAGATTTCTTTACTATTGAAGAGAACTCAGTGGTATATGTAAATCTATCAATAATTAAATTCTGTAAACATACATACTCATATAGTCGAATTCTCTGATCCTGTAATCTCCTATTTAAACACATGTGCCACAAGTATAGGTTGGTATCTGTGTATGCAATTACTGTAGCAAATGTAAAATAGGACACAAAGTGTAAGAACCTGTACTTTCAAAGTTACAAAATGTAATCTCACTTACATTCAACATTTTCTGGAAATTTTCTATGGATATCTTTATAAGTATCTAATGCTTTTTGGTAGTTACCTACAAATAAAAAAACACATTAGAAGATTTATAGAAATTAAAATGATTCAACAAAATATTAATTTTAATCCAATATACTGGCACCACTTAATTGGTTTAGCAGGAAGACTTCCACATTTGTCACAAGCATGTGTAACAGTTCTTAATGTAACTTCTGAAAGAAAATGTACAGGTAAAATAAAATTGAAAAGGGTTGGAGCATAAGGAAATGGGTGATGGTTTAAACTTAGTTCTACTTCTTAAAATAAATGTTAGTAGTAAAAATTAAGATCCATTCGATTTTGCAAAAATTAAAGATTATTTCAGGTGAACAACTGACAAGTTTAAAATAACTTACATGGTAAACTAATAATAACTTCAATGTCATTCACTTAGAAAAGATAAAAAATAACCTTTTTGTAGTTTTTATTTTGAAATATTAAAATGTTTATAGAAAACATTTTGTTTTGTAGTAGAATAATTGAGATTCATGTAGCAGCAAAAAAAAGATAAATTTTGGGTCAAAGGTCTTGGCTCAAATCTCAGTAAATGAGCTATGAATCTCTCTGGGCCTTCAAGAGGGATGGTTGTAATAACCTCAAAGAGTTGCTGTGAGAATTAAATCAAACAGTGAGGAGACATCTAACTCACAGCAGATTCTCGATAAATGTTAGTTTCTTTTCTCACCTGCTCTTCAATAACTCAAAAATGTTTATGTCTTTAAATTATTCATAACACCCCATATATGAACACTCTACATATGACTGACATGGAAATGAAAAGAGGCAATCAGAACTAAGCAGAGATCAGTAAAGTGTATACAGTGTAATTATGTTGTAGGTTATCAAATAGGACACACAGTCACATTAAAGATCAACCCTCTCAGTGCCTTGAAGATGACACTGAGTATGCATTTTGATGCTATTATGAAGGAGCTCACAGAGGTCCATCCAGAAAGAAGCTACGGCACTGGGCAAGAGACCCTGTTAACACTGACAGCAAATGCTTCCCTGGGATAAAGGAGTTTCTTTTTCCTGGGTCATTTGCATGCTCTACAAGAGGGATCCTGCTTAATCTCTGATATTTTTACATCGTTCAGTTCATCAAAAACTATTATCACTGTCCTTCAGGACAGGGGTCAGCAGCACAGGACATAACAAAGCAGTTGCTGGAAGCACAAGTGGAGATACCTAATGATACCTGGTATAAAAATAGAGCCCCAGCGCTCCATTCCCGGGCCTGTCTCAGGCTGGGAGGTAGAGGGAGTCTCATTAACATGGTCATGCACACAGGACATTTAGAATTAGGTGACAGAAAATGGAATACAAGTTGATGTGCAGAGAATGCCTGTATTTCTGTGGCCAGCTTGTGAAAATGATTACATATTCACTTTGAGAGATGATCTGTTTTTAACAGTGGTGTTGGAATACATGACTAAGCATAACTTTTTTCTGTCTATAGTAATTACATTTTTCATACAATGCTTCAAATATCCGTAGTTATCAAAAGTTAAATGTTCTAATAAACAAATAAACAATTGGAACACATTTTATGAAAAATTACCTAAAAGGACAGAAGTAAAACATATTAAAAATAAATAAAATAAAAGCATTTTTACCACTTCTTCTGAAACAACTAGCTACCATCAGCTGCCATTTCACCTGTGTGGGCCTATAAAAGAAATAAGTGATATAAAATTAGAATGGAAACAAAAATAATCTGAGGTAGTCAAAAAGATTTATAAAGTTACAGATCTATACCATCTTTCAACTCGTTTTTGACCTTTCATTAGATCATCTTTATTATTGAAAATAGCATAGATTCAATTTCCTTCATTATTATCTGTTGTATTTATATTTAAATATGAGTCCTTCAACCTACCCTGGTCGGGTGGCTCAGTTAGTTGGAGTGTTGTCCTGTACAAAAGGTCATAGGCTTGATTCCCAGTCAGGATACATATCTAGGTTGTGGGTTCGATCCTTGGTCAGGAAGTGTATGGGAGGCAACTGATGGATGTCTTTCTCGCTTTCTCCCTTCCTCTCTCTCTCAAAATCAATAAATATATCCTCTAGTGAGGAAAAAAAAGAGTTCTTCAATGTAGTTCACCCCATTATTTAGAAATTTTTATGAGAACCATTAACCTGTTTGGTTAAAGATCACTGTATTCTATTTTTTAAAATCATCTCGAGGATACGTTTATTGAATTTGGGGGAGGGGGCGCAGAGAGAGGGAGAGAGAGAAAGAGAGAGAGAGAAACATCAATGTGAGAGAGGAACAGTGACTGGTTGCCTCCCATATGAGCTCCAACTGAGAATGGAACCAGCAACCTAGGTATGCCCCCTGACCAGAGATCGAACCTGCAGCCCTTTGGTGTATGGGGCAATGCTTCAATCAACATAGCCATGTGGCCAGGGCACCACTGGCGTCTATTTTAAACATTATTATTACTTTTGCCATAATCTCATACTTAGGTTTATAAATTTAGGCTAGGTTCCAAATGTAGCACTTAAGAGGCAATTTTTGACCTTGTGTTTGAATAATTTAGGCTTTAACTAAAAAGAATAAAAAAGAATTCTATTCATCCATTTTTTCACTTAAAAGTGATTTTGTAAAATAAATGACCATAACCAGGATTTCTGAAGACTGCTATTAGAAATATATAAGAATACAGGTCTTTAACCTCCTTGGATAAGTTTATTCCTAGGTATCTTATTTTTATTTGTTGCAACAGTAAATGGGACTGTATTCTTAGTTTCCCTTTCTGATATCATGAGTATTTTTATCTCTCTTTTTTTAAAAAGGATTTTATTTATTTATTTTTAGAGCGATGGGAAGGGAAGGAGAGAGAGAGAGGAATATTGATGTGTGAGAGAAACGTTGACCGGTTGCCTCTCACATGCCCCCAACTGGAGACCTGGCCTGCTACCAAGGTACGTTTCCTGATCTGGAATCGAACCAGCAAACTGGTTGGTTTGCAGGAAGGCGACCAACCCACTGAGCCAAACCAGTCTGGGCACCACAGATTTCTGGATCTTAATTTTGTATTCTGCTAGTTTGTGAAATTCATTTATTAGATCTAGTAGTTTTTGGTGGAGTCTTTAGGGCTTTTTATGTACAATATCATGTTGCCTGTGAAAAATGACAGTTCTACTTCCTCCTTGCCAATCTGGAGCTTTTTATTTCTTCTTCTTGTCTGATTGCTGTTGCTAGGAATTCCAGTACTATATTGAATAGTTGTGGTGAAGGTGGACCTTGTTCCTTACCTTGTTCCTGATCTTAAGGGAAGTGTTTTTTGTTTCTGCCCTTTGAGTATGGTGTTGGCTGTAGGTTTTCCATATATGACCTCTCTTTTATTGAGGTATGATCCCTCTATTCTCACTTTGTGGAGAATTTTTTTTTAATTGTAAATGAATGCTAGATTTTATCAAATGCTTTTTCTGCATCTGTTGATATGATCATGTGATTTTTATTTTTCATTTTGCTTATGTGATGTATCACATTATTTTTTAAAATATTTTATTGATTATACTATTACATTTGTCACAATTTTACCCCCTTTGCCCCCCTCCACCCAGCACCCTCTCTCCCTCAGGCAATCCCCACACTTTTGTTCATGTCCGTGGGTCATGAATATAAGTTCCTCGGCTTCTTCATTTCCTATACTGTACTCTACACCCCCAACACTACTTTGTAACTATCAATTTGTGCCTCTAATCCCTTTACCTTTTCACTTATTCCCTCAATATCCCCTCCCATCTGGCAGCCAACAAAATGTTCTAAGTATCTATGATTCTGTTTCTGTTCTGTTAGTTGCTTAGCTTGTTTTTTAGATTCAATTGTTGATAAGTATTTATTGCCATTTTATTGTTCAGAGTTTTGATCTTTTTCTTAAAGAAGTCCCTTTAACATTTCATATAATAATGGTTTGGTGATGATGAACTCCTTTAGATTTTTCTTGCCTGGAAAGTTCTTTATTTGCCCTTTGATTCTAAATGATAGCTTCTTTGGATAGAGAGACCTTGTTGTAGGTCCTTGCTTTTCATCCCCTTGAATATTCCTTGGCAATCTCTTCTAGCCTGAGAAGTTTTTTTTGAGAAGTCAGCTAACGGCCTTATGGGAACTCCATTTTAAGTAACTAACTGCTTTTCTCTTGCTGCTTTTAAGATTCTCTCTTTATCTTTCACATTTGGCATTTCGATAATGAAGTGTCTTGGTGTGGACCTCTTCGTGTCCATCTTGTTTGAGACTCTGTGCTTCCTGGACTTGTATGTCTATTTCCTTCACCAAGTTAGGGAAGTTTTGTTTCATTATTTTTTCAAATAGCTTTACAATTTCTTGTTCTTTCTCTTCTCCTTCTGCCACCCCTATGATTTGAATATTGGCATGTCTGAAGTTGTCCCAGAGGCTCCTTACACTATCCTTGTTTTGGGGGGTTCTTTTTTCTTCCTGCTCTTCTGGTTGGTTGTTTTTTGCTTCCTTATGTTCCAAATCATGGACTTGATCCTTGGCTTCATCTACTCTACTGTTGATCCCTGTAAATTGCTCTTTATTTCAATTAGCGTATCCTTCATTTCTGACTGGATCTTTTTATGCTGTTGAGGTCCTCACTAAGTATCTCGAGCATCCTTATAACCAGTGTTTTGACCTCTGTAACTGAAATATTGATTATCTCTACTTTGTTTAGTTCTGTTTTCTTTTTTGTTCTGTTCTTTCATTTGGGTCATGTCTCCTCACTTTGGCAGTCTCAGTGTGTTTATTTCTATGTATTAGGTAGTGCAGCTATGACTCTCTGTTTTGGGTGAGTGGCCTAATGTACTAGGTGTCCAGTGGGGTCCAGTGGCACAGTGTCTCCTATCACCCAAGCTGGGTACTTCAGGTTCATTCTCTGTGTTTGCTGAGTACATCCTCCTCTTGTAGTTGAGACTTGATTGCTGTTGGGAGGTCAGTGGGAAGGACTTACCCAGGTCAGTCAACTGCAAGTACTAGCTATGACCACTTACCCCAACCTCTGCCCTCCACAGAGGATAAGCTGTGCAGGAGCCCACTCCACAGAGCAGGGCTTACTTCAGCAGAGCCCTGGTGCCTTGTGTTCTGTCTGGGGCCACTTGGCATAAGCTATAATTTGATCTGCAGCCGGCTGCTTCTTGTGTTGGTCTTGGAGATACCCTAGCAAGGCCTGGTTGTGAACCAAGGCCAGCTGCTGCTGGTGTCAGGCCCGGGGCCATTTATCAAGGTACAGGGGCTTGTCAAGGCAAGCTGCAGCTTGCTTGAGAGTATTTAGGAAGTTAGAAGCATGAACCAAGACAAGTCATTAATATGGAAAAGCCACTCTTAACTGCTTGGGTGGGCCTATAAGTTGGGTAGGGCAGACCCTCAGGAAATCACCAGGGTGGAGCAATAGTTGAGCCAGGTTGATGGGAGCCTCAGAAATAGTGCCCACTCTGCTCTGTGGTTCTGTGGGGAAAAGGTCCAGAAGATGAGCAATAGCCTCTGCCAGTAGTTCTGTCTTAGAGGAAGCTGTACCCCAGCTCTCTCCCTGATGCTAGACACTTCAGTTCTTCACTACCTGTCACTGGTGACTTTCAAGCTGCCTCCCCGGTGCTGCAGCTCAGTGGGAGTGAGTCTTAATAAGTCCGTTGGTGGGTCCTTTAGGAGGAACTTGCCTGGGAACCCAGCAGTTTCTTCCATTCACTCAACCTCCACTGCTTTTTACAGCCAGAAGCCATGGAGACTTATCTTCTTGCCACTTGAACCATGGCCTGGGGGGCCTGGAGTAGGGCTGGGACTCCTCACTCCAGAGATATCCCTGCAGGTTTTTGTCTGCCAAATGTGGGTATGAGATCAGCCCATTCCGTGTCTGCGCATCTCTGCTCCTCCCACCAGTCTAGAAGGATGTGGTTTCTTCTTTAAATCCAAGGTTGCAGGACCTCCGTTCAACTCGATTTCTGCTGGTTCTGAGTGATGGTTCTTCTATAGTTTAGTTGTAATTTTTAAGTGTATTTTATTGATTATACTATCACAGTTGTCCCAATTTTTCCCCCTTCACTCCTCCGCCTGGTATCCCCCTTCCCTCTAGCAACCCCCCCCCACCATAGTTCATGTCCATGGGTCATGCATATAAGTTCTTTGACTTTTCCATCTCCTATACTGTTCTAAATATCCCCCTGCCTATTTTGTATCTACCAATAACACTTCTAAATCCTGCGCCTTTTCCCTATTATCCCTATTCTGCCTCCCCACTGATAACTCTCTGAATGATCTCCATGTCTATGATTCTGTACCTGTTCTAGTTTGCTTAGTTTGTTTTTGTTTTTTAGATTCATTTGTTGATAGTTGTGAGTTTGTTGTCATTTTAATGTTCATAGCTTTGATTTTCTTTTTCTTAAACAAGACTATTTACCATTTCATGTAATAATGGTTTTGTGATGATGAACTCCTTTAGCTTTACCTTGTCTGGGAAGCACTTTATCTGCCCTTCCATTCTAAATGATAGCTTTGCTGGAGAGAGTAATCTTGGTTGTAGGTCTTTGTTTTTCATCACTTTGAATACTTCTTGCCAGTCCCTTCTTGCCTGCAAAGTTTCTTTTGGAAATCAGCTGATAGCCTTATGGGAACTCCTTTGTAGGTAACTCTCTGCTTTTCTCTTTTCCCTTTCTCTGCTTTTGAGATTCTCTCTTTATCTGTAACCTGTGGCATTTTAATTAAGATGTGTCTTGGTGGTGTCCTCTTTGGGTCCAACTTGTTCGGGACTCTCTGTGCTTCCTGGACTTGTATGTCTACTTCCTTCCAAATTAGAGAGGTTTTCTTTCATTACTTTTTCAAATAAGCTTTCCATTTCTGGCTCTTTCTCTTCTCCTTCTGGCACCTCTGTGATTCGAATATTGGCATGTCTGAAGTGGTCCCAGAGACTCATTACCCTATCCTCATTTTATTGGATTCTTTTTTCTTCTTGCTGTTTTGATTGAAAATTTTTGTTTCCTTGTGTTCCAAATTACTGATTTGATTCTCTGCGTCATCCACTCCACTGTTGACTAACTGTAAATTTTTCATTATTTCAGTTAATGTAACCTTTCTTTCTACCTGGGTGTTTTTAATGCTTTTGAAGTACCCAATGAGTTGGACACTGCCTTCAGCAGGGCAGAGAAAGCTAAAACTCTAGGGTGTGTTACCACAGACAGTCAGCCTGAGCGTGGGGAATGGACAGCAGGGTGAACACAGGCTGGTTGGCCACTTGGGAAAGGCAGGCTGGGCAGGGGCTGCTGAGAGGATGCAAACATGCCAGAATCCAGGGCTGCCCTGCCCAACCTGGTGCCCTGGATATGCCAGTGCTGTGTCCAGTGTCAGGAGGCAGGATGAGGGCTGAGGCATCTCCAGGCTTCCTGATGGCAGTTTCGCTGCCGACCCCCACCCCACTAGCCCTGATACCGAAGGCAGTTAGGGAGCAGGGGAGTCTCCTCCATTGGCCAAGGTAGCGCAGGGGGAGGTTCTTACAAGATGAATGGGTAAAGCCTGAGCATGCCAAAAGCTAGAAAGATGAATGGACAGGTCCCGAGTGTACCAAAAGCTAGCAAGATAAATGGATAGGAAAAAAGCCCTCCTCTCTCTATGCCTATAAGAACCTCAGGCTTGAGCAGAAAGGAGGGATGGTCTATGAGACAGGAGTCCTCTATTCTCCCAGGTCAGCAGCACCTGAATAAACCTCTTTCCTTTTGCACCAGCACCTATGTCAACAGTTTGGCTTTTGTTTGGGCAGGTAGTTGAACCTGAATTTTGGTTATAGTTTTTAGCAACTCCACTGGGACAGCGTGGACCTGGGTAAGTCCCAGAGGGCATGGGCTATAGTCCCAGCTGCCTGTGGCAGGCAGACCCTGGGAGCTGGACTGTGGAGACTTCCCAGCAGCCACTGAGAGCTTTCCTTGGGGAATTTCTCCTGCACTCCTGCTCAAGACATCAGCCAAATGAAATGCTTGGCTGCTGAACGGAAACGAGTCTCTGGGAAGTAGACAGACTCCAAGACTGGGTAAGTTGAACCTGTGTGTGCACTGATGGTCCTCTATCCCTGCCACTAGGGTTTTTTGCCACTTGGGTCTGGCTAGGACCATTTGCAGTACCGGTTTGTAGGTTATCCTAACCTATCCTTGTCACTTGGGCTTCATGCCACTTGGGTCTGGTCAGGATTGCTTGCGGTATCGGTTGGCAGAAGATAAGATGCTAGGACTTGCTTGTGAGAACTTGTTTGGAATAATGAAATTATGGGCCCAAGTTTGGTTTATATATTCCCACTAGGGTCTTTCGATGGTTATGGTTTGGGTTCCTATTTTCGTGCCATTAAGGATTGTTCTGTTTTGACTCCTGAAGGGAGCCCACTGGGCCTAATTTTAGCAGATTGTTCCATGTACAGCTATCATCCAATGACTAAGTAGGAATTGTTTTTCTATTGTAACACTGCTTGGCCTATGTATAGAATATGGGGGAAAATGCCCCTAAATGGTTCCTTAATTTATTATACCATCATACAGTTGGAACTGTTTTGCCAATGGTCAGGGGAATTGGATAAAATCCTTTATGTTCAGGCATTAATGTCTTTACACAATAGGATCTGGCAAAGAAAGAGAACCTAGCGATGCAGAGAAGGAAATTAGCTTCAAAACCCCTTCCTGATAGTTAGACATAGGAAGAAAAGAAAAAGGAGGAGGTGACTCTCTTTAATGCCCTGATCCTGGGAGGACCCAGGATCAGCAGCAGGAATATTTCCCCTGCCACCACCCCTGCTGTCAGGCACCCCTGAAATAGGGCTCAGAAAGGGGACAGCCCTACCCCTGTATGATGAAGGAATGGTTTTCCACTTGAAGAACTGGCAGGACACCCAGTTTTGCCAGGGAGCATCTCTGTCTGGAGCAGGACAATTGCCTTTGAGGTAATACCCGGTAGGTGGAATACACCAGAAGGCCAGCCCATTGGCCACTACTGGGACCATAATCCATTTTCCACTTGAGATTTACTTAATTGGAAGAATTCAAACCATCATATAGGGAGGATCCTGAGAAAATAGCAGATCTTATCACCTCCATTTTTGCCACTCACCATCCAAACAAGGCAGACATACAGGCTCTTTTTAACATCCTGCTAACAGCAGATAAAAGGCAGCTAGTTATAAATAAGGCTAATGAAGAGGCTCGTCCCTTCCATCGAGATAATCCCAACAGGACCCCCCCAACCCAACTGGCGCAATTCCCTTGCCAGAGCCCAGTTGGGACCTAGATGGTGGGGACCTAACCTTCCTAGAACATTATAAAATGTGCGTACTGAAAGGGCTTAAAAGGGGTGCCTAACAAAAGAGCCTGAATATGATCCAGGCCATTCAGCAGAAGCCAAACAAAGACCCTTCTGAATTTTTAGAAAGGATCCGCCAGGCCTATTGAAAGCACACTGATGCTGACCTGCAAGCACCAGAAAATGTCCAGATGGTAAACATGACTTAAAATGGGCAAAGTGCCTCGTATATCAGGAGGATGCTCCAATGTTTAGATGGGGTGTTGGGAATGAATCCCCCCAAACTGGTAGACACAACCTTTAGAGTTTATCGTGCCTGGGAAACAATAAAATTAAAGCAGGCCATGCTTTCTTAGAAACAGTGTGGGGAAACCAGAAGGAGAGGTGGGGCTTGAAGGGAAAAGGAAAAGACCCACTAGGTGCCAATCAATGAGCCTATTGCAAAGAGGAAGGCCATTGGAGAAAAGACTGCCTGGAACTAAAATGTAAAAATGAAAAGGATAGAAACCCTCACCAATAAATGTTAAAAGGAAAGATAAATCTGATGACACACCCAGGGGCTTCCCCTGGCTCCTACTGACCTATTACTATTTCCTCACAGGAGCCCCAGGTACAACTGACGGGGGTGGGGGGAAGCTAACTGACTTCCTCATAGGTATGAGAGCTACATTTTCAGCGCTAAACACAAAACTAACCAAGAAAAGTTCATGATTTCTCAAAGGGATTGGCAAGAAATGTTCAAAGTGATGAAAAACAAGGACCTACAACCAAGATTACTCTACCCAGAAAAGCTATCATTTAGAATCAAAGGACAGATAAAGAGCTTCCCAGACAAGAAAAAGCTAAAGAAGTTCATCATCACAAAACCAGTATTATATGAAATGTTAAAGGGTCTTCTTTAAGAAGAAGATCAAAACTATGAACAATAAAATGGCAATAAATATATATTTATCAATTGAGTCTAAAAAACAACATAAAGAGAAAAGCAGAACAGAAATAGAATTATAGATACTGAAAACATTCTGATGGTTGTCAGATGGAAGGGGGTCAGAAGGATGGGCAAAAAAGGTGGAGGGATTCAGAAGTCCAAATTGGTAGTTATAGAATGGTCATGGGGATGTAAAGTACAGCACAGGGAATAGAGTAGCCAAAGAACATATATGCATGACCCATGGACATGGGCAATGGTGTGGAGATTGCCTGAGGGAGTAGGAGGGAGAACTGGGCAGAGGGGTGCTAAGGGGGAAAAAATTGGGACAGCTGTAATAGCATAAATAATAAAATATAATCAAAATTAAAAAAAGAAAAGTTTAGCTGCAGTGTTGCTTAATGGAATGACTGGACAATTACAAAAACAAGCATTTCTTCAACCTCTAGAATGCCAGATTGGGGACCGAAAACTTACACAGTTTTCTCTACAGGTCAGGCTGCCCCATTCCATTGTTGGGCTGAGATTACTTTGTGAATTGCATGCACAAATAACTTTTTCACCTGAGAGCAGTCATGTTTCAGTTATGTTTAGGAGTCATGCTGGAACATGCTCTCCAGCTCCAGGTGCTCCTGACCTGTCCAGAAGGTCCCCAACATGAACTCCTCCCACCCGAGATCTACAAGCAGGTCGATTGAGCCATTTGGGCTAATGGAACCCCAGGTAGGGCAGTTAACATCCAATCTGTAAAAATTAACTTCAAAGAAGGGACGTGGATCCTGTGGAAGAAATAATACCCTCTCAAGGAGGAAACTTTAGAGGGAATACAACCAGTATTGCAGAAATTCTTAAAGCCAGGACTAATCTCGCCATGCCAGTCTCCCTCTAACACCCCCAAAAAGCCTCACTCTGATGAGTATTGATTTGTACAGGACCTTAGGGCATAAATGATATTGTTCAAGACACTCATCCTATGGTGCCCAACCCTTATATTTTGTTGACCACAGTGCCCAGAGATAGCAAATGGTTTTCAGTCCTAGACTTGAAGGATGCTTTTTTTCTGCATCCCAATAGATGAGCAGGCTCAACTATTATTTGCCTTTGAATGGCAGGGCCCAGAAACTAAAGTCTTGCTCCAATACTGTTGGACTGTGTTGCCCCAAGGATTTAAGAATTCCCCAACCACATCTGGGGAAATATTGGAAAAATATTTAAGGGACTGAAATTGGGAATTCTTCTACAATATGTAGCTGACTTCCTAATAGCTAGCAATGCTTACAAAGATGGTTTGCTCCAAACCGTCACAGTCCTGAATCATTTGACAAAAAGAGGATATAAAATATAACATCACAAGACCTAGGTTTGCAAACAGGAGGTAGCCTACCTGGAATTCCAGTTGAAAAAGGGCACTAGGATCTTGATGACTGATTGAAAACAAACCATCACTACAATAAAAATCCCAGAGGACCTGAGGCAGCTTCATGGATTCTTAGGGAGTACAGGGTTTTGCCAAATTTGGAATCCATACTTTGCCCTGATAGCAAAACCACTGTATAATTCTTTGGAAGGACTAGGCTCTGAACGCCTTGAATGGATGAGGGACTGTCAGGCAGCATTTGACACCTTGAAAGAAAAACTAGTTTCAGCCCCTGCAGTATGGCTGTCCAATTTACAGAAACCTTTAGAATTACACATTCATGAAAGGAAAGGAATTGGCCTGGGGATAGTACCCTGCACCCTGGGAAATACCCCTCAACCCTTAGCTTATCTCTCAAAGATATGCCCATTTGAGGACTGGCAAGCTGACTTTACATAGATGCCTAAAACCAGAGGAAATAATATTTTTATTAGATTTTGTAGGCACCTTTTCTGGATGGGTGGAGGTATACCCCACTAACTGAGAAGGAAACTGAGGTGGCAAAACTTCTACTCAGAGAAATAATCTCTGGCTTTGGACTTTCTTACAGCATTCAAAGCAGCAATGGACCGTCATTCCCTTCAGAAATCTACCAGAAAACAGGACAGGCACTATAGATTCAATGGAAACTACATGCATCTTGGAGACCCCATTCTATGGGAGAGACTGAAAAAATGAACAACACAATAAAGACCCTGGCTAAATTATGCCAGAAAAAACATCTGAAATGGGACCAGGCACTTTCCATTGCCTTGCTCTGGATTAGGGTAGCACCCCAAAGCAGGCTTAAATTAAGTCCTTTTGAAATAGTTTATGAGAGACCTTTTCAAGTTTCTGTTTTAGGAATACCCTTTAGATTTAGAACATGGATCAAAAATAAAACAATATGTACATTTAGGGAAAACACTAACAGCTTTGCACAAGTTTGCTCACTGCAACTCTATACGTGTCTGACAAGCCCTTACACCCATTCCAGCTGGGACACCAAGTCTTCCTAAAGACCTGGGAGACTCAAGGTCCTGAAGAGCAGTTAGCCAAGCGATGGACTAGTCCCTGTGACATCCTGCTGACAACACACTCTTCCCTGAAGCTCACATGGACCAAGCCTTGGATCCACCACACACAGATAAAGTGGGTGCCACCTGAGGGGCACTCAGGTCTTGCTGCTGCTGTTGATACTGCAAGGGAAAGCTGGACCTACGCTCCTGAAGGAAATTTAAAATCCCTCCTCTGGATTTTAGGCAGTGCCTCCCAAAGCTAAGTGTCAATGTTATTTTTCATTTTATTATTATTTTCTGACAATTGCTATCTTTTATGCCCATGCATGGACTGATACTGCCTTTGTCCACATTTCCCAGGCAGTGGCTTCCTCGGCAAACTTATCCCACTGTTGGGTGTGCAACCTAAAGCCCTGCTCAGGGTTAGATCCTGGGAATCCTTTAGTTTCTCCAGTTTCTGATTTCACTACAATTCCCCCCGCACCACCTGGCTTACCCCTCACTAAATACTTGATTGCTTGTCTACACAACAGGTCTCACTTTGTTTGGAAGCCCATGTGCAACACTGCCTCTTGAAATATGAAGCAGTTTACCAGATTCGCTTTTCAGTAGCTTCATCTTCTAGACACCATGTATGCTGCCTTCTGAAGACAGCAATCCTTCTTCCTTGAATAAAGGATTCCCTCCACTCTTGACTCCCTTCTTTCTTTAGTAGATGGCAAGAATCTCTGGGCCCAGGGATACGTAAGACTACATCCCTTGATAGCAGGAAGAAATTACAGAAGATAAGACTTCAAACAATTTACTCTTACAAGATTATAAGGGTCCAGGGTTTTGAAGGGGAAAATTGTTACTGTAGACAGTCAGCTGGAGTGTGGGCAGCTGGTGGCCAGGTGAGTATTTTGGAGGGGCAGGCTGCATGGGGGCTGAGGAGGATACAGGTACACCAGGGTCCAGGGGTGCCCCAAGGACTCCAACCAGCTGCCCCAGATGTGCGGGTACCGGGTCTAGCATGGGGAGGTTGGCTGAGGGCTGTAGCATTTCCAGGCTTCCTGATGGGGGTCCTCAGCACCCCCTCCCACTGACTACATACTGTAGACAGTCAGGGAGCACAGGAAAGTCTCCCTCACTGGCCAAGATAGTGGCAGAGAGAGGTTCTTACACTGAGTGTATCAAAGCTAGAAGATGAATGGACACAGACCAAGTGTGCCAAAAGCTAGCAAGATAATTGGGTAGGAAAAAGCTGTTCCCTCCCTAGCAGGCTTGAGCAGGAAGAGGGGATGTTCTTTGAGATGGGAATCTACCATTCTCCCACGTCGTGGCACCTGAATAAATCTCTTCCCTTTTGCACCAGCACCTGTTTCAAGAGTTTGGCTTTAGTTGGAGGAGGCAGCTGAATCTGTGCTTCTGTTACAGGTGTGCAAAGGGCATATGAAGAGAAGCCGCAGGTCTTCCCTGAAAATCTCCAGAAATGCTGGAGAACTGGAATCAGCAGGACTGAGAAGGGAAGGCAAGGTGTGGAACTGCAAAAGGAAGACAGACTAGCAATGCGACTGGGAAGCCATCCCTGGTAGCTGCTCAGGGATGCTCTGGCTAGGGTTGAGGTGACAAATAAAAACTAGAGGATGAAGTAAAGAGTCACTGCTGGAACAGTAAGGCCCTCAGGCCTGACCCCTTCTAGCTACTGCGATGGCAGCAGTCAGGTTGACACCTTCCTGAATGCACTGAATGGCCCCAGAGAAAGGACTTTGTATGCCCGAGCCAGCCATGTAATTAACATGTTCTTTGCTAGTGCAGTGTTTGGTGAAAGATGCTGTGGCATTTGGGGTGACACGGTTCACTATGCAAGCCCTCTACACTTTACGGAGTGCTCGCTACCTTGGGCAGCTGCCCACCTAATCCCTACCGTGCATCCTGCCTTCATGACCATAAAACGCGCCTTTGCCCACATTTCCAAATGGCTGTACTGAGGTGGGGGCAATACTGCCTTTCTTGACTTGTGTTGTCTTTTTTCTTTAACTTTTAAATTTTTTATTGTGAAGTATAACACATGGAAAAGTATACAAAACATAGCTGTACACCCTGTAATTTGTCATAAAGTGAATATACATGTAACTGCGCTGCAGGTCAAGAAACAGGACACTGCCAGGTCCCCAGACATCTTTCACGCTCCCTTCCACCATGCCCTCCTCCACCTGTGACGGTAACTGCCATCCTGACTTTAATACTGTTGACTTAGTCTGTCTCTGAACTTCACATGAATAGGATATCATAGCATGTATCTTTTCATAACAGCTTTGAGATATAACTCATGCAATATAGAATTCACCCATTGAAAGTGTGTACTTCAAAAGCTTAATAATTTAAAAAATTTAAGATTAAAATAGATATAGCAAAAACTTGTCATTTTAACCATGTTTAGGTACATAATCCAGTGGCATTAATTACATTCTGCTGTTGTGCAACTGTCACTACCATCTATTTCCAAACTTTCTCATGAAGGCAAACAGAAACCAGCACCCTCCATAAAAGGGAAATTGCTATGCATGGCACAGAAAATAAACGCTCAGGAAGAGGAGAGGTAATCAATGCCTATGGAAGGTCTCTGTCACTTAGAAGGAGGCAAATCCAGGTGCAAATGGAAGCAAGTTTATAGGTAAGCAAGGAGAGGGAAATGTTAGGGGAGTTCCTGGGGAAGTTCTATTTTCAGGGAAACTGAAGTGCAAAATAGAAAAATTGAGGTGATATGCAGTGTACACATAACACAAAAATGTGTGGCATCAGTTCACCTGGACGCATAATCTATGTCCAATAGAGCTTCCCAGGCTGTGGACAAGAATGGCAGGTTTGGATCAACCCATGAAATTTTGGGGGACAAATGTGGCAGCAAAATAACCAAAGAATGTTGGCAAGAAACAGCATGGATGTGATCAATGAAGCAGGCTAGGAAGGAAACGCTCAGAACTAAAGCCAGGAGAGGCTAAGGGAAGGGGGGTCAGGAGACTGGAAGGTTCAGTCTTACCCAGCAGAGGCACACTGGAGAGTAGAGGTGGGTCAGAGGGGAGGCCATGTTCAGACAGCTGGATGTTATAATGGAAGATTTTATCGGTAAAACTGTGCCGGGTGATAATCAGGTAAGATCTAGATAGCTAACCTTAAGAGAAGGCAAAGATCAATAAAGTTGGGGAGGCTGACACTTGTGAGGCTAAACGACTGATAGGATAGAAAGAAAGAGCATGAACTAGACTAAGTCAACATGTGACATTCGCAAATAGAAGTCAGTTGGGAACAATGATTGATGGAGCTGAAAGGAGGAGGAGTATTACCTGAGTTAACAGCTACGGTTAGAATTAGGATTAAGTGTAATAAAAAGGTTAGCATACATTACCTCTGCAGCCTAATCTCAAGCATAAAATTAAACTAAAAATTATCTCCTTATGCTTGTTAGTTTTATAATTCTCAAAATGTTTATGTGAAGCATATATCATAAAAATTGCCTAATACAAATTCTACACAGAGATCACTCAAATTATTAAACATTCCTTTATCATTCAAATGACTCAAAGTTATATTTAAAGTTAAAATTAAATTTGGCCAAACACAAAGTGGACATCTTTGAAAGTTTAATTTTAATACACAATATATATCAATTATAAACTGAAACAGTTTTTAGAAATGAAACTTTGTCCTAGGACTGAGATAGTCATTTTCTTTTTTCTTTTTGAAAATACAATTTAAAACTTTATTTTTCTTACTTTTATTTTGTTTAAATTTTATTTTCAATTATAGTTTACATTCAATATCATTTTGTATTAGCTTCAGGTGTACAGCATAGTGATTAGACAATCACACACTCTACAAAGCATCCCCCCTGATATTTCCAGTACCCACCCGACACCACACATAGTTGTTACAATATTATTGACAATATTGCCTATGCTGTACTTTACATCCCTGTGAGTGTTTTGAGATAGTCATTTTTATGGTTGATAAATAATACTTGTTTGTTGAGTGAATAAGAAAAATACATAAAGAAAAGTACATTAAAGCATGTATTTTAAAAACTTTCACATAAAAAGGAAACAGGTTTATCACAACAAAGACCAAGTAAAATGAAACATAGTACAAGAGAATGGAAATCATGAATGAATGTTCATTAATATTTGTTCATGAACTCAATGTGTCTATCATATTCTAATTCTATAAATCAAATCAAATCATACCAGAAGACATTTAATAAACATAAAATTATAATGGTTACTTACTGTATAAGAGCAGCTCTTTCAAAGTACTGAACGGCTTTTTCACAAAACTGGGTGTCAATGTAATAGGCTCCAAGCCACTCAATGACTTCAATATTAGAGGGGAAATACCTGTATGACTAGAGAAAATACAGAACATGACAGTACAATTTCAGTGGCAACAGATAATTCACTTTCTGAGCATTTTACCTATTGAATGGGTTAATTTGTCCAGTGTGAAATTTCTTAATAAGGAAATATGAGCTGTAATATGCACTTTAAAAGATTTTGAAACTATAAAAGATTTAAAAAATAAGACTTGTTTGACACATTTTTGATGTACTGATACATAATCTGAGTCAAATTAAATGTGTAATAGAGTCAAAAAGAGATTAAAATCATGCTTCAAGAGAAAGATGAATCTGTACTTATTTCATTTTTTATTAAAATTAACCCAAAACTAATTTCATATTCCACAAATGCTCTTATTTTAAATCATTATTCATTTAAAAACTAGTATGCACTCTAAATTTTATAAATTAAAAGGCCTGCTGTATTTTTAGTAACAATTCATAAAAGCTAAAAAGTAAAAGGAAAGTTAAGAATATCTGCTTACCTCACAGTAGTATTGAAATGCTTGGGACTTATCTCCTTCACTATCATATAATTCTCCTAGTTTAGACAGAGCTCTAGAATCAGTTGGGACAACACTGATCAGCTGCATTAACCATTCAATAGCTTGATTGGGATCTTCCATTAATTCATATCTTGGGAGATTTCAGTTAAGGATAACACAACTTTTCTGAATTCATTGATCAATAAGTAAACCTAAGCATAACATTACAATAAAACATTCCTTAGTCAACAGTGATAAGCTCTTTAATACTATTTACTCTAGATTTCCTTAGGGTTGAGAATGAAAAATGGAGCAGCACTGTAAGGGGCTCTTGTTCCATACGTACACTTGGCTTTTCCTTGACTCATTACCACCCACTAAGATCAACTCCCAAAGCATTGTCCAAAGTTTGCCCAATGTTTGAGTATAACATGCTACCTCTTGCAACATGCTCAGCATATTAAGGGATTAGTTTAATATATTTTCCTGTGAGTCTCCCTAATTATGAGCCCAAAATAGAGAGTTATTTTTGGTAGCCTTTGTGCCTAGCGGGTACTCTGAATACTTTCAGATAGCTTGTTGACAATATATACCAATCTAAACTTGTTTTGAAAGAGTCTCTTGTTTTTAATGATGAAAAATGTTATACCATAAGAAAAACATAAAAAGTAGGGAAATGTATGCAAACAGCCCTAAATAAATCAATTACTTGACTGGTTACAAAGTGATCATGAACTGGGCGCTATCATATCATGATGCTGGCA
This sequence comes from Mormoops blainvillei, assembly GCA_004026545.1. Lineage (NCBI taxonomy): Eukaryota > Metazoa > Chordata > Mammalia > Chiroptera > Mormoopidae > Mormoops > Mormoops blainvillei. Next base: position 369,886 of record PVJD01000184.1, on the reverse strand, counting down.
ATACAAAAAAATTTTAAAAGGCTAAAAGGAACAACTATGAAGCCATCTGCTTTACAACTTAATTTTATTTTGGAGATCAAATACTTGTCTGATATATCACTGGCAAATGAGTTTCCCATACAGTTGAAAGGTTCTCTTTTCATTTCACTGATGTTTTATTTAGCTGTGGAGAAGCTTTTTAATTTGATGTAGTCCCATTTGTTTATTCTTTCCTTTATATCCCTAGCCCTAGGAGATAGATCAGAGAAGATATTGCTGCATGGGATGTCTGATATTTTATGTCCCATGTTTTCCTCTAGGATTTTTATGGTGTCATGACATATTTAAGACTTTTATCCATCTTGAGTTTATTTTGGTGTATGGTGTAAGTTGGTGGTCTAGTTTCACTTTTTGCATGTACCTGTCCAGATCTCCCAACACCATTTATTGAAGAAGATATTTTTACTCCATTTTATGCTTCTGCCCCTTTTGTCGAATATTAATTGACCATAGAGACATGGATTTATTTCTAGGCTCTCTATTTTGTTCCATTGATCCATGTGTCCATTCTTATGCCAGTACCAGACTGTTTTGATTACAGTAGCCTTGTAATATAATTTGATATCAGGTATTGTGATCCCTCCTGCTTTGTTCTTTCTCAAAATTGCTGAGGCTATTTCGTGTCATTTATGGCTCCATATAAATTTTTGAAATATTTTTTCTACATCTCTGAAATATGTCATTGATACTTTGATAAGGATTGCACTTAATCTATAGATTGTTTTGGGTAGTACAGACATTTTAATGATGTCAATTCTTCCAATCCATCAACATGGTATATGCTTCTATTTATTTGTGTCTTCCTTAATTTATTTCTTCAGTGTTGTGTAGTTTTCTGAGTACAGATCTTTTATCTCCTTGGTTAAATTTATTCCTAGGTACTTAATTTTTCTTGTTGCTATAGTAAGTGGTATTTTTTCCCCTAGTTTCTGTTTCTGATATTTCATTGTTGGTGTACAAAAATGCCATAGATTTCTGAATATTGGTTTTGTATCCTGCTGTTTTGCAAAGTTCATTTATTAGGTTGAGTAGTTTATTGGAGGAGCCTATGGGGTTTTCTGTGTACACTATCATGTCATCTGTAAACAATGACAGTTTTACTTGCTCCTTTCCAGTTTAGATACATTTTATTTCCTTTTCTTGTCTGATGGCTATAACTGGAAATACTATATTCAATAGGAGTGGTAAAAGCAGACACCTTTATCTTGTTTTTGATCTTAGCAAGAGAGCTTTTAGTTTTTCCCCATTGAGTATGATGTTGGCTGTAGGTTTCTTGTACATGGCCTTTATTATTTTGAGGTATGTTCCCTCTACTCTCACTTTGCTGAGTGTTATCATCATAAATGGGTGCTGTACTTTATCAAATGTGTTTTCAGCATCTATTGATATGATCATGTGATTTTTGTCTTTCCTTTTGTTTATGTGATGTATTACATTTATTGATTTGCAAATATTGTACCATCCTAGCATCCCTGGGATGAATCCCACTTGATCGTGGTGGATGATCTTGTTAATATATTGCTAGATCCGGTTTGCCAACGTTTTGCTGAGGATTTTAGCATGTATGTTCATTAGCAATATTGGCCTGTAGTTTTCTTTCTGTGTTGTATCTTTACATGGCTTTGGAATTAGGATAATACTAGCCTCATAAAAAGAGTTTGGGAGTCTTCCTTCTTCTTGAATCGGACAAGGGTTTGATCTCCAAAATACATAAAGAACTCACATGACTCCACACCAGAAAGACAAACTATCCCATTAGAAAATGGGCAAAGGGTCTGAAAAGATACTTCTCCATGGGGGACATGTAGAGTGCCCAGAGACATATGAAAGAATGCTCAACATCACTAGCCATCACAGAGATGCAAATTAAAACCACAATGAGATACAACTTCATGACAGTCCAAATGGCCATCATTAACAAACCAATAAACACGTGCTGGTGAGGATGTGGGGAAAAGGAAACCCTAGTACACTGTTGGTGGGAATGCAGACTGGTGCAGCCACTGTGGAAAACAGTATGGAATTTCCTTAAAAAGCTAAAGATGAAACTGCCTTTTGATCCAGTGATCCCACTGGTGGGATTATACACTAAGAATCCTGAATCACTAATTCAAAAGAACCTATGCACCTCAATATTCACAGCAGCGTAATTTACAATAGCCAAGTTCTGGAAACAGCCTACATACCCATCAGCAAATGAGTGGATCAAAAAACTGTGGTACATTTACACAGTGGAATACTACATAGCAGAAAGAAAGAAGGAACTCCTACCCTTGTAACAGCATGCATAGAACTGGAGAGTATTATGCTAACTGAAATAAGCCAGGTGGCCAAAGACGATAACCATATGATCTTACCTATAAGTGGAATATAATGAACAAAACAAACAAATGAGCAAAATAGAACCAGAGACATGCAAATAAGGAACAAACTGATGGTGACCAGAAGGGGATGGGGGAGAGGGATAACAGGGAAAGAAGGGGAAGAGTCTAGTTGGGACATTTATAAAGGACCCACGGTAGTGGACAGCAGGTTGGGGACTGACTGAGGAAGCAGGCGGATGGGTGGGGCAGAGAACAATGAGGGAAAATTGGGACAACTGTAATTGAACAGCAACAAAAAACCCTAAATTTTTTAAATAAAATTTTTAATCTATTCTACCAAAAGTATACAAGATAATATTCAAAATTATTAATGGTATACCTCATAATATACTTTTTTCTAAACATATTTGTGTAAAATTTATATCAAGATAATAATAACTTTAAAAACCACTTATAATTTTAATCCTAATGTTTTGAAAATTATTATTTTTAAAATAAGAAGAGTAATTTAAGTGTTTTTCAAATGGTGCCAAAAACATTAAAAACATAATGGATTTCTCCTCTTCCAACCAAAGGAAGGGGGAAAACAACTATAGAAAAGCTAAGAGTTGCAGAAGAAACTGACAGGAGAACAATGTTTTATAAGTCAGCAGTCCTGTAAGTCCTAAACAAATTAGGGCACATATAGTGTCAATGAGTGACTACTGAGAGAACAGAATGAATAAGTTCACATAAACTATTGAGCAACTGGAGAGCAGAGAGTTATATTCACTAAATCTATATGACAGCTGAAATAAATAAGATAAATTATACAAATTCAACCAGTAGTACTAATCAGTAATAAATGACATTTTCCTTTTAATTAGTAAGTTACTGCTTCAAAAATACTCTACAAAACTCAGAGTTAATACATTCTAAATTACCTAATTTACATTCAGTGAATAGCTTATACGTATTCAACATGCCAAACTCAATTATTTCCATGATTATCTCAAGAAATTATTAATAGCTTTAAACTTAGTAATTCCTCTTACAATGCAAAGATCTTTTAAAACAAACAACTCAAATAATATTTTCATCACATATTAATCTTAGGTTTTAAAATATTATCCTCATCAATTACTTCATTGGTTAAGCTTACTTAATAACTGGTACTCAGTCACCAATGGAATGAATTAATAATAAATGATTCCTAAGTTTTTCACATAAGATACATATTGGCTATCTGGTACAGAACTTGGGCACTGTTTCTCAGGATTGCATGAAGCTTCAGGAAACAGTCCAAAGCCTCCTCAAACCGGTTTAGCTTCTTATACGTAAGGCCTGAAAAAGAAGGGAAGAAAAAAAGAAAAAGGTGTAAGGAATTTTTTCAGAGTAACAGAATGAACATTTAAATACAAGTAAATATTCATCCAGAAGAGAAAATAAAGATGAACAGAATTTAAAACAAAAACAAAAACAAGTTAGGGGCAAGGATGTTCCACTAATATTTGGCAGACACCAAAATATGCTATAAATATAAAACTTTAGTGATTGTAGAGTGTGGTAGGGAAGAGGAACAGGCTAAAAGATTAACAGAACAGAATAAACAATTCAGAAATTGACTCAGTTACAGAGCTGAGTTAATAGACATTTAAAATTAATGAGGACTAAGGGACTGGTCATAAGTGGTGCAGGACAAGTGGCTATTCCCATTTTGAATTTATTCCTATTTTGAATAAACTGAAAATTTATTGTAAAACTAAACAGAAAAAACAAAGATGTAAAACTATGAAAAAATTTAGGGAAATCTTGGGGAAAGAGAAGGGCTTTGTGAAGCAATAAACAAATGAAGCCACAAATTTTAATAAGCAAAATTTGTATGACATATAGAAAAATCCAATTTGACAAAAGAAATTATAAAGTCAAGAAATGGACTAGGACAAGTATTTAAAATGTATAAAGAGAGTAAATACATACCTAGACATGCCATCTCCTGCATGGAGACCTTTACTCTCCACTTCCCTGTGAGTAATGCTCTTTCCCCAGATGCCCTTCCTTCCAGTATGACTGTAACTGTCACCACAGGGAGGTTCTCCTTAACTCCATGTAAAACTGCAAATTCCTCTGCCTCCTCTCCTCTCAGCCCAGCTCCCTTGGGAAGGGAAGTCCACCTGCCCAAGGGGCGGTCCCCACTTGGACAGCTCAGACAGATGGCCCTGTGGCAGGCGCCAGGCAGTCAGCCTCCTTCATGCCTTGGACCCCTCCTCAGCTTCAGCTGCACACGTTTGAATATGAGGACACAGCCAGGATACTCAAACGTCAGAGGAAAGGTCATGATGTGAAAGAGGATAAAACACACACGCAAGCCAAAATGCAGGGAGAAGAAAACTGGAAAGCAAACTTCATAGGTGACCCAAGATGAGATACAGTATTGGATTGAGCTGTGTATGCAACACTGCAAACTGATGAACAAGGGAATGTACTCATTTTAGGTGACCTCAGACAGGCAGGGAAGGGAATGAGGGGGTCAGCTTTCATGTCCTATGACATTTTGTTTATTAAAAACAATCTGAATATGGCAAAATGTTAAAATGTTATTACTGATAAATACCAGTGGTACGTACATGGGCATTTCTTTTTTCTGTATATTTTTACATGTTTGGAAATTGTTCATAATTAAAAACAAAATGAGATTTTTTTGCTACCTATCAGTTTGGTAAAAGTTGAATTATAATATTCAATATTAGCTGAACTTGGGGAAATCAGTCTCATACACTATGGTGGAAATAGAAATTAGAAGTCTTTTAGAGGGCAATATGGCAACATCTATGCAAATTTTATAAATGCACAGCTTCTGAATCATCAATTCCATTGAAAAGAACCTATAATCCAAGAGTCTTCTTTTCAACCATTTGTTATAAGTCAACTCCTTGTTCTAATGAGCCAGAGATCATTAAGCGAGGGGGTGGGGAGAGGGAGAGAGAGATAGAAAAGGAAAATAATTACACGGCAAAAAAGCAAACAAACAAACACACTCAAAAACAACCAAAACCAAAACAAAACCAAAAAACAATTTTGCCCATCTTACCGATATTATAAAGTGCTTCGGTACAAGAAGAATCATTTCTCAGAGCCTCTTTATAGAATTCAGCTGCCTTCTCATAATCACCATTTGCAAACACTGTATTTCCTTTGTTAGTAAGAGCACATGGATTATATCTATCAGAGCTCACAGCTAAATCTGCATAGCTGCTGGCTTGTGCAAATTCATTTTCCTAAAGTACAAAACATATACAAATTATCTGAAGGTCATCAAATATTTTTTCTGACTGTTCTGAGATTACAAATATGAAAAACAGAAATAAATATTTTATATATCTTTGTCTTGATAGGCTTATTCTACAAAAGATTTGTACTCATGAAGAACTTTCAACTACTCAAATGTCTTATGATTGATGTGCTCACAGTCTCATGGTTTGAATAACATCATTATTTATATGTAGGTGGTTCCATTTCAAATGCCCAAATTTCACGTCATTATTTACTGCATACCCTACTTCCCACACCGCAAGCCCTGAAGTGTCTGTGACGGTATCCCTGTCTGTCTGCCCTGATCAAACTGCATGCCTCATCTACTAGGTCTTGTGTTTCTACCAACTGATTGTATTCACTCCATCTCCCTGCCAAGTGCCCATCAGGACCCTGCCATCATGCATGTGAGCCACACAGACCCCTCAGTTCTTAGGTGATGTGGCCATTGGTGCCATGTCAGCTAGGCTAAGCCAGGGCCACAGTTCCCAGAATCCCTTTCGCTGGGTAGTGCTTGTCTGGAGTTGGCTGCAGAGAACTTCTAGGATGTGGAGCAGCAGCCTTCCTCTCTACAGGTCGTTTTCTCATCATCAGATGCAGGCCTGATGCAGAAATGCTAGGGTTCCAGCCAGTCCTCACTTCCACTCCACACCTGATTCTTCCTCCCGACTACACTGTCCCTACTGACCACAGTGACCCAGTGAACCCAGAGGAGACAGCTGCTCCATGAAGTGCCCCTTAGGTGGCTTCTGGACATACTTGGCCACTCACTCACTGACTGGTGACCACTGCTCAGATCCCCAAACAACCCTTCTTCAACTTCACCCCCACAGCTCCTCTACCACTGTGGATGTTCTAATTCCTGTACCCCTTCTCCAGGAACACTCCCAGTGACTATTTTTAAAATATACAGTTCAGTGGCACTTAATGTATTTCATGCCTTCAGTTCCTCTTAGTGACCGAAGATCCTCAAAATAAGAAACAGCTGCAGGGCAGAGATCAAATCAAGGGTGTGGCTGTACTACCTTTGGAAACATCTCAGATGTAAGATATTGTCTTGCAGAGCCAACCTTCTCTCTCAGGTAATATCTTCAGGGCTGTGTTCCACAGCAGCCTCATACATCTACATGGAAAAGGGTCTGCCTTTAAAAGAATTATGGATGTGGCTTTCAGACCATAAAAAATACCCCAACAAGATTTATAGAAAATGTGCCAAGTTTTTAAGGGAGTTATATTAAACAAAAGTGTCGCCAGCTTGGATTAAAAGGATGGCCACAGTCCAAAATGAAAAAAGGCCTCTGGGCCCCCAATTTTTTCTGGGCAAGAAGCAGGCTAAGAAAGTTAATTAGCTGCCAACAGTTTTTTTGTTGTTGTTTTTCCTGTAAAAGGAAGGTGCTCTCAGAGGGCAGAGCCAAGAGCCAGAGAGACCAAAGGACTGGGGATCATCCACCAGGGACCAGAGCTGGTTCCTCATCAAGGAATATTCCCCTTTGCCCACATTTGGGGTCACTGATCACAAGTGCTTAGGTGGGTTTCAGAACTGCTAAGGACCAGTGCCTCCATCCCGCCCCTTTTGAATGGGAGTGTCTTTTACAGTTTTCCTATCCTTATTTCACCATGGGATGGTAAGAGCATGAAGAAGATGACATGGTTTTTGTTCCCAGATCGTTAGATCAAAAGGACCTGTGCCTGAGAAAGTCACGTCTCTTTCTAGACCTTAGACAGAGGTTGGCTTTTGATCCTGATGATGAGACTATGATAGTCTTGGAAGGGGTATATGCATTCTGCATATGGAAAGGATGTAAATAACTAGGGCTTGAATGCACCCAGTGATACACTCACTATCAAAACAATAGCCCCAATGGATCACACCACCCAGTCTTCATGTCTTTGTATGTTTCTCTCCTATATTTGTTTTGCCCAATATGATAACAAGTTTAATGCACACAGGATCCTGATAAACACCTGTGCACTGGGGTCTCCTTGCAGGAACCCTGTTCCATGCAGGAAGTCTAGGCTCTCCTGCTAGAGAAGTGCTGTGAAGGAGGACTGAGATGGCTGGTCAACATTGGCCTTAGGGCTTCAACACATGATTTAGTGGGGACACAATTCTATCCATAGCATGTATCATGAAACCTTATTATTCGCAAAGACAATCATGAAATTTTATCTCTGTCTGAGATCAGTTCCACATGACATCTTTTGGACATCTGAATTATATCACCATCACTACAAAAATTTAAAAAATATATCTGAGAACAATCTCAACATCTTTCTCCCTAATTAACATACTCCTCTGGACATGTCCCTGGCACTACTCTTCCGTCGGCAGAATAAAACACGGGTTCTTCCTCACCAGGTGTTTTATATCTTTTTCATCCTAACACATGAGGGATGTAATACCTTCCTGTCATAACAGTGGTTCCACAAAGTAGTAAATCCCAATGTGTAAATGAGAAGCTCTAAGAGGGGCTGGAAGTATAGTAGATCATATGGTATTTTTCTTTCACTGGCTGGCTTATTTCACTTAGCATAATATTCTCCAGTTCCATCCATGCTGTCACAAAAGGTAGGAATTCCTTCTTTCTGCTGTGTAATATTCCATTGTGTAATTGTACCACAGTTTTTTGATCCACTCATTTGCTGATGGGCATGTAGGCTGTTCCAGCACTTGGCTATTGTAAATAGTGCTGCTATGAACATAGGGGTGATTCATGATTCTTAGAGTATAGTCCCAGCAGTGGAACTGCTGGGTCAAAAGGCAGTTCCAGATAGGGATCAAGATGGCAGAGGAGTGAATGACCTCACGAGGGCCTCCTCCCAGGACCAATCTGGAATTACAACAAAATTATGGAGAAATCACCCAGAGCAAAATACTGAACAGCAGTGAGAGGGAAGCCTTGTAACCTCAGAAAGACAAAAGAATCAGTTCAGCACAACCTGATTGGCAGACAAATATTGGGAAGACAAAGACACAACCCCCAACCAAAAGGAAATGAGGAATCCCCACAAAGAATACTAAATGAAATAGAGGCAGGTCAACTATCAGATACTGAGTTCAAAACAATGGTTAAAAGGAAGCTCAATAAACTCAATGAGCTCAGTGAGAATTACCAAAAGCCACAGGGAAACTATGAGGAAATTACTGCAAACTATATCAGCATGAAAAAGAACATAGGAACTATCCACGAGAACCAAGAGGAAATGAAGAATACAATTTCTGATTTCGAAAACAATAGAAGGAAGCAAAAGCAAGCTAGATGAAGCAGAGGTTCAAATCAGCAAGCTGGAGGACATGGTAGTAAAATACTCCTAGAAAGAACAAGAAAATGATAAAAAGCTTGAAAAGAATGAAGAGGTGTTAAGGGAAATGCAGAACAACATGAAATATAATAATATCTGTATAATATGAATACCAGAAGGGGAAGAAGAGGAGCAAGGAATAGAAAACCTGTTTGAAAAAGTAATGATGGAAAACTTCCCTAAATTGAGTAGAGAGAAAGTCACACAACTCCAAGAAGCACAGAGGGTCCCAATCAAAAGGAACTCAAAGAGACCCACTCCAAGACACATTATAGCTAATATGGCTAATATCAAAGACAATGAGAGAATCTTAAAGGCAGCAAGGGAGAAACAGGAAGTAACATACAAGGGTACAAAGATAAGGTTACCAGCTGATTTCTCCACAGAAACTCTATAAGCCAGAAGGGAATGGCAGGAAATATTCCAAGTTGAAAAGCAAAGGCCTGTGACCAAGGCTACTCTACCCAGCAAGTCTCTCAATTAAAATGGAAGGAGAAACAAGGAGTTTCTCAGACAAAAGATGGCTAAAAGAATACACCTCTACCAAAACAGCGTTGCAAGATATGCTAAAGGGACTGCTTTAAGAAGATATAGAAAAAGAGTGAGAGAGAGGAACACAAGCGCAAAGGGAAAAAATGAGTAAGTACATATCAATAATAACCTTAAATGTAAATGGATTAAATGCTTCAATTAAAAGACATAGAGTAGTTGATGGATAAGAAAACACAACCCTCACATATGCTGCCTACAAGAGACCCACCTCAGAACAAAAGACCCATACGGACTGAAAGTCAAGGGTTGGAAAAAAATATTCCAAGCAAATGGACAACAAAAAAAGCCAGGGTAGCAATACTTATATCAGACAAAATAGACTTCAAAACAAAGGTCATAAAGAGACACAGAAGGACACTTCGTAATACTCAAAGAAAGAGTCCATCAAGAAGACATAAACATTGTAAACCTATATGCACCCAAAATAGGAGCACCCATATATATAAGGAAAATCCTGGAGGACTTCAAGAAAGATAGAAACAGCAACACACTTATAGTAGGGGGTTCTAATACCCGACTGTCAACAATGGATATATCATCTAAACAAAAAATCAACAAAGATAATGTGGAACTGAACAACGCATTAGATCAAATGGACTTAACTAATTATATATATATTTTATGTATATATATAATATTATATAATATAATATATATAATATATTTATATATATAATATATTATATATATATAAAACCTTTTATCACAAAGAAGCAAGCTATATATTCTTTTCAAATGCACATGGAGCATTTTCAAAGATAGACCACATGATAGGACACAAAACAAGCCTCAACAAATTTAAGAAAACTGAAATCATATCAAGCATCTTCTCAGACCACAAGGGCTTAAAATTAGAAAACAACCTCAAAGAAAACACTCAAAAACATTCAAACTCATGGAGACTGAATAGCATGCTATTAAACAATGAATGCATCAATAAAGAGATCAAAGAAGAAATAAAAAAGTTTCTGGAAACAAATGAAAATGAACACACAACAGTCCAAAGCCTTGGGACACAGCGAAAGCAGCTCTGAGAGGAAAGTTCATAGCAATACAGGCCTACCTGAAAAAGACAGAAACATCTCAAATAAATAACCCAACACAACATGTACAAGAACTAGAGAAACAACAACAAACAAAGCCCAGAGCTAACAGAAGGAAGGAAATGATCAAGATTAGAGCAGAATTAAATGACATAGAGGCTAAAAGAACAATTCCCAGGATCACTCAGTCTAGGAGCTGGTTCTTTGAAAAGATAAAATCAACAAGCCTTTAAACAGACTCATCAAGGAAAAAAGGGAAAGGACGCAAATAAATAAAATCAGAAATGAAAGAGGAGAAATTACAACTGATCCCACAGAAATACAAAGGATTGTAAGAAATTACTATGAACAACTATACGCCAAGAAATTTGATAACCTGAGTGAAATGGATACATTTCTGGAAAAACATATTCTTCCAACACTGAATGAAGAAGAAGCAGAAAGGTTGAACAGGTCGATAACAGCTGATGAAATTGAAGCAGTAATAAAAAAACTCCAAGCGCACAAAAGTCCCGGACCAGATGATTTCACAGGAAAATTTTACAAAACACTTCAAAAAGAGCTAACCCCTGTCCTTCTCAGACTATTCCAAAAAATCCAAGAAGAGGGAAGACTCACAAACTCTTTTTATGAGGCCAGCATCATCTCAATCCCAAAATCAGAACAAAGAAAGAAAACTACAGGCCAATATTGCTGATGAACACAGATGCTAAAATCCTCAACAAAATAGTGGTAAACTGCATCCAGCAATACATTAAAAAGATCATCCACCATGATCAAGTGGGATTCATTCCAGGGATGCAAGGATGGCATAATATTTGAAAATCAATAAACATAATACATCACATAAACAAAAGGAAAGACAAAAATCACATGATCATATCAATGGGTGCGGAAAAAGCATTTGATAAGGTACAGCATCTTTTAATGATAAAAGCATTCAGCAAAGTGGGAATAAAGGGGGCTTACCTCAATATAATAAAGGCTATATATGAGAAACCTACATCCAATATTACACTCAATGGGCAAAAACTAAGTGTTCCCACTAAGATCGGAAACAAGACAAGGATATCTGCATTCACCACTTCTATTTAACATAGTATTAGAAGTCCTAGTCATAGCCATAAGGCAAAGAAAAAGAAATAGAAGTTATCTAAATTGGAAAGGACGAAGTAAAACTGTCATTGTTTGTAGATGACATGATAGTATATATAGAAAATCTATAGACTCCACCAAAAAACTACTCAACCTAATAAGTGAATTTGGCAAAACAGCAGGATACAAACTCAATATTCAGGGATCAAAGGCATTTTTAAATACCAACAATGAAATATCAGAATCAGAAATCAGGGGAAAATATCCAATTTACTATAGCAACAAGAAAAATAAAGTACCTAGGAATAAACTTAACCAAGGAGGTTAAAGACCTGTACTCAGAAAACGACACAACCCTGAAGAAAGAAATTAAGACACAAATAAATAGAACCATATTCCATGCTCATGGATTGGAAGAATTAATATTATCAAAATGTCCATACTGCCCAAAGTAATTTATAGATTCAACACAATCCCTATTAAATTATCAATGTCATATTTCAACGATATAGAACAAACATTTCAAAAATTTATATGGAACCATAAATGACCCCGAATAGCTGCAGCCATTTTGAGAAAGAAGAACAAAGTAGGAGGGATCACAATACCTGACATGAAACTATATTATAAGGCCACTGTAATCAAAACAGTCTGGTACTGGCATGAGAACAGACACACAGATCAATTGAACAGAATAGAGAAGCCAGAAATAAACCCATGTTTCTATGGTCAACTAATATTCGACAAAAGGGGCAGAAAGCATAAAATAGAGTAAAAATAGCCTCTTCAACAAATGGTGTTGGGACATCTGGACAGCTACATGCAAAAAAAAAAAAAAAAAAAGAAATTCGACCACAAACTTACACCACACACAAAAATAAACTCAAGGTGGATAAAAGACTTAAATATAAGTTGTAACATCATAAAGTCCTAGAGGAGAACATAGGTATGAAAATCTCAGATATTCCACACAGCAATATTTTCACTGATATGCGACCCTAGAGCAAAGGACATAAAGGAAAGAATAAACAAATGGGACTTCATCAAAATAAGAATCTTCTGCATAGCTAAAGAAAACATCAGCAAAATGAAAAGGGAGCCAACCGTATGGGAAAATATATTTGCCAATGATACTCTGGACAAGGGTTTGATCTCCAAAATATATAAAGAACTCACGTGACTCCACTGTAGGAAGACAAACAATCCAATTAAGAAATGGGCAAAGAACCTGAACAGACACTTCCCCAAGGAGGACGTACACAGGGCCCAGAGACATATGAAAGGATGCTCAGCATCACTAGCCATCAGAGGTGCAAACTAAAACCACAATGAAATACCACTTCACACCAGTCAAAATGGCCATCATAAACAAATCAACAAACAACAAATGCTGGTGAAGATGTGGAGAAAAGGGAATCATAGTGCACTGTTGGTGGGAATGCAGACTGGTGCATCCACTGTGGAAAACAGTTTGGAATTTCCTCAAAAAACTAAAAATGGAAGTCCCTTTTGACCCAACAATTCCACTGCTGGGATTATACCCTAAGAACCCTGAAACACCAATTCAAAAGAACCTATGCTCCCCAATGTTCATAGCAGCACAATTTATAATTGCCAAGAATTGGAAGCAACCTAAGTGCCCAACAGTACATGAGTGGATCAAAAAACTGTGGTACATTTACACAGTGGAATACTATGCAGCAGAAAGAAAGAAGGAGCCACTACCTTTTGTGATAAAATGAATGGAAGTAGAGAGCATTATACTAAGTGAAATAAGCTAGGCAGGGGAAAACAGATACCACATGATCTCACCTATAAGTATAACCTAATCACCAAAATAAACAAGCAAACAAAATATAACCGGCAACACTGAAATAAAAAACAAACTGACTGTAACCAGAGGGGAGGAGGGAGGGTGATGACTGGGGAAGGGGAGGGGAAGGGTCATCAAGGAAAATGCATAAAGGACCCATCAACAATGCTAAATGGGGGAAGGATTGAGGATAGGAGGTGGGGGTGGGTAGGGCTGGGGAAAGTGGGGGTGGGAAAATGTTGACAAAAACAAACAAAAAACAAAGAGATCTGGGGAGCCTGGGAGTAGTGTGGGAAATTAAGAAGCCAAAGAACTGGTTTGTGTAGCCCATGGACATGGACCAAGAGGTGTGGGGATGATGAAATGGGGTGCTGGGCAGAAGGGATATAGTGGGGGAAAATGGGACAACTGTAATGGCATACTCAATAAAATATACCAAAAAAGAATAACAATTATAAATCTGAAAAAAAGAAAAAAAGAAGGCAGTTCCATCTTTAGTTTTCTGGGGAAATTCCATCTTTTCCACAGTGACTGCACCAGTCTGCATTCCCACCAACAGTGCACTACACATCCTCACCATCACTTGTTGCTTACTGATTTGTTAATGATGGTCATTCTGACAGGTATGAGGTGATATCTCATTGTGGTTTTAATTTGCATCTCTCTGATGGCTAGTGATGTTGAGCATTTATTCATATGTCTGTGGGCCTCTTTGTGTCCTCCTTGGAGAAGTGTCTATTCAAGTCCTTTGCCCATTTTCTAATGGGATTATTTGTCTTTCTGGTGTGGAGTCGTGTGATTTATATATTTTGGAGATCTAACCCTTGTCCATTGCAAATATGTTCTCCCACACCATCAGTTCCCTTTTAATTTTGATGATGGTTTCTTTAGCCATGCAGAGGTTTTTTAGTTTGATGCAAATTTATTTATTTTTTCCTTTATTTCCCTTGCCTTAGGAGGCGTAATGGCAAAAATATTACTGTGTAGGATATCTGAAATTTTCCTGCCTATGTTTTCCTCTAGGACTTTTATGTTGTCATGACTTACATTTAAGTCTTTTATCCATTTTGAATATTCTAGTATATGGTATAAGTTGGTGTTCTAGTTTCATTTCTTTTGCATTCCCCAACACCAATTATTGAAGAGGCTATTTTTACCCCATTGTATGTTCATGCCCACCTTGTCAAATATTAATTGACCACAGAGACATGGGTTTATTTTTGGGTTCTCTATGTTGTTCCATTGATCTATTTGTCTGTACTTATGACAGTACCAGACTGTTTTGATTACAGTGGCCTTGTAGTATAGTTTGATATCAGGTATTCTGATCCTTCCTACTTCGTTCTTCTTTCCCAAGATTGCTGAGGCTATTCAGGGTCTTTTTTGCTTTCATATAAATTTTTGAAATATTTATTCGAGATCTGTGAAATATGTCATTGATATTTTAATAGGAATTAGATTGCTTTGAGTAGTATGGGCATTTTGATGATGTTAAATCTTCCAATCCATCAATTGGTTATGCTTCCATTTATTTGTATATTCCTTAATTTCTTTCTGGGTATAGATTTTTACTTCCTTGGTTAAGTTTATTCCTAGGTACTTTATTTTTCTTGTTGCTATAGTAAATGGGATTTATTTTCCTAGTTTCTGTTTCTGATATTTCATTGTTGGTGAACAAAAATGCCTTAGATTTCTGAATATTGACTTTGTACCCACCATTTTGCCAAGTTCACTTATTAGGTCAAGTAATTTTTTGGTAGAGCATAGAAAGTTTTGTATGTACACTATCATGTCCTCCGTGAATGATGACAGTTTTACTTCCTCCTTTTCAATCTGGATGCCTTTTATTTCTTTTTCTTGTCTGATGGTTGTGGTTAGAACTTCCAGTATTATGTTGAATAAGGTTGGTGAACGAGGACACCCATGTCTTGTTCCTGATCTAAAGGGGAAAACTTTTTTTTTTGCCCATTGAGTATGATGTTGGTTGTAGGTTTCTCATATATGGCTTTTATTATGTTGAGGTAGGTTCCCTCTACTGCCACTTTGCTGAGTGTTTTTATCATAAATGGATGATGGATCTTTTAGGTATTTTCTCACCTTTAAGATCTAACTTACCTCTGGAATCTTCCCTAAAAGCCCTAAATTAAAATGTTATTTGCCTCCTCTGAATTTCTATAGCACTTAGTGTCATACATTAATTTGATCTTCTCTACTTTCAACCTTCATTCTTTCCTACTGTACCCACCTTCCACCTTTGCTCTAAATTTAAAATGTTCCCTTTTGGGAGCTTTTAGCCTTTTGGTCTTCCCCATGGTTGGCATTCATAGATGTTCAACCTCTGCTTGAGCTTACATAAGTCATATAACCTTAGATGTCTCTTCAGTTATTATTAGCATATAAGTAAATTGTACCTCCAGTTCATCTTCCAGGTCTATACTCTACAATTCCATGATGTGATGCTTCCCATTACCACGTCTCACCTTCCCTTCTCCTCTTGAGATGGTCTTCTCACTCATGCCCATAAACTCAACCCCTGGCCCAGAACTGTCAAGACCCGGCCCTCCATATACCTTGTTTCACTGACATTCTGCATGTCCTCTCTGGAGCCTCTCCTTAGGTCAGCTCCACAGGCAGAAATTTAGCAACATGAAAATACATTATCAACTCTTAGTGGTAAAAACATAAAACTTACCAAATAATACAGGAATGACAGGTTGGTTGCAGCTGCACTTTTCACTCTACTGTCCTTTTTTTCAAATATTTTTAAGGTATCTACAGCCTAGAAATGAAATACCTGAAAGTTACTACCATTGTGATATATCAGTGTTCAGGCTTACAGTTGGGAAAAGATTAGTATCTGAAGTGTATGACCAGGGATGAACAAAATACGGTACATTAATATATTTAAGAAAACAGATGACAACATGAGAATTTCATTTGAGAATTAAAATTTATAGAAAATAAAATAACACTAAAAATACCATAACTAATATTAAGAAAACAATAGTTGGGTTTAATGGCACATTACATATAGCTAAAGAGAGTAGTAAACATCAAGCTTGTAAGTCTTGTGACACAGTTTCATCTGTCCTGTGTAATGAAGTGGGCAGTAAGGTTTTACCTAAAAAACATGATCTAATTTGCTCTTTGCAAAATAATTTTAGAATTCCTGCTTCTGGCTATTAGGCATTAGCCCATAGAAGACCATGCTCCCACAGAAAACAATTAGAAAAGTTAAATAAAATACTAAAAAAATATATTTTAAAGATTTTATTATATTTACAGAGAGGGGAAGGGAGGGAGAAAGAGAGAGAGAGAAATATTGATGCATAAGAGAAACATCAATCAGTTGCCTCTTGCATGTCCCCAACTGGAGTCTTGGCCTGCAACAAAGGCATATGTGTCCTGGCCGGGAATTGAGCTGTGAGGCTCTTTTTTGTGGGACAATGCCCAACCCACTGAGCGACACCAGTCAGGGCCTAAAAATATATTTTTAAGACACTGGAGAGCTAATGAGACAACCAGGATTTGAAGGTTAAACAAGATCCCAGAAAATATTCCAACTAAATAAAATAAGCACAGCAAACTAAAAGGCTAAAAAATATTCTTAGAAAGAACATAATAGATATAGAGAAACACAGTGAAATCTCATATAAATATAACTGGAATTCCTGAAAGGGAAGAAAGACTAGTGGCTGAGAATTTTCTAAAACTGATGACAGAAAATAATTGTAGGAGTATTACAAAAAAATAATCTGAAGTAGATACAAATATAACTATTGGGTTAGTCAAAAAGTCCATATGTTTTTTTCCCATAAAATAAAAGACACATTTTTCATTTTCACCAATAGCTTTATTGATGTGGATATTTTAAGTATATCAGCTATCTCCCACGTGGTATAATGTTGATTGTTTGAAATGGATATTTTGAGTATATCAGCTATTTCCCAAGTGGTAGAATGTTGATTGTTTTCAGTTAATGTCTTGATTTGATTACTATCAACTTCAACTGGTCTACCCAACTGTGGAGCACCGTCCCTTGAGAAATCTCCAGCATGAAACTTTGCAAACAGCTTTTGACACATTTGATCAGTCACTGCACCTTCTCCAGACACTGCACAAATCTTTTTTTGCATTTCAGTTGCATATTTACCTTTCTTGAAATAATAAAACATAATATGACAAAAATGCATATTTTCTTCCATCTTCTATATTAAAATGACTACACAAAAATTCACCAATTTCCAGGTTTAAAAAAAATGCACACTGATATGTCAGTTGTCACAATACAGTATTACCACATTGTTTCGAATGAAGTTAAAGACAACTAAGTGCTACTAGAGCCATCTTACAGAAAAACAAACAAACAAACAAACAAACAAACAAACTTTTTGGCCAATCCAATACATTTTCAAGCCAGGAGAAATCAAAGTACACTTTTAACCACCTGGAAGTCTGAGATAATTGTAACCAAACAGGAGAGTTGGAATGGTCAGACACCTTGCACGAAAGATGAATGAGTTATCAACCTCGAAATCACTGAAAAGTATCAGGGGAAAAAAAAGTAGAGAAAGACAATGGATCCTTCCTTCCTTCCTTCCTTCCTTCCTTCCTTCCTTCCTTCCTTCCTTCCTTCCTTCCTTCCTTCCTTCCCTCCTTCCCTCCTTCCTTCCTAATTTCTTAACTTCCTAACTTCCTCCCTCCCTCCCTCCCTCCCTCCCTTTCTTGCTTCCAAATGCATTTACTGAGTAGAAAACAGTCTTGTGGTGCCTTCTGCTCCTGGAGAGCATTGTGTCCATGCAAAAATCCTTTTGAGCTTTTACAATGGCCATCAGCTATTAGTATGGAAAATATCTGACAAAGTCTGACCCGCTTGCTGTTCAAGCATCAGACCTTAAGGTACCATACTAGATTCCATAAACCTTGGTTATATTATGAATAAATAATTATTCTTTTACAGGGTTTTTGATTACTTTAAAACTGTTGGGAGTTTCTAGGCCAACAGTTTATGATTCCACAAAATAAATTCTGGAAGAAAAAAGAATTCAAACATGCCCTCTCTTTTGAGATTTTCTTTCTCATTTACTCTGTCAAACAGCCAAGGAGCTCCTAAAACTTATGCCAGATATGAATGATGTTTGTATTACTCACCCGTGGAAGTCACTCATTGATCTCTCACTCAGATTCCATACTATATTCATGTAAAAGCCACTATTTATGTAAGTTTATAAGCTGCATTTCACTTTGAATAAGAATTGAGATGTTTTCATCTCTACTTCTGGATTGTGTTGCAAACATATGTGCTAATTTAAAACATAAGGCACGTGAAAAGGAATTAACACATAGCCACTAAACTCTGAAGTCATGTGAGAAGAAAAGAAAGTTGCTCCCTGGTATGTGACAACCATGTTGAAAAGAAAGCAGAAATTACATTCTTAAAACATAGGTAAACTAATTGTTATTAAAATTATGAACTATGGCAATACATTGTTAAATCTTTCTAAAAATACCATTTAAAAAAAGGACTGAGATAATTGGCAAACATCTTTTTTTTTCTATTTTGTGACCTATAACAGTACTTCTTAACAAACACAAAACCTCCTGTACATGCCCTGACCATGGATCAAACCTGCAACCTAGGTACGTGTCCTGAATGGGGATCAAACCCACAACTTTTTAGTGTACAGGATGACACTCAAACCAACCAAGGCACCTTCAGCCAGGCCTATTCTGGTTTTGTCACAACTATGTCTCTCACCTGTTGCACCTCCACCTAAGGTAGTAAGAAAGCAGTGGTAGCAATGAGAGGTCCTAGAGGGCTCTGAAGCTGTGTTGTCAATGGGACTCTTTTAGGCCCGATGCAACATCAATGAGTACACCAAATACATAAAACAGTGAGGAGGAAAGCTGCCAAGGGGCAAACAGTGGATGGAAGCCTTGGGCTGCTCTTCTGGCTCCTGGCCTTCCTTCTTCTACACATAACACTTGATTCTGAAAAACCTCAGAGCTTCAGGCTGTGGCTTGAAAACTTCTATGAGAAACTCGATCTCCGGACTACAACTTGATTTAGTAATTTAGCAACCAACCACGTTTTACATGAAAACCACTTACATTTTAAGAAACAGGACAAACAGGTCAAAATTCAAACAAAGTAATACCATACTAAGGGAAATTATGTTCATATAGAAATACTCAACTTCAGAATATTCAGAGGTAACATTACTCTAGAAAGGAGTTTCCAAATATTATTGCTTCGATCAATTAACATACGAAATTTCATCTAATTTTTAAAACTTACTTGGTTAAAGTCCTTCTGTCTCAAGTATGTAATTGCTTTGTTTATTTCCAGATCATTTGCTAGCTCTATGTATTGAGAAGCTTTCACAACTTCCACACACCTATAATGTAAAGTGGAAAAAAGATTATTTTGTTTTAGTATATTTATGTTCTTGGCAGTTTTTTTACATGTGACTATTGAAAAACATTATAAAGTACCCCTAATGTTATATAAGGCTAAGTACTTGATTTCTTCCAATAAAGGCATTAAGTTACTGAATTCTTCAGTTCTCAACTAATTTCCTCATCCAGTTTTTCATTACCCTATGATCACTTCTAATTACTTATGGTGTTTTATTTTTATTCTTATTTTTAACATATATTTTATTGATTATGCTATTACAGTTGTCCCATTTTTTTCTCCACTTTATTCCCCTCTCCCACCACTTCCAAGGGTCATACATATGAATTCTTTGGTTTCTCCATTCCTATGCTGTTCTTAACCTCCCCCTGTCTATTTTGTATCTACCATTTATGCTTATTTCCTGTACCTTTTCTCCCATACACCCTTCCCCTTCCCTCTGATAACCCTTTATGTGATCTCCGTTTCTGTGATTCTACTCCTCTTCAAGTTGTTTGCTTAGTTTGTCTTTGTTTTTGTTTGTTTAGGTTCAATTGTTGATAGTTGTGAGTTTGTTGTCATTTTACTGTTCATGGTTTTGACCTTCTTCTTTTTCTTACATTAGTCCCTTTAACATTTCACATACTAAGGGCTTGGTGATGATGAACTCCTTTAAATTTACCTTATCTTGGAATCACTTTATCTGCCCTTCCATTCTAAATGATAGCTTTTCTGGGTAAAGTAATCTTGGATGTAGGTCCTTGCCTTTCTTGACTTGGAATACTTCTTTCCAGCCCCTTCTTGCCTGTAAGGTTTCTTCTGAGAAATCAGCTGATAGTCTTACGGGAACTCCTTTGTAGGTAACTCCCTTTTTTTCTCTTTCTACTTTTAAGATTTTTTCCTTATCTTTAATCTTGGGTAATTTAATTATGATGTTCCTTGGTGTATGCTTCCTTGAGTTTAACTTCTTTGGGACCCTCTGAGCTTCCTGGACTTCCCGGAAGTCCATTTCCTTTACCAGATTGGAGAAGTTCTCCTTCATTATTTTTTCAAGTAAAGTTTTCAATGTCTTGCTCTTCCTCTTCTCCTTCTGGTACCCCTATGATCAGATGTTGGAATGTTTAAAGTTGTCCCAGGGGTTCCTAAGCCTCTCATCATTTTTTAAAATTTCTGTTTCTTCTTTCTGTTCTGGTTGAGTGTTCATTTCTTCCTTCCACTCTAAATTGTTGATTTGAGTCCCAGTTTCTTTCCCTTCACTGTTGGTTTCCTGTGTACTTTTCTTTATTTCACTTTGCATAGCCCTCACTTTTTCCTCCATTTTGTGACCATACTCAACTATTTCTGTGAGCACCCTGATTACCAGTGTTTTGAACTCCAAATCTGATAGGTTGGCTATCTCTTCATTGTTTAGTTATGTTTTTTCTGGAGTTCTGACCTATTCTTTCATTTGGGCCATATTTCTTTGTCTCAGCAATCCTGATATGTTGTAAGGGTTGGAGTCTTAGATATTCACCAAGATAGGGCAACCCACACTACTGCATTGTGGTGCAGTCTGGATGAATGTTTCTTCTTTAACTACTTGGTTCTCAGACTTGCATGCAGTTCGATTTTCTGGCAATTCTGTGTTTTATTTTGTTTTTTAACTTGATGTTATACTTCTTTTGGCTGTGTGAGGAGGCAAAGTGTATCTACCTATGCCTCCATCCTGGCTGGAAGTCCTATTTAAGGTATTTTAAATGAAATTGGATTGATATCTACATTCTGATTTTTGGGTTTACTAAAACAATTTCAATTTCTAACAGGTAAAATTGTTTCTATATTTTTTCATCTGAAATGCTCTGATGGTAAGAAAAAGTCAATATAAATTGTAGAATATATTTAATTTTTCTTTTTTGCCCAAACTTGAGCAGACTATAGTAGATTTGTCTCCAAAAACACATAGAGCATCTATTCGTATCTGTATTGGGCACTGTGCTAATTATTTTAAAAGCATTATCACATTTAATCTTCACAACAACCCTGAAAGACAGACATTGTCTCTACAGATAAGAAAATGGAAGGTCTAAGATCACGCAGCCAGAAAACTGACACGTAAAAATTGAACCTAATTTTTATGGGAACCAAACCCATTGCACCAAGACTAATATTCTTAAAATTGAGATCAATTGAAGCCAATTTAAGATTAACTGGATTAATTAACATAATTAATTTAAAATAAGAATCATTGGAACCATAAACGACCGCAATAGCCACAGCAATTTTGAGAAAGAAGAACATAGTCACAGGGATCGCAATACCCAATATCAAACTGTACTACAAGGCTACTGTAATCAAAACAGTCTGGTACTGGCATAAGAACAGACACATAGATCAATGGAACAGAATAGAGAAGCCAGAAATAAACCCATGTCTCTATGGTCAATTAATATTCAACAAAAAGGGCAGAAGCATAAAATGGAGTTAAAATAGCTTCTTTAATAAATGGTGTTGGGACATCTGGACAGCTACATGCAAAAAAATGAAACTCAACCACCAACTTACACCACACACAAAAATAAACTCAAGGTGGATAAAAGACTTAAATATAAGTCATAACACCATAAAATCCTAGAGGAGAACATAGGCATGAAAATCTCAGATATTCCACGCAGCAATATTTTCACCTATTATGTCCCCTAGAGCTAGGGACATAAAGGAAAGAATAAACAAATGGGACTTCATCAAATTAAAAATCTTCTGCATAGCTAAAGAAAACATCAGCAAAATGAAAAGGGAGCCAACCGTATGGGAAAATATATTTGCCAATGATACTTTGGACAAGGGTTTGATCTCCAAAATATATAAAAAGCTCACATGACTCCACTGTAGGAAGACAAACAATGCAATTAAGAAATGGGCAAAGAACCTGAACAGACAGTTCCCCAAGGACGACATACACAGGGCCCAGAGACATATGAAAGGATGCTCAGCATCACTAGCCATCAGAGAGATGCAAATTAAAATCACAATGAGACAGCAGTTCACACCAGAGAGAATGGCCATCATAAACAAATCAACAAACAACAAGTGTTGGCAAGGATGTAGAGAAAAGGGAACCCTAGTACACTGTTGGTAGGAGTGCAGACTGGTGCAGCCACTGTGGAAAACAGTTTGGAATTTCCTCAAAAAACTAAAAATGGAACTGCCTTTTGACCCAGCAATTCCACTGCTGGGATTATACCCTAAAAATCCAGGAACACCAATTCAAAAGAACCTATGTACCCCAATGTTCATAGCAGCACAATTTACAATAGTCAAGTGTTGGAAGCAACCTAGGTGCCCATCAATAAACGGCTGGATCAAAAAACTATGGTCCACTTACACAATGGAATACTACACAGCAGAAAGAAAAAAGGAGCTCGTGCCATTCAGGACAGCATAGATGGATCTGGAGAGCATTATGTTTAGTGAAATAAGCCAGGTGGGTAAATGAAAAATACTGTATGATTTTACCTATTAAGTGGAGGCTAATCAACAGAACAAACAAGCAAGTTAAATGTAACTGGAGACACTGAAGTGAAGTAGAAACTGACAGCGAACAGAGGCGCGGGTAGGGGAAGATGGGGGAAACAGAAGAAGGGTGGTCAAGGAACATATATGGGGGACTCAGACAAAGTCAAGAGTGAGGGTGGGGTTGTGGGTAGGGGGAAGGAGGAGTGGTGGTGGTAAAATGGACAAAACTGTACTTTAACATCAGTTAAAAAATTAAAAAATAAATAAGAACTGTAAGCCTTATTTTATTTTTATTTATTTTAAATTATATTTTATTGATTATGCTTTTCCAGTTGCTCTGATTTTTCCCCCTTTGCCCCCCTCCATGCAGTGCTCCCTGCTCCCTCAGACAATTCTCCCACCATTGTTCATGTCCATGGGTCATGTCTATAATTTCTTAGCCTATTCCATTTCCTATACAGTACTTTACATCCCCATGACTATTCTGTAATGACCTATTTGTACTTCTTAATCCCCTCACTTCTTCACCTATTTTCCCCGGCACCCCTCCCATCTGACAACCATCTGGTAACTAACTTCTTTTCTCTCGCTGCTTTTAAGAGTCTCTCTATCTTTAAACTTTGGTCTTTAATTATGATGTGTCTTGGAGTGGACCTCTTTGCATCCATCTTATTTGGGACTCTCTGTGCTTCTGGGACTTGCATGTCTATTTCCTTCACCAAACCAGGGAAGTTTTTTCATTGTTTTTTGAAACAGATTTCCAATTTCTTGCTCTTTCTCTTCTCCTTCTGGCACCCCTATGAAGCATTGTTGGATTGCTTAAAGTTGTCCCAGAGGCCGCTTACACTATCCTTGTTTTTTCGGATTCTCTTTTCTTCTTGTTGTTTTGATTGGTTGTTTTTTGCTTCCTTATGTTCCATGTCATTGATATGATTTTCAGTTTCACCCACTCTACTGTTGTTTCCCTGTAAATTGTTCCTTATTTCAGTTACTGCATCCTTCATTTCTGACTGAGTCTTTTTTATGTTGTGGAGGTCCTCACTAAGTTCCTTGAGCATTCTTGTAACCAGTGTTTTGAACTCCACATCTGACAGATTGCTTATCTCCAATTCATTTAGCCCTTTTTTTCTGGAGTTTTAATCTGTTCTTTCATTTGGGCCATGTTTCTTTGTCTCTTTGTTTTGGCAGCCTCCCTGTTTGTTTCTATGTATTAGGTAGAGCTGTTTTGACTCCATGTCTTGTTAGTGTGGCCTAATGTAGTAGGTGTCCTGTAGGGGCTAATGGCACATGCCTCCCTTATCACCCAAGCTGGGTACTCTAGGTGCAACCTTCGTGTGGGCTGCGTACACCCTCCTCTTATAGTTTATCTGCCTTGGTTGCTGTTGGCAGATCAATGGGACGAATTTACCCAGGCCAGTCAGCTGCAAGGACTGGCTGTGACCACTGACCATCAATCTCTGCCCTCTGTGGAGGATCAGCTGTGCAGGGGCAGGATGGTGGTGCTCCGATGTGGTCTGTAGCTGTCCACTGGGTGAGCTGGCCCTAGGGTTTCAAGTGTGGTGCAGGCCAAGGTCAGCCCCTACCTGTGTTTTGCCTGGGGCACCCTGTCTAAGCTGTATAGCAATCTCAGACAGCTGCTACTTGTACCGAGCTTGGAGGTTCCCATGCAAAGCCACGCTGTGAATCTAATGTAGTTGTGGCTAGGACTCACTGAAGCCACCTATTGTTTATTTGATAGGATTTAGGAGCCAAGGCCAGCCACTCTTATGGAAATGCAGCTTGGGTGGGCCCATAAGTTGGGTAGGGTAGAGCCTTTGGCAGTCTCCATGGTGGGCCAAACAGTGTTAACCAAGTTGCTGGAATCTCATATATGGCACCAGCTTACCAGTTCTGTGGGGGAAGGTTTTAGCAAAGGGACAATGGTCTCTGCTTGCCTTGATACCAGATACTTCAGTTTCTCCCTGTGCTGGAGCTCAGAGAGAGTGAGTCTGTGTAGGTGAGTCCATGTTGGTTTCTTTAAGAGGAACTGCTTAGGGCTCCAGAAGTTTCTTCCCCCAACTCAATCTCCACTGGTTTTTGCAGTCAGAAATTGTGGGGACTTATTGTCCCCACACTGGAATCCTGGGTTGGGGGTCCTGGTGTGTATCTGTAACTCCTCGCTCCTGAGATATCCCTCCCAAATTTTTATCCACATGGGTGCGGGACCAGCCTATTCCGTGTCTGCACCCCTCCTACCAGCCTGGATGGAAGTAGTTTCTTTAAATCTGTACTTGTCACACTTCCATTGAACTGAATTTTGTAGTTGTCAGACTTCCATTCAGCTTATTTCTGGTGTTCCTGAGTGATGGTTGTTCTATACTTTAGTTGTAATTTTGATATGGTTGTGTGAAGAGGTAAGCCATGTCCTCCTATGCTGCCATCTTGACTGGAAGGTCCTTCTTTTTTCTTTTTAAAAATTTATTTGTATAGAGAGGGGAAGGGAGAGAGAAATAAAGAGAGAGAAACATCGATGTGTGAGAGAGATATCGATCAGTTGCCTCTCACACCCCCAAGTGGGGACCTGGCCTGCAACCCAGGCATGTGTCTGACCAGGAATTGAACTAGCAACCTTTCATTTGCAGGATGATGCTCAACCCATTGAGCCATTCCAGTCAGGCCTCGTGGGGCTTATTTTTAAAAAATAGAATAGAAAAACTACCAAAGGGCATTGTACATAATAAGGGCAAGGATTGTTTCATGAAACTACATTTCAGTAAGCAGTGGAAAAATATCTTTTACTGAGGGTCAAGTTAAAAAAATATTTCAAAACCACTGTCCTAGACTAATAATTTAAAACTATTAAAGCAGGAGATCCCTTTCTTCAAGCACAATCTTTTTTCTTTAACCTGGATTTATAAAAGAGACAGTGTGCTTGAAGTGGAGAGAGAGGACTTGAAGCGCTGCCTGCTCAGGGTCCCTTTCAATGACCCTCTGTCCCAAATTAACCTGAAGACATGGCTAATGAAACTACAAGAGCTTCAGATAAAATAGTTTTGAAACCACTGATTCAGGTATGCATTCTGCAAACATTTACTATCTATTGTATATCAGGCAGTATGTTCATTATTTTTGGTATAATGTAAGCATATATGAGATATGGTTTATGTCCTCATGAGGGAAGCAGACCCAGGCACCAGGCTGGTCCCTATGTACCCAAGCACTAGGCCTGCCCACCTTATAACTCAGGTAAGGTATCTGCCCAGCCAAGTACTCAAGCAGCAAGCCTGTCCAGAAACACTACCAATGGTACACCCAAAAATCTCTGGATAGGCTGATTGTTGAGAGACTTCACCCAACAGAGCCAATCTTCAAAGACTGGAAGAGGTACAGTTCCTCAATGTATAGCCATCAACACAAGGACACAGCATCATAAATAATCAATGAAATATATCACCACCAAAAGAAACTAATGATGCCCCAATGAGCGATCCTAAAAAATGGGGACCTATGAACTTCCTGACAAAGAACTCAGAATAATTATTTTAAAGAAATCTGGTGATCTACAAAAAGACAGATAGACAACTAAGTGAAATTAAGAACACAATGAATGAATGAATGAATAGAGAAGCTCAACAAAGACCTAGAAGCCATTAAAAAACAAACAGAGGCCTGCCTGGCTGGCTCAGCTGGTTGATGCATCATCTCATATACCAAAAATGTTGTGGATTCAATCCCCGGTCACGGCACATACCTAGGTTGTGGGTTCGATCCCTGGTTGGGGAATATATGGGGGGCAACTGATGGATGTTTTTCTCTCACATTGATGTTTTTCTCTCTTCTCTCTCCCCTTCCTCTCTCTCTAAAATCATTAAAACATATCCTCAGATGAGGATAAAAAAACCAACAGAAATCCTAGAGTTGAAATACAATGATTGAACTAAAGAACTCATAAAAAAGCTTTGAGAGGAGACCCAAGCAAGCAGAGAAGGAATTAGTGAACTAGAAGACAGGTCATCTGACATCATTAGAGAACAAAATGAAATGAAAAAAAGCCTACATAAATTATGAGATACCATTAAAAAAATCTATGTAGCATTTGAGTCCCAGAAGGAAAAGAGAAGGAGAAAGGGCAGGAAGCTTATTTAAAGAAATAATTGCTAAGAAATTCCCTAATCTGGGAAGAGATTTGGATATACAAATTCATGAAGCTAACAGAGAACAACCCAAAAGAGTCCTCCCCAAGACATATTATTATAAAACTAGCTAAACTCACACACAAAGAGAATTTTAAAATCAGCAAGAGGAAAAGAATTTCTCATATATAAGCAAACCCCATAAGCCTATCAGCAGATTTCTGAGCAGAAACCTTGCAGGTCAGGAGAGTGCACTGATATACTCGAAGTGCTGGAAAAAAAACTGTGTCAACCAAGAATACTTTACCTGGCAAAGTTGCCTTTCAGAAATCAAAGAGACTTACACCCAAATGAACAAAAGCTGAGGGAACTCATCGCCACTAGGTCTATCTTTACAAGAAATGCTAAAAGGAGTTCTACAAAATGAAATAAAGAGATGCTAACTAATAATGTGTAAACATAAGAAAATATAAAACATACTGGAAAAGGTAACTATATAGTCAAATTCAGAATACTTTAATATTGTGATACAGTGGTGTGTTAATCATTTAACTATAGTGTAAAGGTTAAAAGACAAAAGATTAAAAATAACTATAACCACAATAATTTGTTAATGAATACACAATATAAAAAGAGGTAAATTGTAACATCAAAAACAAAATTATGGGGTGTATAAATGCGTAGACTTTTTATATGCAATTGAAGTTAAGTTGCCATTAGCTAAAAATAGACTTTCTGTAGGATGTTTTATGTAAGCAAAAACCTACAGCAGATATACAAAAGAGGGAAGCGAATGAAACCACACCACTCATAAAACCATCAATTCACAAAGACAGTAAAAGAGAAAAGAGGAAGAAGGAACAATGCAACTACAAAAGAAACAGAATACAATAAGATGACATTAGTGCCTATCAATAACTACTAATTAACCTGTCAATATTATCACCTATCAAAACTTACTTTAAGTGTAAATGGATTAAATTCTCCAATCAAAAAGCATAGAGTGTCTGAATGGATTAAAAACAAGTCCTAACTATACCATATCTCAAACAGGGCCTTAAGAATACACATAGCTTCAAAGTGAAGGGATGGAAAAAGATATTCCATATATAAGAGAAAATCTAAAGGTAGCTATACTTATATCAGACAAAAAAGACTTTAAGTCAAAAACTGTATCAAAAGATAAAGGTCATTATTTAACAACAAAAAGGTCCATTAATCAAGGAGATATAACAATCATAAATATATATGTTTTTACTATCACAGCACCAAAATATAGTAAGTAAATACAGATCTAGAGGGATAAATAGACAACCATACAATAATAGGAGGGAATTTCAATACCCCACTTTCAATAATGGATCAATCATCCAAACAGAAAATCAACAAGGAAACAATGGAGTTGAACTAAACCTTAGATCAAACTGACCTAACAGACATATATAGAACATTTCATTCAATAGCCGCAGAGTACACATTCTTCTCAAGTGAACATGCAACAGTCTCTAGGATAGATCATGTGTTGCCACAAAAAAACCTTAGCAAATAGTATGAAGCTATAAATTAATAACAAAAGGAAAACTGAAAATTTTACAAATACGTGGAAATTAAAAATTACCTCCCAGGGCTAAACTTAATCTAGAGATTGCTCACACAGAGAACAATGGCAGGTCAGTGGCTTGTAATGCCAATTGGTGTCAATCATCTAAACCCTGATGCACAATAAAGATAGAATCAACACCCCCCCCCAAAAAAATCACATCCCTGAATAATGAATGGGTCAAAGAGGACACCAACAAATTCTTTAAATATCATAAAACAAATAAAATGAAAACAAAACACCAAAACTTATGGGATGCAGCAAAAGCAGCTCCAAAAGGGAAGTTTATAGCAGTAAATGCCTACATTGTATCATTAAAAAGACCAACCTAACTTTACACCTCAAGGAACTAAAACAAAACACAAAACAAAACAAGAAAACTAAGCCCAAAGTTATCAGAAAGAAATAACAAAGAAAAAACCACAAAGACCAGAGAAGAAATAAATGAAATAGAAACTAGAAAAACAATAGACAAGATCAATGAAAATAAGATAGTTTTTTTGTAAAGATAGACAAATTTTTAGGTAGATTATCTGGGTTAAAAAAAAAAAAAGACAAGACTCAAATAAAATCAGAAATAAAAATTATAAACCTCCAGGAAAAAAAAAAGGAAAGACCTCCTTGGCATTGGTTTTGTCAATGAGTATTTAGATATGATACCTACAGGGAGCAAAATGAAAACTAAACAAGTGGTACTATATCAGACTAAAAAGCTTCTGCATAGCAAAGGAGACCATCATTAAAGTGACAAGATAACCAACAGGGGAAAAATTTGCAAATCATATTAGATAAGATTTTTAACCAATAAAAGTATACATTATGAAAAGCAAACACCATACTCATCCAGTTACAGTGAATTTCTCTTACCAATCATATCCTACAGCAAAAGATGTTTCAATTACAGGAGCAATGAGTTTTGCAGCTGTCATGATGTATTTTTCTGCCATGGCTTTTCTGTATCAACAAACAAAAAAATGTATAAAGAAACATGATATAAAATTTTCTTTAAAAATTTCAGTGTTGCCCTGGCCAGTATGGATCAGTTGGTTGGAGCACTGTTCCATAGAATGAAAGGTTGTGGGTTCGATTCCTGGTTAGAGAACATAACCAGGTTGTGGGTTCATTCTCTGGTTGGGGCACATACGAGAAGGCAACCAATTGATGTTTGTCACATCGATATTTCAATCTCTCTCTCTCTCTCTCTCTTTCCCTCCCTCTCTCCTTCTCCCTCCCTCTCTAAAAGCAATGAGAAAATGTCCTTGGGTAAGGGTTTTTAAAAAATTTAAGTGTAAACATTATCTATCAAAGCTAACATACGATGAAGCCTACTGAATGGTGGACAGCTCTACTAGAAACCTCTAAGTCAGGTTGAATATCATGCCTAGGAAATGGAAGCCATGACTGCCTTCTGTGTCAACTGTTCACTTCTACTTTATGACACATGCTGACAAACTAAAGGAAGAAAGAGGCACTGGAGGGAAAAAAGTCTCTGCAGCTGACATTACATAACTTGCACTGTTTGTGGACATGAAAGGAAATGGTCATTAAAGAAAAAGTGTATAGATTTGCCTCATCTATGCCTTTGATTCATATACAATATTTGTCTTATGTGACTGGCTTCTTTTATTGATATTTATCATAATGTTTCAATGGCTTATGTGTATTGTAGCATATATCAGTATTTCATTCTTTTTTATGGCTAAATACTATTCCACTGTATAGACAGACCATATATCATGTATCCATCGATGTGGACATTTGGGCTGTTTCCACTTTTTATTTGTTATGAATAATACTGCCATAAACATTCATGTATAATTATTGTGTGGACATATGCTCTAATTTCTTTTGGGTACACACCTAAGAGAGAAATTGCTGGTTTAATCTCTCGAGGAATTTCCACACTGTTTTCCAAAGTGGCTGTACCATTTTATATTCCTACCATCAATATATAAGATTTCAACTTCTCTACATCCTCATCAATATTTGTTATTACATGTCTTTTTTTTTTAATTAGTCACATACTAGTGGGTGTGAAGTGGTACCTCATGGTGGGGTTGAGTTGCATTTCCCTAGTGAGCACAGAAGTTAAGCATATTGTATTGTGCTTATTAGGCATTTGCATATCTATTCTGAAGAAATGTCCATTCAGATCCTTTGTACATTTTTTATTGGGTTTTGGTCTTTTAATTACTGAATTGGAAGAGTTGTTTATATATTGTAGAAATAAGTCCCTTCTTGGATACATAGTTTGCAAATATTTTCTCCCATTTTGTTCATTGTCTTTTCACTTTCTTGATGATTTCCTTTGAAGAACAAAAGTTTTTAAACTTTGATAAAATCCAATTCACCTATTTTTTCCTTTTCATGTGTTTTTGGTGTCAAATCTAAGAAGCCACTGCCTAACACAAGGTCAATAATATTTACTTCTATGTTTTCTTCCCTGAGAACTTTATAGGTCTAGCCCTTACATTTAAGTCCATGATCCATTCCGAAGTAATTTTTGTTTGGTGTGAGAGAGAGGACCAGCTTCATTCTTTTGCATGAGGATATCTATTGCCCTAACAATTTGTTGAAAAGGCAATCTTTTCCTCATGGAATTGTACTGGTATCTTATTGACTATAAATGTAAGAGTTTATTTCTTAATTCTATTCAAATGATTTGTATGTCTATCTTTATGCTACTAGATTAAGTACTACCACACTATCTTGAATGCTGTAGATTTGTTTTTTATAGTTTGAGTCCTCCAACTTTATCTTCTTTCTCAGCATTGTTTTAGCTATTCTGAATCTCTTACATTTCCATATAAATTCTAGAATCGACTTGTCGCTATCCTTAAAAATATTGATGGGATTATGATAGGAATTACATTGAATCTATAAAGTAATTTGGGGAGCACTGCCATCTTCGTAACATTGTGTGCCTATCCATTAACATGTGATGTCATTCCATTTATGTAGCACTTCTTTTAAAAAATGTGTTACAGTTTTTAGAGCATAAGTTTTGTATTTCATTAGTTACATTTATTCCTATTTATGCTATTGTAAATGTAATTGTTACTTTCATTTTCATATAGTTCATTGGTGTAGTATATTTCTATAGTATACTATTGACTTTTGTGTATTGATATTTTACTCTGTAACCTTGCTGAACTCATTTATTAGGGATAATCATTTTTTAGCAGATTCTAAAATTTAATGTTGGATATTCTGTATTAAAGATCATGTGATCTGTAAACAGAGATAATTTCACTTCTTCCTTTCCAATCTGGATGTATCTTACTGTCTTTTCTTGCCTAATTTCCATAGCAAGAATATCCAGTACATGCTGAACAGAATTGGTGAGAGTAGATAACCTTCTCTTGCTCCTAATCTAGGCAGAAAGTATTCAGTCTTTCACAATGAAGTGTGATGTGAAACTGTGGGTTTGTCATAGATGTCCTTTACCAGGATGAAGCACTTCCCTTCTACTCATAGCTTTTAAGGTTTTTGTTTGTTTGTTTGTTTATCAAGAAAGCATTTTGAATTTTGTCCAAAATTTTTTTGTTTATATTGACATGATCATGCTGTTTTTGTCCTTCATTCCATTCATATCCTGTATTATATTAACTGATTTTTAGATGGTAAGCCAATCTTGCATTCCTAGAATAAATCCCACTTGGTTATGGTACATAATCCTCTTTATATTTTGATAGTATTTTGGTTCATTATTATTTCTTAAGGATTTTTGCATCTCTATTCATAAGATATTGATCTATAATTTTCCTTCTCCTCCCCCTTTCTTGGGTGCTTTGTCTTATTTTGTTATCAGGGTAACATTAGCTTTATAAAATAAACTCTTTTTTTTTTCTGGAAGTGATTGTATAGAACTGATAATTCTTCTTTAAACATTTGCTAAAATTTCCTCATAGAATAATTTGGGCTGGGAGATTTCTTTCTTGGGAGTTTTAAAATGTAAATTCAATTACCCTAACATATATAGGGCTCTTCAAATGCTCTACTTCATATAAGGTGAGTTGTGGTAGTTTTTGTTTTTTTTAAAAGTGGTCTATTTAGTCTAAGTCATCGAATTTATGTGTATAGGGGTGTTTGTAGTATCTCTTTCTTATCTTTTTGGCGTCCGCAGGGTCAGTAGTGAGAGCCCCTGTTTTGTTCCTGATATTGGTAATTCGTGTCTTCTCTTTTTTTGTCAGTTGTGTTAGAAGTATTTCATTGTTGTTATCTACTGTTTCTATCTCTAATGTCAATGATTTCTGTTCTTTAATATTTCTTTTCTTCTGATTTCTTTCTGTTGATTTTTTTTCTTTTTTTAGGTTCTTCAGCTGGGAGTTCAGGTTACTGATTTAAGACTTTTCCACTGATATTCTAGTTGCTTTTCCATAACATGTTTTTATCCTCTGCCTCATTTCAAGAGGTGGTCTTCAATTTTCAGAAGTTTAATCATGATATATCTTGACATGATTTCCTTGGGTTTACCTTCTTTGGAATTCACTCAGTTTCTTGTAACATAAGTATTTTTTCTTGCTAAGTTTGGGGAGTCATCAGCCATTATTTCTTTAGCCCAATCTCTTTCTCTGTTCCTCCCAGACATAGATGACACAAATGTTAGATCTTATGTTAAAGTCCCAGAAGTCCCTGAGGCTCTGTTTTTTGTTTTGTTTTTTTTGTCTATCTTCCCTCTGTTGTTCAGATTGAGTAATTTCCAACTTCTGATCCACTTAATTGAATCTTTCCTCTCTCCCCTTCATTCTCCTGTTGAGCACATCCACTGAGCTTTCTATTTGTCATTTTAATTTTTAGTTCTAAAATTTCTATTTGGTTCTTCTTTATAACTTCTATTTCTTTGTTGAGACTATTGCTTTTCTAAGGGTTCCTATTTTTTAATGTATTTTAAGCATGTTCATAAATTGACTCTTGAAGCTTTTTAAAAACATATTTGCTTTAAAGATAATTCTAACATCTCTGTCATCTCAATGTTGGTATCTATCGATTGCCACTCCATTTAAGGTCTTTGTATGAGTGATTTTTTTATCAAAACTTGAACATTTTGCATTATGAGACTGAATTTCATTTGTCTTTTGTTTTGGCTGCTTTTTTGACATTGCTCTGGCAGGGGAAGAAGAGACATCACCTCATTATTGCCGGATAAAAGAAATCCAGTTTTCCCCCACAGCCTCTTTGGCATGCAAGGTAGGAAGGGTCTTTGTTTCTGCTGGGTGGGGTAAGAGTTCCTGCTTCCGCTATGGTCCCTACTGACACCACAGTGGGGTTGCCTTGTCGCTGCTGATAATGAAATTCCTAACTCTCCGCTATCTCTCCTGACACCCACCCAACGTGAGACGGGGAGGAGTGCCTCGTTATTACTGGATGGGGTGGAATTCCAGGCTCCCCACATGCTGCCTGCTGAAACCACAGAGTGGTAAGACTCACGAAGTACCTTTGGGGATTAAAGTCATGGCACTTGACTTCCCTATTTGGTCTTTTGGGGTACTGGGTGTCTCCTTATAGCCTTATGAGGGTAGAGGTCTGGCTCTTTCTCACTTGGCTTTTGCTAGCATGTGTAAGGGTGGGGCCAGTATTTTTTTTTCTATGGCATTTGTCTTAAAGTTTTCTGTCTTGCTGGCCTTCCTCCTTCCTTGTCCTTTAGCTAGAGAAAGCAGGCTTTTTGTTTGTTAAATGTACCCAAGAGGAATTTCTGCTTTCCAGCTTCTTCAGCTGAAGTCTGGGAAATGTGAGGGAAACTCACTGCCATGCTGTTCCTCAGGTCTCAAGTACCCTTGATCTTCCTTATTCTCTCCACCTTTCTCCTTATATTTTTTTTACACATAATTTCCAGGGTTTTTATTCGGACTTAGTGGAAAGAACAGGGGAAGTGCATCTACTCTATGTTCTCAGAAGAAGTTTCTGTTTTATTGTTCGATTGATTTTAGAGAGGAAGGGAGAGAAAGAAACAGAGAGAGACTGATAACAATTTGTTGTTCCACTTATTTATGCATTCATCGGTTGCTTCTTGTATGTGCCCTGACTGGAGACTGAACCAGAAACCTAGGCATATCAGGACGATGCTCTAATCAACTAAGCTACCTGGACAGGGACCTCTGTTTTATTTTTAATGTTAAACTACTTCCTAAAGATTAAGGGTCCTCCATACATGTAATGAAGTATCATTCGGTGTTAAAAAGGAAGGAAATTCTGACACATATTACAACATGGATGAACCTTGAAGACATTATGCTAAGTGATAATAACAGTCACAAAAGGACAAATAATGGGATTCCGCCTATATAAGGTTACTAGAGCAGACAAATTCACAGATACAAAGTAGAAAGGTGGGTGCCAGGGGCTGGGGAGGGGATGCTTGAGAGTTGTTTGAAATGGGTACAGAGTTTGAGTTTGGGAAGATGAAGAAGTTCTTGTTACAAATCATTGTGAATGTACTTAACACTACCGATCTATGAAAAATTATGCACCATGGTTAAGATGGTAAATTTTATATATATTTTACCACAATTTAAAAGAATCTAAGGGCCCTGTATATTATGCGATATACTACTAATATACCTGTTGCATATTCAATAAATAGTAAAAGTTCCAAAACATACTTGGCAGAGACTAGGTAACCCTTATTGGAGAAAGGAAGAAATAAAATAAAGAATTTTATCTTTGAGAATTGAAGTTTAATTGGGAGGCTGGACAAAAATGCATAAAGATATAATTTAAAAAAATAAAGGTAATAAAAACAAAATTCCAATATTGCACCAAATGCAGAAAGTGAGTTACAAAGAAATAGTAAGAGTAAATGAGTAAGAATAACTGGAATCGACATAAGCGCTGACGTTACTGTGAAAAAGAAAAGAGAACCCAGTAACGTACAGGAATGGTGAAACGACAGGACTATTCAAGAAATACAGTGCATATAACAAGTTTTGAATAAAATAATCAGATGCCCATTCAACTCTTTTATACAGATTTAACTTATATTATCTTGTTTTAATTATTAAGTGCCCCAAATATTACCTTTCACGTTCCATTTGCCTTAGGTGATCATTTTTTATAGCTTCAATCACTAAATTAGTATGTGGGTCATCCTGAAAAATGAAATTGGAAAAAAATCAATAATTCGGAAATAAACACCAAGAACTTAGATTTCTAATCAACTTCACCACTAACTAGTTGTAGAAAATGAACCATAAATTAGTATTTCTACACCATTTTCCCTTATGCAGAGTAGAACACTTTTTTCTTATTTCTGATCACCTGTCACATTCTCCAGTGAAGTAACACACATTTTTTTTAATTGAATTTTTTTACATTGAATTTATTGGGGTGACACTGGTTCACAAAACCATACAAGTTTCAAGTGTACAAACTGATAAATCATTGGCACATTGTATCATGTACCCACTGCTCCAAGCAAAGTCTCTCTCCGAACCATTTCCCCTGCCCCTTTGCCCACCTCCACCTATCCCCAATTCCCTTTCCCTCTGGATATCACCACTCTGTTGTCTGTATCTTTGTGTTATATAAACTTACATATGTGTTTTATTGCTTAATCCCTTTGCCTTCTTTCATCCACTTCCCCAACCTCCTCTCCTCTGACAGCTGTCAGTCTGTTTGCTGTGATCATGCCTCCATTTACATTTTGTTAGTCCATTTATTTTGTTCATTAGATTCTACATATAAGTGAGATCATATGGTATTTGTCTTTCTCTGACTGGTTTATTTCACTTAGCACAATAATCTCTAGGTTGATCCATGCTGTCACAAGAAAAAAGACTTCCAGTTTTTATGGCCAAGTAGTATTCTACTGTGTAAGTGCACCATAGCTTTTTTATCTACTTACGTACTTGTGGGCATTGGGCTATTTCCAGATCTTGGTTATTATAAATAATTTGCAGTGTACACAGGGGTGTATATAATATTCTTTTAAATTAGTGTTTATGTGTTTCTTAGGATATATTCCCAAGTGGGATTGCTGGGTCAAAAGGTAGTTCCATTTGTAATTTTTTGAGAAAACTCCACACTGTTTTTCATAGTAGCTGCACCAATCTGCACTCCCACCAACAGTGTTACAAGGGTTCCCTTTTCTCCACATCCTCATTAGCACTTGTTTGTTGATTTGTTGATGGCCATTCTGACAGGCGTGAGGTTAAATCTCATTGTGATTTTAACTTGCATTTCTCTGATGGTTGTGCAGTTGAACATTTTTTTCATAGGTTTGTTGGCCATCTGTATGTACTCTTTGGAGAAGTATCTATTTAGGTCCTTTGCCCATGTTTTAATTGGATTGTTTATCTTCTTGGTGTTGAGTTGTATTGAGTCCTTTATACATTTTGGAAAATAATCCCTTATCAGATGTATCATTACTGAATATGTTCTCCCTTGCAATGAGTTGCCTTTTCATTTTGTGGATGGTTTCTTTTGCTGTGCAAAAGCTTTTAAGTTTGATGTAGTCCCACTTGTTTACATTTTTCTTACCCGAGGAAATATTATCATCCTATATACTCCCTATGTTTTCTTCTATGATTTTTATGGTTTCATGACTCATATTTAAGTCCTTTACCCATTTTGAGTTTATTCTTATGTATGGTGTAAGTTGGTGGTCTAGTTTCATTTTTTTGGCATATCTGTCTAATTTTCCCAATATCATTTATTGAAAAGGTTGTCCTTACTCTATCGTTCTCTCTTGCCTCCTTTGTTAAATAATAATTGACCATAAGGCATTTATTTCTGAGCTCTCTGTTCTGTTCCATTGATCTATATGCCTGTTTTTTAAAAATACACAGTTTTTATTGCATCTTTAAAATTACCCAAATAAATGTAAGAAATATCGCAAGGAAGTATGAGGTCTCATTCAGCATCTTGCTGTTTCTATAGCTGGGCAACTTGGATCTTATTCATCAGCCTGCTGAACTGTTGTTTTTTCAGAAACATAGATACCATCCAAAATTTTTCTGATATCCTTGTTTTTAACTGTTGTGGTTTGCTGAATCAAAACAGCAAAATTTAATACAAGTTCAATGTCATTTCCTTCCAGAATCAACTTATTTTTCTGGGCCTGAGATACTGAACAAGCAACACCAGACCTCAACTGAACCCTGCAGATGTATTTTTCACCCAAGAAATTTCTGATTTCAACAAGAGAACCATTCTCCTGAATAACAATATTGATGGGGAAGTAAGCGTACACAGACCTCATCTTGTAGCGGAAGCCCAGGGTAACACCCTTGATCATGTTCCGTACATGACTGCAGATAGTGCAGACGGTGGCCAGCTCCTTTCTATTTCTTTACCATTTGTCAACCTGGAGCCTCTTCTTTTTCTTTCCAAGACTGTGTTCTACATTGATGTGGTTGAAGTCCCCCCACAGGATGCCTCTGGGGCCCTTCTCAATAATGGTGCGTACCTTCAGAGTGAAGTCAACATTTTCAGGGATGTGGGCAGTCTGATTGCTGAGAATGCTCTTCATCCTTGCAGTATAAGTAGCAAAGAGAGCCCTATGACTCCTCTGATGCCAGTATTAGGCTGTTTTGATTACAATGGCCTGTATTATAGTTTTATATCAGGTATTGTGAACCCTCTAACTTTGTTCTTCTTTCAAGATTGCTGAGGCTATTTGGGATTTTTTTTTTTTTGGTCCCATATGCATTTTTGGAGTATTTGTTCTACATCTATGAACTATGCCATTGGATTTTAATAGGAATTGCCCTGAATCTACAGGTTGCTTCAGGTAGTGTGGACATTTTAATGATGTTAATCTTCTAATCCATGAACAAGGAAATTGTTTCCACTTGTTTGTATCCTCCTCCATTTCTTTCTTCAGTATCCTATAATCTTCCAAGTACAGGTCTTTTACCTTCTTGGTTAAATTTATTCCTAGGTACTGTATTTTTGTTGTTGTTTTTGTTGTTGCAATAATAAATATTATTGTTTTCTCAATTTCTCTAATAGTTCATTATTGGTATATAAATATGCCACCAATTTCTGAATATTAATTTTGTATCCTACTTTTCCAAATTAATTTATTAGATCTAGTAATTTTTTTGGTGGAGTCTTTAGGTTTTTCTGTGCGCCTTAACATGTCATCTGCATATAATGACAGATTAACTTCCTCCTTTCCAATTTGGATGGTTTTTATTTTTCTTCTTGTCTGACTGCTGTGACTAGGGCTTCCAGTTCTATGTTGAATTATAGTGGAGAAAGCTAACATCCCTGTCTTGTTCCTGATCTTAGGGGAAACATTTCTAATTTTTGTCCATTGAGTATGATGTTGGCTGTAGATTTGTCATATATGGCCTTTATTATGTTGAGCTATGTTCCCTTTATTTCCACTTTGCTAAAAGTTTTTATAATTGGGTGCTGTATTTTATCAAATGCTTCTTCTGCATCTATTGGTATAATCATATGATTTCTATCCTTCATTTTGTTTGTGATATATTGCATTTATTGATTTGTATTGTACCAACCTTGCATCCCTGGGATGAATTCCTCTTGATCATGGTGGATGATATATTTAATGTATTGCTGGATCCAGTTTGCTAATGTTTTGCTGAGGGTTTTAGCATCCATATTCATCGGGGGTATTGGCCTATAATTTTCTTTCTTTGTAGTGTCTTTATCTGGTTTTTAGATTTAGGGTAATGCTGGCCTTGTAAAAACAGCCTGGAAGTCTTCCCTCCTCTTAAATTTTTTGGAATAGTTTGAAAAAGACAGGTGTTAGTTCTTCTTTGAATGTTTGGTAAAATTCCCCTGCGAAGCCACTGGGTCCAGGGCTTTGGTTTGCTGGGAGGGTTTTTTGTTTGTTTGTTTGTTTGTTTTTGTTTTTTTGTTACTGCTTCTATTTAATTAGTTGTAATTGGTCTATTCAGGTTTCCCAATTCTTCCAAATTCAGTTTTGGAAGATTCTATTTCTAGCAATTTATCTACTTCACTCAGGTTGTCCAATTTTTTGGTATAAAGTTGTTCATAGTATTTTCTTACAATTCTCTGTATTTCTGTGGTGTCAGCTGTTACTTTTCCTCTTTCATTTCTGATATTGTTTATTTGGGTCCTCTTTTTTTTCTTGATGAGTCAGATTAAACATTTATAAATTTCATTTATCTTTTTGAAGAACCAGTTCTTGGTTTCATTGATCTTTTGTATTGTGTGTGTATGTGTTTTTGTCTCTATGTCATTTATTTCTGCTCTGACCTTTATTCTTTCCTTCCTTCTACTTAATTTTGGGCTCCGTTTTTTGTTCTTTTTCTATTTCTTTTAGGTATTTGTTTAGATTGTTTATGTGAGATTCTCCTTCCTTTTTGAGACAGCAATTTCTCCTGTAATTTATGAACTTTCCTCTCAGGGCTACTTTTCCTGTGTCCCAGTAAATTTTGGGTTGTTGTATGTTCATTTTAATTTAACTTTTGATTCCTCATCAATCCTCCTGTTAACCACTTATTGTTTAAGAACATGTTATTTAGCCTCCATGTATTTGAAAGTTTTTCAGGTTTTTTTTTTTAATCTTAGTTGATTTCTAGTTTCATACTATTGTGGTCAAAGAAGATGCTTGATATAATTTCAGTTTTCTTGACTTTATTAAGGCTTGTTCTGTGTCCTAATACGTGGTCTAACTTTGCGAATATTCCATATGCACTTGAGAAAAACGCATATTTTGCTGCTGAACTAATACAGATGCTGAGCAGCTGATAAAAAGGTCAGGCTGGACAGAAAAGGAACAATTACACAGAAACTGTGTGATACTGTCACCGTAGAGTGTAGACAGTCAGTTGGAGCACTGGGGAGTCTCCCCCATTGGCCATGATGGCGACAGAGGGAGGTTCTTACACTGAGCGCCACCAAAAGCTAGAAATATGAATGGATAGGGCCCAAGTGCCAAAAGCTAGAAATATGAATGGATAGGGCCTGAGTGCACTGAAAGCTAGAAAGCTGAATGAATAGGACCCCTGAGCATGCCAAAAGCTAGCAAGATTACTGGATAGGGAAAAAAAAAAGCCCACCCCTCCTTATCCCTGTAAGAATGGTAGGCTTGAGCTAGAAAAGAGATGGTCTTTGAGACAGTAGTCCATCATTCTCCCAGGCTGTGTGGCACCTGTATAAAACCTCTTTCCTTTTGCACCAGCAACTGCCTCACAAGTTTGGCTATTGCTGCATCAGGCAGTCAAACCTCCATTTTGTTCAGTTATAAGATTATCAATTCTAAACTCAAATACAAATTCTTTAATGATCATCAGTTACTTAGCATAAGCCATACCTTTACTCCCTATTAAAAACAGATGATTTTTTCAGAAAATAATGTTTTTCTCAAAATGAAAGTAATTAATAGTTAATGTTTACCCAGCACTTACTATACTCCATGTACTGCTTTAAGCATTTCACATGCATTACCTCATCTAATCCTCACAGCCCTATAAGGTAGGTTATTACAATTAATCTTATTTTACATGTAAAGGAACTGAGGTACAAGAGAGTTAAGTACTGAGTGGTAGAGCCAACAACAAAGCTGCAATGCCCTTAAAATCTGTTAATAAAATCTATTAAGTTCAACTTATGAAATTGTCAGTATTATACTATTTTGATTTTTACAGGCAGTTTTACATGGTTTGACTTAATGTAAAATAATAGTGGTATATCAATGATTTATGTGTAAAAATCTGAAAAATATATTAAAAGCATTATGAAAAATAATCTCATTCCAGAAACTACTACTTCTATTTTGGTATATGTCCTTCCAGGTTATGTTTCCATACGTATGAGTGTATATCAGTGTTTTTCACTTTTTTTTTTTCACTTAACACTACATAATATTTCCTCAAGTCTTTGAAAATATGACTTTTGTATTATGCTTCATCCTATGAATAAGGATGAAGAACAGCTTCTTTTCATTCGTGATGTGTTCAGTACATGTGGTTTTAGTTCCCTCTACTCAATAATGACTATAGAAACAAGAAAAGGCTTTATAGTACTCTTTTCGATTTTGTTGTTCAATTACAGTTGTCCCCATTTTTCCATTACTCTCCCCTGCTCTACCTACCCCCCACCTCCCACTTTCAATCCTCCCCCACCGCTGCCTTTGTCCATGGGTCCTTTATACATGTTCCTTGAATTGAGCCTTCCCTTTCTTTCCCCTGTTACCTCCCCTCTGAAAGAATGTGTATTTTCCTTCTTTAGGATGAAAGGTTCTGTATATATAAGTCTATTTGATCTAGTGAGTCGTACAGTGCTACAAAATCCTTGTTGATATTTTGTTTGGAAGATCTATCTATTGTTGACAGTGGGGTGTTAAAATCCCCTACTTAATTTAGTGTGTTGCTGTCTGTAACTTTCTTGAAGTCCTCCAAGATTTTCCTTATACATTTGGGTGCTCCTGTGTTGGGTGCATATATGTTTACAATGTTTATGTCTTCTTGATGGATTATGAAGTGTTATGAATAAGTATTATGAAGTGTCCTTCTATGTCTCTTTTTATGGTCTTTATTTTGAAGTCTATTTTGTCTGATACAAGTATTGCTACCCTGGCTTTTTTTTTTCCTGTCCATTTGCTTGGAATATTTTTTTCCAAGCCTTCACTGCCAGTCTGTGTAGGGTCTTTTGTTCTGAGGTGGGTCTCTTGTAGGCAGCATATGTACGGGTCATGTTTCCTCATCCATTCAGCTACCCTATCTCTTTTGATTGGAGCATTTAATCCATTTACATTTAAGGTTATTATTGATAGGTACTTATTCATTGCCCTTTCTACCTATGTTCCTCTCTTTCTCACTCTTTTTCTTCATCTTAAAGCAGTCCCTTTAGCATATCTTGCAATGCTGGTTTCGCAAAGGTATATTTTTAGCCTTCTTTTGTCTGAGAAACTCCTTATTTCTCCTTCTATTTTGAGAGCCTTGCTGGGTAGGGTAGTCTTGGTTGCAGGCTTTTGCTTTTCATTACTTGGAATATTTCTTGCCATTCCCTTCTGGCTTGTAGTGTTTCTGTGGAGAAGTCAGCTGCTAGCGTTATCGGGGCTCCCTTATATGTTACTTGAATTTTGCCATTTTAATCATGATGTGTCTTGGAGTAGGCCTCTTTGGGTTCATCTTGATTGGGACCCTCTGTGCTTCCTGGACTTGTGTGACTTTTTCTCTCCTCAAATTAGGGAAGATTTCCATCATTCCTTTTTCAAACAGGTTTTCTATCTTTTGCTCCTCTTCTTCTCCTTCTGGTATCCCTATTATATGGACATTACTATGTTTCATGTTGTCCTGCAGTTCCCTTAACTCCTCTTCATT
The DNA here is from genome assembly GCA_004026545.1 of Mormoops blainvillei. Taxonomy (NCBI): domain Eukaryota; kingdom Metazoa; phylum Chordata; class Mammalia; order Chiroptera; family Mormoopidae; genus Mormoops; species Mormoops blainvillei. Next base: position 326,564 of record PVJD01000184.1, on the reverse strand, counting down.
CTTTTTGAGTCCTTTTTCCTTTTCTTGCTCTTTCTGGGAATTTTTTCCTACCTTGTCCTCCAGCTCACTGATTCAGTCCTCTGTTTCATCTGGCCTGCTTTTGATTCCTTCTACTATGTTCTTCAAATCGGAAACTGTATTCTTCATTTCCTCCTGGCTGCTATTGACAGTTTCTATGTCCTTTTTCATGCTGTTTGCAGTAAGTTCCTTGTAGCTTCCCTATAGTTTTTTGTAATTCTCATTGAGCTCATTAAGTTTCTTTATAACCATTGTTTTGAACTCAATATCTGCTTCTATTTCATTTAAGCACTTTTTCTGGGGATTCCTCCTTTCATTTTGATTTGGCATTGTTTATTTGTCTCCGCATTTTAAGGGAGACTATTCTTGTTTGCTTCTTCTTTTTAGATCTGCTTTGACTCCCTGACTTTGTGGTATGAACTTCTATGGTAGGAGACCTGTGTGATTCAGTGGTGCTCTCTCCTTGATCTCCTGAACTTGATGCTTTTGGGATGCCCTTTATGCTATTTATGTTGGCTCTCTGGATGTAACCGGGTTTTGATTGTTGTTGGGTCATTCTTTGGTAGGTCGTTCCCTCCAGGTGGGTGGGTCACTCCACCCACGATGTCTTGTATGCTGTTGTGCAGCTGCTGCCAGAACAAAACCACAAAGCCTAGGAAACAAACCCACACCTGCAAAAATATCTTCCATCCGCAATCCCACTATCAACATCAAATGAACAAGTATCAATATGGGTGTGAAGAGATTGAGACTACTATAAGAGGAGAACAAATGTGAGATAACCTACTGAAAGAAAAATGATTTTGAGAGGGTAGAGGGAGGAGTACTAATAAGAGTAGGGAATCTGAGCAATAGGAAAAGAAATAAAATTTACATCATAAATAAAAAAGGGAATGAAGAAGACAGAATGGAGTAAGAGAAGGGAAGCATATAGTATTAGGTTTAAACAGAAATTTTTAAAAAATGAAATAAAGTGAGAAAGAGAAAGGAAAAAAAGTAAATAAATAATTAAAAAAATAGGAACCAAATTGGAGAAAAAGATCCACCACAGCACTATCAACAACAATGAGTTAAAATTGACATGGATGGGGTGGGAATAAGAGAGAAAAAAGAAAGAAAGAAAAGCTTAAGAGATGTCTAGAGGGAAGGGAGGTGATTGAGGTGATAGAGGGAGAGGGAACACTAAGAATGAGTAATAAAAACCAGGTTAAGACAGGGAAATATTAAAATTTGAGAAGAAAAGAAAAAGAAAAAAGGAAAAAAAGGCAGGATAAAAAAGAAAAAAATAACAAATGGCTAAGACAGGGGAAAATTAAAAATTGAGACTAAAAAGTAGGAGAGGGGAACAGTAAAATTTGAGATTTGAAATACAAAAATAGTGAAGATCTAGAGATAAAATGGAAAAAATACAACAACTACCCTATCCACAGCCAACAAGCAAAGACTGCTAAAGGTGGAGATAGGATGTAGGTATTTTAAGAGCAAGAAAGAGAACGTGAGGTGACCATTGACAAGGAAATTGGTTTTGTGAGCTGGATGAGGGAGTAATAGTAAGAGTGCAGAATGGAAACAAGGTATAGCAAGAGAGAAAACAAAATTTAAAATGAAAATATTAAGAGGAAAGGAGAAGGTAAAAGGGGGTAAGAGAAGGAAGGAGCAAAATATGTGAATGAAATACACTATAATATAAAATCTAGTGACTTAATATGCACAAACCTGAAGGACAAGAAATGAATGTCAAAAAGCCATGCAGCAAAGAAAATATCGCAAATCATGGACAAGATCATGGTAGATTTTTTCTCAGTAGCACCTAGTACCTACTGTTGCTTTTTCTTTCTGGATCTACCTTTGGCAATGTCAGATGGTGACCCCATCTGGCTTCAAGCAGTCTGTTCACGACTACCAGGGAGCTATTGTCTGTGGCTGACTTCTTCAGTTGTTAATCTAGTCACTCTGCACTCAGCAGTCAGGCTTAAGCACCATAGGTGGGGCAGAGTCCCTCCTGAGGCTATTGCTTCCCCTCAGGCTGCTGCCACTCAGAGGGGAGTGGTCTTCCTGAGCACAATGGCTGCTGCTGTATGGGGCATGCCTCAGCACCAGGATCCCAGAGGCTGCTCTCTCAGTTCTCTCCCCAAAGCCTCCGTCCCCAGTTTCTCCTCAAGCATCTCTAGCCCACTCTGCCCCTACCCTTTGCTACGGCCCAGGGCAAGTGGCTGCAAATGAAGATTTATGTGTTGGGCCTTTAAAAGACTCGTTGCATCTCCAGTCATCCATCTTTGGTAGAGAGGGACCCTGCTGTTTTTCGCAGCTGGATGTTATCTGGGTACTTTTTGGGCTCTGGTGTTCTAGGCTGGGGATTCCAGCTTAGGGTTTAGACCCCACACTTCTCAAGGGGATCCAGCTGGCCGCTTAAATATCCTTCTGGTACTTCAGCTGCCACCACAGGTGCCCAGCTGGCTCTCTCACATCTCCAGCACACTCCCTACCAGTCATGTTGTGCTGAAGCTGTTTCGTCTTCTGTCTGTGGTTATAAGGCTTCTCTTGCTATTGTTCAGTCGTTTGTCCCAGACGATTTCTCCACAATTTAGCTGTAATTCCAGATTGGTCCTAGGAGGGGGTTAGTGTAACTTCCACTTACTCCTCTGCCATCTTGGATCTCCCACTTTATATTACTCTTAAAGAATGGCCTGTAATCTTGTTTTTCTTAATATTCTCTTTTGTTTGTCTGACTAAAACTGTACAGTCAGTCTGTTTTAACCATACTTCCTAGCCTTATTTCAGTGGAGTCCCAGTCTCAAGCTAATTTGAATAATAAGTGAAAATGATAAAACACATTCATTAAACTTAATTGAAATACATTAGGGCTGGGAGAAACCTAAGAAGTCAAACACTCCAATTTTTTCATTTCTGGAAACAGAAAAGCAAGGATAACTAAGGGCTAGCTACAACAGTCTTCATACTCACACTTGGTGAAATGTATTTATCATCTTCATCAGTTTCTAATGGGACAGCAATCAGTTTTTGGAAAGCCTTCTTCATTTTCTCTCGATCTCCAACAGCAAAGTAACTGAGGATGAGGTTGAAGCCAGCCTTCAGGTTTGGTGCCATGCTCATTATGTGCTCAAACGAATTAATGGCATCGGTGTACTGGCCAGTTTTAATAAATGTAACTCCAATGTTCTGCATAATTTTAATCCTAAAAAGAAATTAACAGGGATCAGCTTTAAGTCTGAACTGCTCCATACAGTAGTCAAGACATTCTGCAGATAGTTTTCATCTTTTCTTTCCCACTTGACTTGTTTTGTTTGTTTTGTTAAAGCTTTACTAAGGCTAAATTCACATATCATAAAATTTCCTAGTCTTCAGTACCCACGTTCAATGATTACTGCTATGTTCACACAGTTGTGGAACTATAACCATGGTCTGATTAAGTAATTTCTGTCACCCTAAAACAACAACAACAAATCTGTGCCCATCAGCTGTCATTCCCATTCCTGCCTCTAGCCCTGGGCAACACTAACCTCCTTTCTGTGTTTCTGGATTTGCCTTTTCTAGATGTTGCATGTAAATGGACTCATACAAATGTGATATTTTGTGTTGGTGTCCCTCAATCAGCAGAATAATCTTTTGAACGTTCCTCATATTGTAGCACATTTCATTCCTTTTATATTGCCAAATCATATTCCATTGTATGAACACATTGCATTTTATTCATCCATAGCCTACCTGATGGACATCGATTGTTTCCACTTTTGGTGATTATGAATGATACGGTTATGAACATTCACATATGACCCTTGTGACAACATGTGCTCACTTTCTGGGTTATGTACCTGAGAGTGGTACATACAGTACCACTGGTCATACAGTAAATCTGTATTTAACTTTTTAAGATATTGCCTAATTATTTTTCAAAGTGGATGTACCATTTTACATCACCAATGCGTGAAGTTCCGGTTTCCAATTTCTCTACATCTCTTCAATACTTGTTGTTGTCCATCTTTTGATTATAGACATTCTAGGTTGCGATCCCATCTTATCTACTCCTCAACATAATCCCTCTGTTTCAACTACATTCATTCATTCATAATTCTCTGACCAGATAACCACTGATCTCCCTGACTCTTCTCATGCCGTTCCCTTTGAAATGTTCCCCTTTCTCTCCACTTAAGTCACCTTTCTCCAGTATACCTCCTTCATAATGCCTTTCCTGACCATTGCTATTCTCAATGATTATTCCCTCAACTTAATTGCTGTAGCACCTCTTCATTCTTGATTAGTAAGCACTCAACATATGCTAATATTATTACCTTTTTCTAAAATGCTCAAATTCTTGGTTTCGCCTGAGTTAAAAGTACTTCAAGGGCACTGTTTTATAAGCCAGACATTTACTGATGATAATGAGATATCATGCATAATTAAAAAACAAATGATCACGGAAGGTGGCATTTACAAATAAATTAACTTTCACGGAGGGAGTGTACTGGGCCTGGGGGAAACTATGACAAGTAAATATCCTGGAAACCTACATCCCTAAGATTATTACCAGTCCATAAGGTAATTTACTGTGTCTGTTCTTAAAATATTGTAGGAATAGAAAGTATCCCAGTTTCCCCCTCTAACCTCCTCTTCTAAGATTCAGAAGCAACCCCTTCCTCCCAGGATTTCACTCTAAATCTCTAGCAAAAATGTATGAGGGTCTGAATTTCTAGCCTTGCATTCTAGAGCCTGGTGTGTTGTAAAGATTTTTATTACAGGACTAAGTGTTTATTTTTGTGCTGGCGGTTAGCTATATTTGGTCATTATTCCTTATATAGGCAAAGTAGCTTAGTTTTATTTCAACTGATCACATATTGTGCCTTTAACTTGTCATTATACAAATGTGTACAAGTACAGATATCACATAAATCTAACACCTCTCATGTACAAACTCCTCAAAAGGGTCAACCCGCTGAAAATAGGTCAAAAGAGTTATCTCGTTTCTGAGATACAATACGAATTTTACAAAGTTATCATTATGTAAACTCACCTCATTTCTTTATGGACACCTGGAATTTGATCTAATGCCATCCGGTAGAATTTAATGGCTTTGGAATAATTTCTTTGCTTTAAATAAATATTTCCCATATTCACTTTCAATCTTCCTAATTAAAAAAATGCATGAATGTAAAATAGTCTATGTTTTTCATTTTTTCTATATTTTATATAACCTTAATTCATATTCACTGATGCTCTTCTCAAGGTATAAAGGTTCAGACACTACCTAAGATTCTCCCTTTAAAATAGTCATACTATTTCCATGTATCCAACACACTAATTCTATGTGGAAATGGAACTTAAGACAGATGGATTCCTAAAAATACAGCTAAAAAAAACTGATTTACTTTAGAAAGCCAGAGTTGTGTTCTTTTAAGAAAACATGGGGTTTCAAAATTAAGACTAAAAAAATGCCACACACATTTTAATATGATATTAATAAATTTTAATACTGCTACCAAAAATTATACAATAATATATACACTAGATATAAACTATAGCCTCTTGGGGAAGGATTATACAAAAGGAAACACATTCAATGGCATTGCCATGGCTCATTCCACCTGTGATAACAGAACACATTTTTTGTTTACTGTTAGGTAATATACCAGGTTGGCCAAAAAGTCCATTATGTTTTTTCCCGTATGATGGCTGTAGTAATGCTTAGTTGTCTTTAACTTCACTTGAAACGATTTTGTTAGATTGTATTGTGACAGCTGTCACATCAGTGTGAGTTTAACAAACCTCAAAATTGGTGGATTTTTGTGCAGATATTTTAATATTGAAGATGGAAGAACATGCATGACATTTTTGGCATATAGTGTGCTTTGTTATTTCAAGAAAGGTAAAAATGCAACTGAAATGCAAGAAAAGGTTTGTGCAGTGTATGGAGAAGGTGCTGTGACTGATCAAATGTTTCAAAAGTGGTTTGCGAAGTTTCTTGGTACTACTGAGATTTTGGCCAAATAATTCTTTGCTGTGGGGCTGTTTTATGTATTGGAAGATGTTTAGCAGCATCCGTGGCCTCTACCCACCTGAAGCCAATAGCGGGATAGCCAACATATTCAAAATATCAAAATCAATAAAGTTATTGGTGAAAATGGAAAACGTGTCTTTTATTTTACAGAAAGAAAACATAACGGACTTTTGGCCAACCCAATACCTCATGCCAACTGTATTTCCTCATTTGCATTTGTGTGCATTTTCATATAAATAGTATCTTTAAACAGGATACCTCTAGTAAACACAAATTTATTTAGGGCATAGATCATTTCATTGTAAGAAACCATAAAGCAAGGAAACATATATGAATACTATACTATACAAAAGAACTATACTTATTAGACAAACTGACTATAAACACCTACCTGCATTAGTAAACATCTTATTTTTTACTATAACTTGATATGTGTTTAGTGCTTCAGCATACATTTCATTAGCTGAATACTGACTGGCCAAGTTGAAAAGAACCTAAGGGGAGAAAATATTGCAAAGACACATAATGACCATTTTAGGTCCCTTTCGCCCATAATCTTTCTAGAGATTAAAGTCCTATAACAAAGCTGCTTACATCAAGACACCCAACCAGTTAGGAAATGAAGTAGACAGAGAAAATCTTGTATTCCAAATGAACCAGAACATTCAGATAGGTAAGGCTGACCTCTGAACTGCACCTTAATTTTCTAGGTATTCTTTCTAATTTAGGTAGCATTTGCCATCCATTAATCTCAGGAAGACCTACAAAGAATAATCACATCTTGTTAATGTTGCTGGTGATAGAAGGAATAAGGAAGATAGTGAACCAAATTCTTTTCCTAAGTATTAATTACATTTCATGTAGAAATATCTTAAACCTTTATTTGAACAGTAATTCTCTATATGCAAAGTTATAATTTAAGTGGAGGGATTGAGCAAAAGAGAAAATACTTATGGACACGGACAACAGTGTGGTGATTGCGGAGGGGAAGGGGTTGGGTGGAGGTGGAAGAGGGCACGGGCGGATAAATGGTAATGAAAAAATACAATAAAATAAAAAATTAAAAACTATTTCAAAAAATTATAATTTAATTATTAAGTTATCACAAATTATCTTTCTAGAGGTAAGAATATGATCCTTATAAATTGATAATGGAATTAAAATATTAGCTATAGATAGTAAACATCTAGTAATTCTTCTCATTCAGCTTCAAATGTCCTTTTTTCCATGTGTTTGGCTTATGAAAACTCTTCCCACACACAATATGCCCTTTTAAACAGCACTATCAACATCAAGGAACTGTCTTTTCAAAATTAAAGAAATTTTTATAGAAATTTTATTTATCTATTCATTCATTCATTCATTCATTTTATTGCCCTCATAGAACACTGTCTTATTTGCCTCGTTTGAAGTTCTTGAAAATCACAGGCCAAAAAGTCCACACAAGAATCTCATTAAAGTAACCACACTGAACAGAACATAAATATTAACAGTCTTCACAAAAGAGAATCATTCATTGCCTGGTGGGTTTATGAGTACTTATTAAGTTATTAAAAACATCAAGCTAAATAAAAGATCTTTCAACAGACTAAAGATGAGAGTGTCTCATGATCTCTTGTTCAAAGAAAGGTTACTATTAATTGAATTCTAGGCATTGGAGGTTCAATAAGATTTAAAAAATAAAAGGAATCAAAATAAAAATAGTAAAAAGATTTCTGGGATCTGCAAATCCTAGCCAAAATAATTTTACACAACAGGTAATTCATACTTACTGAGTAAGTTAAATCCAGATTGATGTTTTCTGGAGTTGTCACTTGCTCACGTTGTCTCACCAACACTCTCTCTTTTCTTCCTGCATCTTTCGCCTTTTCTAAGGCCTAAAATCAAGTTTACACTCTGAGCATCTGTGCATTTGGGAAATACCTGCATGTAGCTGACCTGAATGCAGTATCCAACCCTGGATGCCCAGGGCTAGCAGTACCCTAACCACACATTCCCCTTGACAACCAAAAACCCAGGCGATTTGTTTAAACTGGAGCTCACCATCATAAAAATATGTGCTTGTTCTGGGAAGGACAAAATGTACAGTAGTTTTGTCCCAAGTCCAGCCTCTTCATCGCCACACCTTGTACCACTTTTAGGTTTGACTGTCTTTGATATTTTTTCCTCCCAAATCCTGAATCTTTGGATATTTTAATTCCATCTTGTGAGATAGGAATTTAGGTGGATTTGTTTGGTTTCTGGGTGCCCAAAATCCAGACAAGTCATGAGATAACTGCTACTCAATGTTATAGCATATGCTTAGTTTGGCTCCCACTTTCTACTTAGAATGCCAGGAACCTTCGATTTCTACTAAGAGACTAACTACAGAAAGGTTAATTCAACAGGAGATTTTTTTTCTTTTAGAACTAGATTTAAAAAAGCACCAGTCCTATGAGCAACGAAAGTAGTTTTCCACAGCAAACAATTCTTCCTAATGGTATTCATTAATCAGATAACGAAAGTCACAGAAATCGTATTTATAGTGTAGCAATCAAAGTAATGAGAACAAAAGCAGATTAAAAGAAAATATTTAACAATATTTAAAAAGCAGAGTAGGATTCCCAACAAGAAAAAGATGATTTTGCAGTCTTCTTAGGAAAAAATACTTTAGGGTAGTGGGGCTTAAATAAGAAAAGAGTCCTTTGTACTGTGTGTGGATGATGGTAGCTATGCCTTTCAGTAGGTTAAGTCTAATCCAATAGTCTACCAGGCTGCAAAATTTAATCAACAAATACATTAGAATGTTTTTTTCCCCCACTGAAATGACCAATTGTCAAAAATTATAAAATCAGCCAACTTTTTTGACATCAGAGCTTAGGAAGTAGAGTTATAATTGCAGGTTCTCAAAATAATTTTCAGTGAAAACTCTAAGGCTATTTAAGAGTAAAACAAAGATATTTATACATATGCTCACATATGTGCATATATAAATCCAGATACATACATATACACACTTCAGAGTCCTGTGAACTTACCAGTTTTAAGTCTCCACAACTGTTGGCAATACAGCTTTCTTCTACCAACTCATTTACTTTCTTCTCTAATTGTCTAATCTTTTCTTCTGGACTATTAAAGAAGAAGGCAGGTAATCATTCAACCACCAATAATGTATATTGAAACTAAGATTTAATTTACTTTTAACATTTTCATTATAAGTGTTTTTACAAGTGAATAACGGGTCATAGATGAGACAAATGTAAAAATGGCATTAAATAGCAAATGCATCATTATTTTTAATGGTTACATTATATAATTATTCAGAATAACAGTAAAAATAGTTAACATTTACTCAGCATAAGGGTAATTTCATACTGAGTAACATGCTTTACTCAGTATGGCATTTAATAATTATGGCATTTAATTTTCACAATCACATTTGATACAAAAACTATCATTATTTTTCTTACTAATAGGGTAACTGAGGTTTAGAAAGTTAAGTGCTATGCCCGAGATCACACAGCTAGAAAGCTAGAGAGCCAGGATTTAAACGCAGCAAGGTAAGTCTGGGAGCCACGCTGTTGTATTATCATCCCCAAGAGAAAACAGATCCATTTTTCAGATGTGTAGCAAATGAGAGTTTTATCTGGTGGTTAGGAAAACTGAAGCTCTTCATAAAAGAGGTAACATAATTGTTATTATTTACTACCAGATAGGTACTGAAGAGGAGGTTTCTAACAAGGTGAGAAGTTTAAAACCCCCAATTCCATTAGTAGCAAACACAGTACCTCAAATCAGTCACCTTTCAAAAATGATATCAATTTCTTCTTGCTGCCACTTGCTTCCAGCAGAATACCACAGCACTGCAAATGCACATCAGTGCCTAGGTAATATTTTACTACGAGTATATCAAAATACATTGTATTTCTCTTAATCCTCCAGAAATGAGATTTTTAAAAGAATACAGGGATAAATTTAAGAGCATAGCCTTGTCTACTGGACCATATTCTTCAGTGGAACCTGCCTACAAATTTCATCAGGTGGAATACAGAGATCTAGCTGCAAAATTCTAAGTAAACAATGAGCATAGCAGACGGTGGTTTCATAAAGGTTAGAAAGAAGTATAGAATTCTATCTTCTGGTTGTCTGAAACACTCTAATAAATGTTGCTGACAGTTTGTTATCATAAAACCTAAAATATCAATGTAAAAATTTAAAGCAAAAGTCTGTAAGGGAACTCTATGAAGACTCAAAGTAACTATCCTGTCCCTATCAAATGCCAAAAAATGGACTCTGTGTGCAGACAGTGCTAGGCACACCCACACGAGTGCCTGCCACCCTCCCTTCCTTGCATGCAGGACCTATGCCCACCAAGTGTCATTCTGCTACCAAAAGTTCGGTTTGGTCATAGGCAAGTGATGCTTTTCTACCAATGAGAAGGAAGTGAAGACACATTTTCTTGGGGTGTAGGGTCCTGGAAGGATTTTCTTTGCTTTTTAAAAGGGACCTGAGACTGGAACTTTCTGACACCAGCTAGGCTTTATCAATGTCCTGACTGAAAATTTCAAACTCTCACAGTGCTCTTGGCATTGCAAGAGTAGGCTCTTGAGAAAAGCCATCAGAGAGAACCTGCACCAGGGCCAATGTTACTGAGAAATTAAATTAACCATCCTGAGAACTGCCCTTCCTCCAGACTTCCTGTGGAAGAATTAATAACAGCAAATGTTCTTGTCATACGTATTTCTGATTTATTTTCTGTGGTTAGCAGCTGAAAGGATCCATAATGTCATAATATTTAAATAATATAACATACTTTTATTAGCAGACATGCTGCCATTAACTAGGATACAACATAAACTGGTTTTCTGTCTTTTTTTTTTTTTTTTTGAGATGAGGACATGCTTTATTGAGGAGTAGATATAGAATAGCACATTCTATCACATGTAGGGAAGGGTTTGGTTCTGTAAAACCCCTTAAGAAAACTCCCAATGAAGTTGCTTTTGGATAAATTTTATGTCACTCTGAAATTGGTAGGGAGTTGCCATGAACATGCTGAAAATTAGCAACCCTCAACCCACAGTGAATGTAAGTGGTGTACAAAGATGACAAGAGAAAGGCCCAAATGACCAGATTTGGGATTGTGGTGAGGGTTCCACATGAAGACAGCAGTGTTGTAAGTGAGCTAGTTGGGAAGGGCGACATGTCATACATCAAAAGCTACCCCAAGATAGTAGGGTATAATGGGCTGGCGTAAAATTAGAGGAAGCATCTCTTCCTTCACTTAGATACCAAAAATAGGAGACCAGATAATAGAGGGATGGTGGCAAATCCCAAAGAGGAAATGGAGGAGTTCATGGAAGGGAATAAGCAGTTTAGTTCTAGAGGGAGGGTGAGGTGCTATTGAAAAGAGAAGCAAACCTTGGCAGGGTGGCCATTCTGCCTTGTTGAGTCATGGGTTGAGATACTTTTCTATCAGTTTCTACTTCTCCAAAGATATTTAGACAAAATCAGTGCAACTTATGCAGAAATATAGGTGTGCTATATCAGACTGGTACTGGTGAAAAGGTTTTTGCTGTTAATGAACCAGTTAACATGCAGCACGAAAGGCAGAACTAACTGAAAATTACTTTGGCACCTGCAAACATAAAAAGGTGCAGGAAGTAAGGAGGGAAGAGAGCATTTACTGCTGGGCATTTCTGGTGAGCCAGAAAGTATTCATTCCCTTCCACCAAGACATGGTCCACTGCCCAGGGGTGAACTCAACACAAAATACAGAATCACCACTTCTTACTTCTCTCCATCTCATTCAGAGAGTGATGTACTGTTACCAAGACTAATCCCAGGGTGGCACTTCCAAAGTATTTGGCTCTGGTTAGCCTGATACTGACCAAAACAGGTCTTTCCAAAAAAATGGAGGAAAATATTTAAAGTGAGATGAAATCCAAAGAGAATAGACCCCTCCCAGCACACACACTCAGAAGTGTTACCTCTTCCCTGCCCATCCCCCCCCCAAAAAAAACATGTAAGGAATAATTGGAATAGTCCTGGCAGTGGCAACTATTATTTGGAGGTCTGGAGACCAGATGTTAAGAAGCACTGTTACAAAGTTTATAAGACACAACACGACCTCGTGGGGTAAGAGAACATGAGGAAAGAGCCAGTGATTGGACAGGTACAGTACCAAACAGAACACCTTGGGTCAGTGCTAGGAGGGACCTGCACTCAAGTCTAATATAGATCCCATCCGGGCAACCTCACTGAGGCTAAAACGATAGTTCCTCAGAACCAGCGTCTGCAGTGTACATGAAGGTCAGAGCCAGGACAGTCCTGAGGGGGATGGCCTTCCCAAAGTATACTGTACTTGCCAATCACAAGAGCAACAGAAATGACAGACAGATCCCTAGGGTACAAATTCCTACTGCTGCGGTTCTGTTCGCTGGCTCCGACTAACGGTTCACTTTAAGTACCCTTGGGAGGGGTCCATTTTAAACAGCTGGGATCCATGGTTTTACTGGAGTTGGATCCCTTGGTCTCTTGGGCTACCCGCTCATCAACCAGGTCCTGTCTCTTTAAAAGTAGGTGTTTTCCTTTCTAATACTTGAGCATCTGAAGGGCTTGCAGAATGCTGACAACGTCCACAGGATTCATAGCTGTGTCCCGGCTAATTTCTTTGATAGAAATCCCTTTGCCTTGGAAATTATGCAGGTAATGAAGAAAGCACTTCTTTCCAGTAACTGCAATAGCTTATGAGCACCAGGTCTGAGAGTGGATGTTCTGGGTGGCCAACTTCTCCTTCCACTCGGAAAACAAATAACTGAAATCAATGATGGTCTTGCCATAGCCCTGTCTCATATACCCCTGTCTCATGGTAAGGATACAGGATACAGGATACAGCATACAGGATACATTATAGTTGAGGAATGAATTTTTCTCCTTGGAAAAATATCCAATCAGGTGACAGCCAGTGTTGTCTGCTTCTGACATAACATAGAACAGGAGGGAGTCCACGTCATAATATAATGTCTTGTGGTCCAGAAAAAGCTTTGCCAATAGGCACAGGTTTTGACAATAGATCTTGTTTTTCTTGCCATCCACTTCGAACATGGATATTGATCCTTTGTGGTATATCTCATCACTGGGTGGGTGTTTCCACACATACTTAGCCACGTGTTGGTGGAGTATCATTTGGCTCCTCATGTGTTTTAAACAGAATTCACACATATAGAGACATCCCAGTCGTGCATATTCTTCAGGATGGGGAGAATGGTACCAAGTATCAAGCTCATAGCGACCAAAAGCAACTGTTTTAATCATGTTGCTCCCCTCTGTGGTTTGGCCTTGCAGCCTTAACTTCTCCAAGTCCTCTGAAGCCCACTTGTGCTCTTCGGAAAAGATCCAAGTCACACAGTCTAGTCAGGCTTTCAAAAGAGGTTCCTGAGTGTTCCCATGGGTCTGCCTGTGTTCCATGGCACTCACTACGAATATCCTTTCACAGGAAAAGTAAGCTGGTTTTTTATAGAGATTCCTTGTTATTGAAAAGGGAAATTATGTATCTTATACAATAGTCCAAATACTAAATTTAAGAATTTAAGAATATGTAAATTTAAGAATTACAATTTAATAATATCTACTATATAGAAGCAAAATAGTGTAGTGGTTAATAGCATGAGCTTTGAATACAGCCTAGGTTCAACTCTCAGTTCTGCCATTTAATTAGTGCTACCAAGTCAAGATTTCTGTGCTTTGTATCTACGTATAGTACTTGTACAGTGCGTGGCAGTGATTGGGTGCTCAGTAAGTTTTGCTTCTAAAACTATTTGTAAAATGTACGCATCAATGGTACCTAGATACTTTTAAAAATATACAGTTGAATTTATACCACAGCTTTTTGGTTACTTTATAACCACTACCACAAAACTAAGTTAATGCAATAACAATTAAGTTTCTCAATATTGATATGACTAACTTCTTATATGTTCTTGTAATTTTCCTTGAAATATCCTTTAAAATGAGCGTAACTTATTACATTTACAACACCATTTGGCTTTTCAGAGAATCAATATTAGGCCACAGAAAAATTAGATATATCTTCAAGTTAAATAATATTATAATGAAACCACACATGTTCTCACATGTGTAGTCCGCACATGTGTAGTCCTCGCACATGTCTATTTTACTTAGGTTTGTCTCTTTTGCTGATTCCAAGAGCTAGGGATGGTGTTGTAATTACTATTCTGCTGACACAAACTCTTAAAATACTTAAAAATTATGTATTTGGGAAATAAAAAAATACGCAACAAAAATAAAACAACGTAAGGATTTACATACCTATCTTCATTTTTGGCTTCCAAAGGAGGAGCAGGGCCCCTTGACTGACCAAGGGGGTCAAATGCAGAGCCTGAGACATAATTCAAGAATTTATATTTAATCTGCGACTTGGCATAATTGAAGAAAATATGAAACCTTGCACAAGTTATTTAATTATGTATTAAACGGCTTGGATTACCAATTTATTAAATAGCCAGGACTTTTAAAATGTCTACATAAACATTTTGAATATCAAGAAATTGTTGAGATTTTTAACATACATAAAACTATGTAAATAAAATGTGTGTTAACATACAAAAACAAAAATGAGATGCTCTCTCAGTATTTACTTCTCCCCCACAGCAATCTATTCCTATTATAAACTCTAAATTAATCAATCATGTGAGCAATAACCTGGCATTGGCTTTTTAATTGCTCTTATTAGTAAATATACATTAATTTTTGTCATAATCATTTTATTCTTAAATTATTATTTATGTTTTATATTTAAATACTATTTTTATCTTTATTTTTTAAAAACTGAACTCTAACTTACATAAAATAAAACATGAATTTTTAATGTACAATTTGGTACAAACTAAGAAGTTATATGCCAGTGCAACTACCACCCCAATTGTGATGCAGAGTATTTTCATCACCCCTTTTCTTTCTCATGGCACCTAAAATAATGGCGCACCTTATAATCAGTGCTGTGTTGGCATTTAAATGGTAACAATATTTACACATACGAAAAGTGAGAAATATGAAAAGATCTGAAAAAAATTAATAGAGACAATATAACAAACCTCTCAAAGCTGCTTTGGTAAAACCCGCTGCTCTCACCGCCGTCATAGGTCTAGTAACTCCACCCTTAAAAGAATAGGAATCATTTAAAAGTATTTACAGTTCTGCAAATGGTACCCACCTTAATATAACCCCAATTTTAATGCTGATTTTTAATGACTATCTGCTTATTCTGTGCTTCTGCTCCTCTATGTCAATCTTGTCTCTATTTTCACTTTCCCATACAAATGTATAATTCTTTGCTCTAACTGGGCTTATTCTATTTGAAAAGAAAAAAAAATCCTCATGGGTTTTTACTTAGCACCTTATATAGCCTATTAGCTCCCCTGCTTTTGGTTGATATCTTCTATGCCTATGAGAAAAATCACAGACATGGTTGTAAACGACAGCACAGGAAAAATGGGTCCCAGAGTGTACCATACAAGCAAACCATCAGTCCACGTCCCCAGTGGGGTCTCATCTGAAATCTCAGGAAGTCCAGAGACTTTGCCTCCAAAGATTTCAAACAGTCCAACCTGTAGCCCAGACTTTAAATAATCAGGGTCATTATATGAGTAACATCTTCTTTAACATTTTAAAATAATATAACAAAGAAAAGAAAACTTTGGCAATAATATTCTAAGTCACGAGCGAAGCCCCAGATGAACAGCCACATGATGGAAATACCTGGACAACCCCTGTCACTGGTCTTCCTCCCATTGATGATGCCAGGGATGTTTTGGACTAGTAAACAGAAAAGTAAGTTAAAGTGATTTCTAAAAAATCTACACTTAATTTCATAAACGAAATTATAAAACTTCTTTTTTATAACTTTTTCTTCATTCTTTCAGCAAATGAACCTAAACACAATTTTTTCCATGTATCATCTGAGGACACAGGATCAAAGAGTAAAACTCTAAAGCAGGCATCAGCAAACTACAGCCCTCCGCCTTGTAAATACAGTTTCCCCGGAGCACAGCCATGCCCACCTGTTGGCTGCTCCAGCGCCGTGAACGCGGAGCAGCCACAGAGACTGTCTGGCCTGGAAAGCCTAAGCCCTTCACAGAGAGTATTTGTACTTTCTCCTATTCTGAAACAGCACCAAAAATCAAATTTATAAGTAATACATATGTGGGCTGGTTAATACAGGCATGTTTCATGTGATGCACAGTCATATTATGCATGAAGCCTTCATATAAAGGGACAGCATGAAGGCAAGTGCCCTGGACCTCTAGGTTCTGAAACCATTTTTCTGACCTCTAAGAAATATTATCATAAAGATAATCCCACCTCATTCTTTCATGTTTCTCCAGTTCCTTTATTATTTCATGTAAGCTAAAATATCCAAATTTGGGCAACATTTAAAAGATTTTCCTTTATAGATTTTTACATAGCATCTTTCCTCCAAATGTCGCAAATAAAAGTAATGTCCAAATATATGCCTTTGAAATTTTTCTTAAATTTTACTTTTTATTTTATTTATTTATTTAATAGAATAATTTTATTGTATTTTTATTACCATTTAGTCCCCTTACATCCCCAAATTTTACTTTTTAATGATCTGATTAGTAAATTTTTAAAAAATTACCAACATATTTACATTTATATAACATGCAAGTTCACATAAAATGTATGAATGGAGCATACATGATACTTGTTGTATTATATAAAAAAATGAAAGGAAGTCATTCAACACACGCAAGGTTTGCAAATTGAAAAACGTAATAAAATATTTTCTGATATATTTATGATCAAAATGACTAGGATACTCAAAGCTATTAATCAAATGAGACTTTTATAATGTTCATAACTATTCAAAACAGAAAATATATCTGGGGCATGGACTGAAAGATAGCCAAAATTATTTAGAACCGCCTAAAATGAACTTATATACAAGAAAAAGCATCTTAATATTTTCAGCTTAAGAAAACCTACCCCATATCCAGTAGCTACAGGTCTAGTAACTGCTGTGCTTGGTATTTTAGCAGTTATCTTAGGGAGGAAAAAAAACATAGTTAATAGAATTCAGATTAGGCTCTATAATAGAAAGCTGGAAAAGAAGTGGGAAATATAGACTCATCAACAGAAATGTTTATTAAATATTTAGAACAATTTCCTTTTAAATTATCCTACATATTGAGGAGCTCAGGAATTTTAGGCATTGGGAGGGAGACTTATTCTGTCTGGATTCTTTCACAGGAGAAAAGGGACTTTCGGATGACCCGTGGTACCTATAGGAAAGATCAGTTTTCATGGTTGCTTCCACCATTTATCATGCATACTTTATTACTGCCAGTGACTACATCTAACAATAGACAGGATTTGGAGTCAGAGAATCTGGGTTCAAATGTCAGCTCTCTCTCTACTAGCTGAGTTTACTTAATCTCTTTGAACCTAAAGTTTCTCACCTTTGAAATAAGGATGCAAGGCATGCTGATCACAAAATTGTAGCTGGAATCAAACAGGACGATGTAGGTGAAATTGACTTAAACATGTCAGTTGTTAGGCATATTTGTTTGAAATATTTCATGAAAACATCAATATAGAAATTCTATTTCTGGCTATGATGAACTACTGTTTTAAATAATATTTCCACTATGAGTTAATAACCTGGGTACAAAAATATTTTTGTAAAGTATCAGTTTGAATACTTTTAGAGAACCATTGAATTACAAGGTCTCCAGAAAAGAAAAGGGGAAGGTTTGAGACGTGAGCCTGCATTAGGGTCTGCTTTTCTCCTACAGGCATCTGCTTCTTCCAAAGGCATGGCTAAGATGCTGCACATAGCTTTTTGTAGACTCACAGGCCTGAGGAGATAAACATTGGTGTTGGGGGCCTACCAAGGTGGCTGCCCTTGTAATAATCCCAGCTTTAGACGGAGCTCTCAAAAAGCTAAGACCGAAAAATTAAGTTAGAAGTACACCAGTCCTCAAAAAGACTGAAGTCCAATATTGGATCATCTTAAACTCAATTGGATTAAGGTGATCCAGGATTCCTAATGCCCCTGGGGCCATAAGAAAGAGTGAATTCTCTCTAGTGAAAGATGAGATCACCTAGGGCTGTGTAATCCAATAGAAGTTTCTTGTACTATTGTAAAGTCTGTATCTGCCTTGTCTGAGGAGGCAGCCACTAGCCACATGTGGCTGCTGAGCACTTGAAATGTGGCTGGTTGTAACAAGAATCTGAATTTTAAAATTTTATTTAATTTTAAATAATTTAAAAGTAAAAGTCACATGTGTCTAGTGGTTAACATACTGGACAGCACAGACATACTGATATCTGTCCAGAATGTATCCAGCCACACACCATGAAAAAGAGACATTTATTGAAGAAGATACAAGATACAAGAAACATTGTACATAGAACAATGATGCCTCAGTCCCCTTCAAAGGAGGCATCTTGGGACCTCACACAGTTCTCCCAATCACCATCAGCCACCCGTCATATTTTCCTGAATCTCATGGGTGGTCTGAAATCTCTTCCCCTTCAAAGGTGATTTTAGTTTTGAGAAAAGCCAGAAGTTGTAGGGCACTAAATCTGGGCTGTAGGGGGTTGAGTCACCTGGGTGATTTGTGTTTCACCAAAAAACTCTACACAAGATGTGATGCATGAGTGGATGTGCTGTTGTGATGAAGCTGCCAATCACCAGTTGCCCATAGCTGCAGCCTTCTGAATCATCTGAATAGTTTCCACAATGGAATGTTCAAGCTTAATGCGAAATCTGATGCTGATCCATTGCTCTACTCACTTAGTCACTTTGAATGCCATAGCCACACAGTACATATAGCTCACTCAATGGTGCCTGCCACCTCCACTGACTAGTACAGTGAAGTTGTCATTGCTCAGGCACACACATTGCAGTCCACTCTCCTTGGCTGCCATCAATGTCATGCAAACCGTTCTTGTTATGTTAACAGTGGTTGGACTTTTTCCAGACAGACCTCTGGAAAAAGGTATCTATGTATCACTTCCTGGATTTCTTTTCATTCTTTTGTTTTTCTTGGCTTTTGGCTAGGCAGCCTTGCCTCCTATATGTCTGGTTGTTTTTGATTGAATGCCAGACATTGTAAACAAAAATTTTTAGAGACAATGTAATGCTATACAAGGTCTGGCCAGGTAGCTTAGTTGGTTAAAGCATTGTCCCGATATGCCAAGGTTGCCAGTTCAATCCCTGGTCAGGGCATACACAACAAGCAACCAATGAATGCATAAATAAGTAGAACAATAAATCAATGTTTCTCTCCCTCCCTCTCTCTCAAGTCAATTTTAAAAGAACATTGAAAAACTTGACCTAATTTACAGATAACAGGTCTTAGAAAAAGCTGAAAAGGATAGGGTCTCAAGACATTTTTCTATGAGAACAAACTGAAGGAAAAGTATACATGTATAAATATATATATGCTTATACATGTCTAAATATATATACTATTATTCTTTTTAACTACTTGCAAATGACTAAATCATTTTTTTAACATTAGTCAGGCCTCTTCAGATAGAGCGGATCCTATCCTGTTTCTTCCTTTATTTACCTTATACCCTCATCTGTCATACCTCTCCTCCCATATCTCACGGTCAGTCTTAACTTTACCTACCCTTTAACATTCAAATGTAAATTTATCCTAAGCAGCCTATTCTGATTAACCCAGTGACAGATAATCTTTATTAATGGTCCCATAACAACTTGTACTCTTTCTTACAGAACTTTCTATGCTTCACTATTTCACTTAGTACCAACCTTGTTCATTTTCAACTACAAAAGAGGCTTGGCAGATTCCTTGAAGGATGCAAATTAGATATCCATACTTTGAATGACATACACAAAAATTTTAATAACACTGAAAAATCATGCTAGCAATTAATGTACTGGTGGAATACATATTAATTAACTGAGGGTCATTAATCCTAGGGAGGAGTAGGAATTTGTAAATTAAGCTCTGATGTTTTGAAGGAGCATTAAAAATTAGAAAGGCAAATATCTTTTAAATAATGAGTGACTTAGGTAAACATATTACATAAACAATATTTACATTCTTGAAAGCCTAAAAAATTCGTTGACATAAAATATAAACTATAAAACTATAAAACATTGCTGAAAGAAATTAAAGAAAACTTAACATATGAAAAGACATCCACATTCATGGATTAGAAAACTTCATATTGTTAAGATGTCTGTACTACCAAAAACAATCTACAGATTCAGTCCAATCCCTACCAAAATTCCAATGCCAACTTTTGAAGAAATAAAAAAATTCATTCTAAAATTCCTTTGAAATCTGAAGGGACCCTGAATAGCTAAAACTATTTTTAAAAACATGAACGAAGTTCGGGAACTCATATTTCCTGATTTCAAAACAGATTACAAAGCTACAGTAATAAAAACAGTGTGGTACTGGTATAAAGACAGAAAAATAGGCCAGTGAATCAGAATAAAGAGCCCAGAAAAAACCCTCATGTATATGGTCAAATAATCTTCAACAAGGGTGCCAAGACCACACAATGGGGTAAGGTCAGTTTTTTCAACAAATAATGGTGGGAAAACTAGATATCCACATGCAAAAGAATGAAGTTAGACCTTTATCTTATACCATACACAAAAGTTAATCAAAATGGATAAAAGGCCTAAACATAAGACTGAAAACTATAAAACTCCTAGAAGAAAACATAGGGGAAAAGTTTAATGATATTGGACTTTCTTGTATATGACACCGAAGGCGCAGGAAATGAAAGCAAAAATAGGCAAATGGAACTACATCAAACTTTTAAAATTTTGTGCATCGAAGGGCATAATCAACACATTGAAAAGGTAACCTTCAGAATGGGATAACATATTTGCAAATCATACACCTGATAAGGGATTAATATCCGGGATATATAAAGAACTCCTAGAACACAAACACAAAAAAATCAAATAACCTACTCAAAAAATGGGCAAAGAAATTAAATAAACATTTCTTCAAAGGTAATATACAAATGGCCAGCAGGCATATGAAAAGATGCTGAATATCACTAATCATCAGAGAAATGCAAATCAAAACTACAATGAGAAGCACCTCATACCTATTAAAATTGCTTCTCTCAAAAAAGAAAAAGAAAAGAAAAGAACATGTGTAGGCAAGGATGTGGAGAAATTGGAACATTGGTGCACTGTTACTGGGATTAAAATAATCCACTATGGAAAACAGTAAGGAAATTATTCAAAAAATTCAAAACATAATTACCATATGATCCAGCAATTCCACTTCTGAGTATTTATCCAAATGATTAAAAACAGGGTCTCGAAATGATATGTGCACAGCCTTGTTCACAGCAGCATTATCACAACACATAGGCAGTGGAAAGGATTCCACGATGGCTGCAGAACAGGTAGAAGCTACACTAATCTACTGCTGGCCGTAGACCAGATTTACAGCTAAATTGTACAGTAGTCAGCCTAAATAATAAACTGAAGGCTAGCTGAACTGAAGTATTATAATTGAAGATTTACAAAAGAAGCCCCACAGAGATTGGTAAGAAGGGCAGAAATGTGAAAAGGGCTAGCACCTGCACCAGGTGCAGAGCGACCAGAGGGATATTGGGGCTGCAAAACTCCAGCCCTCTACCCAAGAGGGTGAGGTCTCAACCCCATGCAGAGATCCCCAACACAGAGCAACAGAGATAGGAAGAGGAGTCCACATAGCATTCAGCCTGCCTGGGAGACCCAGATGCCACCTTTTCAGGGACGAGCACTCCGATTGTTATAGCTCTACCCTGGGGAGGGCATTGTCTGGTCTCTGACTCCGAGTGGTCTCTGAGCCCACTCTGCCATACTCAGGTCCTGTGGAGGGGGGGTCTGCTAGCTGCAGCAATGACTAAACTGTGTGGCTTTGGAAAGAGGGACCATGTCCCCCACTTCAAGTGCACAGATGGCACCCCTCCCTAGGCCTCTGAGGTCATTGTCTGGGACTGAGATGAAGTGCTTAGCCCAGTCCTGCAGGCAGGGCCAGCATACTTCAATGGGAGAGACTCTTCTGATCTGTTCCCCTGAGCCCTGGGTGGCTGAGTTTGCTCTGGCAGAGGAGACAGCTGGTTGCACCCATTCTGAACCTGCCACAAGACCCACTAGGGGGAACTAGAGTTGGAAACTCTGGCAGAGACTGAGTGTTTTGGCTTTGGAGTAGGGGCCACTTTCCCCTTATTGAGTGCCTGACTGCATGATCCCCAGGTAGGGGACACACTAGCCCTATTCTTCTGACCCCGGTTGCCATGCCCTACCAAGCTCCCAACCTGTGGAAGGGACTATGGTTCATGACCAGCTTGGGTCCACTCTGGCCTTCTTTGAAAGACTCTAGAGGAAGACCAGGAAACACTAAGGGGTGGCACAGTAGCTGACAGGTGGAGGCAGAACTCAGGGAGAGCCTCGGTCCTTTTACAGAGCTGCCCCCAGCTCTAAGCTGGAGGAAGCCAACCCTTATACACAGATTGGCCCCTCCCATGCACACCCAGGTCCAGTAGACACAGCCACAAGCAGTAAATAGCATAGTAGCTCCAAGGCTGATCACATACATCTGACACTGACCTGTACCTGAACCATGCCCAAGTGGACCCAGAACCAACACAACCAATGGTGGGCTTCAGACCACCCCAGAGCTCAACCCAAGTAGACACACAAGCGGCACACCAAAAGGGGGATGCCAGCAGGCACCAGACCATGCTGGGAACAACTCTACCTAGGAGGACAGCCCCTGCACGGCATCTCATGCATGACTGAGGTTTACTCTTGTGGTCAGCCAGCCTGAAGGGTTAACTCCATGCACAAAAGGGCCAACGGCATTCAAGACTCATCTACAACAGCGGGGTACATGTAAGCCACAAGAAATATTCCTGGAGCATGGAACTCAAGGTGATCTATAAGGTTGTGTCACTGACCCCAACAAGACACCTTCATCATAAAGTCATCATAACAAGTTTGTGAGTCACAGCAGATCTACCTAATACACAGAGACAAAATGGGGAGACAAAGAAATATGCCCCAAATGAAAGAACAAGAACACTCCCCAGAAAGAGGATGAAATGAAATGGAAGCAACAAAAATGCCAGATGCAGAGTTTAAAACAATGGTTATAAGGATACTCAAGGACCACAGGGAAAGAATGGATGATCTCAGTGAGAACTTAAACAAAGAGATAGTAAGCATTAAAAAGAACACATAAACTAAAAAAGAATGAGTCGGAAATGAAGAACACACTAGAAGGAATCAACTATAGGTTAGACGAAGTAGAGGATCAAATCAGTGATTTAGAGGACAAGATAATAGTACACACCAAGAAAAACACCAAAAAAAAAGAGAATTTTTAAAAATGAGAAAAGTCTAAGGGATCTCTGGGACAACATCAAGCATAACCACATCTGCATCATACAGGTACCAGGAAAACAGAGAGGGCAGGGGACTGAGAAACTCTTTGAAGAAATAATGGCTGAAAACCTCCCTAACCCGGTGAAGGAAAAAGTCACCCAAGTTCAGAAAGCATGGAGAGTCTAAATCAAGATGAAACCAAAGAGACGCACCCCAAGACACATCATAATTAAAGTGACAATGAGAGATCTTCAGAGCCACAAGAGAGAGACAGTTACCTACAATGGAGTTCCCATAAGGCTATCAGCTTTCTGAACAGAAACACTTCAGGCCAGGAGAGATTGGCATGAAATATTCAAAGTTATGAAAAGCAAGGACCTGAAACCAAGACTACTCTATTCATCAAGGCTATCATTTAAAATTGAAGGCAAAGAGCTTCCCAGAATAAAAAACAAAACAAAACAAACAAACAAACAAATAAACAAAGCTAAAGTTTGGTTGTTCATTACAACCAAATCAGTACTGCAAGAAATGTCAAACCACTACTATAAGAAATGTTAAAGGGCCTGATTCAAGAAGAAAAAGAAAGAGAGAGTGGAACATAGGTTTAAAGAATAAAATGGCAATAAATAACTACTTATCAATAGTAGCCATAAATGTAAATGAATTAAATACTCCATCAAAATACATAGGGTAGCTGAATGGATAAGAAAACATCACCCATATATATGCTATCTATAAGAGACCCACCTCAGAAAAAAAGAGGTACACAAACTGAATTCAAGGGACGGACAAATATTCCATGCAAACAGAAATGAACAAAAGATTGCGTAGAAATACTTATATCTGACAAAATAGACTTCAAAACAAAGGCTATAACTAGAGACAAAGAGGGTCACTACATAATATTTAAAGGAGAAGTCCAGCAAGAGGATATAATCCTTAAAAACATATGCATCCAACACAGAAGCACCTAAATATAAAAAGAAAATTGGTGGGTATTAAGGAATAGATCAACAGCAATACAGCCATAGCAGGGGATTTTAACACTCCATTGTCACCAAAGAATAGACAAAAGAGCAACAAGGTAACAGCGACTTTAAATGACACACTAGATCCAATGGATTTCACTGATATTTACAGAACATTTTATCCCAAAGCAGCATAATATACATTCTTCTCAAGTGCATATGGAATAGTCACAAAGATAGACCATATGTTAGGACACAAAAGAAGTCTTGTCAAATTCAAGAAGACTGAAATCATATCAAGCATCTTCTCTGAGCACAATGGTATGAAACTAGAAACCAACAACAACAACAACAAAGAAAATATTCAAACACATGGAGGCTAAAAAGCATGTTATTAAACAATGAATGGGTAATAATGAGATCATGGAATAAATAAAAAATTACCTGGAAACAAATGAAAATAAACAAATGACAACCCAAAATCTATGGCACATAAAGAAATAGTCCTGAGAGGGAAGTTTATAGTATTACGGGCTTACCTCAAAAAGCAAGGAAAAATCTCACATACACAATCTAACCAGACACCTCAAAGAACTAGAAAAAGAACCAAAAACAAAGCCTGGAGTTAAGTCAAAAGGAGGAAATAATAAAGATCAGTGAAAATAAATGACATAGAGACTAAAAAAACAATACAAAACATCAATGAAACCAAGAATTGGTTTTTGAAAACATAAATAAGATTGATGAACCTTTAACCACTCTCATCAAGAAAAAAAGAGAGAAGGCCCAAATAAATAAAACCAGAAATAAAAGAGAAGTAACAATTGACATCACAGAAATACAAAGGATTATAAGAAAATACTAAGAACAACTGTATGCCAACAAATTGTACAACCTAGGCAAAGTGGATAAATTAATAGAAATATACAATCTTCCAAAACTGAATCAAGAAGAACAGAATCAGAGAATCTAACAGGCAGATTACAACTAGTAAAATTGAAGCAGTAATCAAAAAACTCCCAATAAACAAAAGTCCTGGACCAGATGGCTTCACGGGTGAAGTTTACCAAACATTCAAAGAAGAACTAACACCTCTCCTCAAACTATTCCAAAAAATTCAAGAGTAGGAAGGACTTCCAAGCTCTTTTAATAAGACCAGCATTATCCTAATTCTAAAACCAGATGAAGACACGACAAAGAAAGAAAATTATAGGCCAATATCTCTGATGAACATAAATGCTAAAATTCTAAGCAAAATATCAGAAAAACAGATCCAGCAATACAGTAAAAAAGATCATACACCATGACTAAGTGGGATTTATTGAGGATGCAAGATTGGTACAATATTTTCAAATCAATAAATATAATGCATTCCATAAACAAAATAAAGGATAAAATCACATGATCATATTAATAGATGCGGAAAAAACATTTGATAAAATCCGGCACCCATTTATGATAAAAACTCGCCACAAAGCAGGAATAAAGGAAACATAGCTCAACGTAATGAAGGCCATATATGACAAACCTACAGCCAAAATCATACTTGATGGGCAAAAAACTGCAAGCTTTTCTCTTAAGATCAGAAACAAGACAGGGATGTCAGCTGTCACCAGTCTTATACAATATAGCACTGGAAGTCCTAGCCACAACAACTAGACCAGAAGAAAAATAAAAGCCATCCAAACTGGAAAGGAGGAAGTAAAACTGTCATTATTTGCAGATGATATGATATTGTACATAGAAAAATCTAAAGACTCCACCAAAAAACTACTAGATCTAATAAATGAATTCAGCAAAGTAGCAGGATACAAAATTAATATTCAAAAATCAGTGGCATTTTTATAAACTAATAATGAACAATTGGACAGAGAAGAGAAGATAAAAATCCTATTTACTATTATAACAACAATAAATAAGGTACCTAGGATAAATTTAAACAAGGAGGTAAAAGATCTGTACTTTGAAAATTATAGGACATTGAGAAAAGAAATTAAAGAAGATACGTGGAAGCAATGGAAGCAATTACCATGTTTATGGATTAGAAAAATTAACGTAACTAAAATGTCCATACTACCCAAAGCTATCTATAGATTAAATGCAATTTCTATTAAAATCCAATGGCATATTTCACAGATATAGAACAAATATTCCAAAAATGTATATGGAAGCAAAAAGACCCCAAATAGCCTCAGAAATCTTGAGAAAGAAGAGCAAAGTTGGAGGGATCACATATTTGGTACTGGCATAAGAGCAGGCAAAAAAATGGAACAGAACAGAAAGCCCAGAAATAAACACATGCCTTTATGGTCAATTATTATTGGACAAAGGAGGTGAGAGCATACTATGGAGTAAAAGCAGTCTCTTCAATAAATGGTTTTGGGAAAACTGAACAGGCACATACAAAAAAATTAAACTAGACCACCAACTTACACCACACACAAGAATAAATTCAAAACAGGTAAAAGATTTAAACTTAAGTTGCAAAACCTTAAAAATCTTAGAAGAAAAAATAGGCTTTAATGCCTCAGACATTTCTCACAGCAATATTTTTTTTTCAGTATATCTCCTAGGGCAACAGAAACAAAAGAAAAAAATAAACAAATGGGACTATATCAAACTAAAAATCTTTTGCAGAGCAAAAGAAACCATCAACAACATGAAAAGGGAACCTACTGTATGGGAGAACATATTTGCTAATGATACAACTGATAAAGGGTCAATTTCCAAAATATATCAAGAACTTATACAACTCAACACCAGGAAGACAAATGATCCAATTTTTTAAAAATGGGCAAAGGACCTGAACAGACACTTCGAAGAAAATATACGAATGGCCAACAGACATCTGAAAAATCCTCAACACCACTGATCATTAGAGAAATGCAAATTCAGCACACAGTGAGATACCACCTCACACCTGCCAGATTGGCTACCACTAATCATTCAGCAAACAACAAGTGCTGGTGAGGATGTGGAGCAAGGGGAACCTAGTGCACTGTTGGTGGGAATGCAGACTGGTGCAGCCACTGTGGAAAACAATATGGAGATTTCTCAAGAAATTAAAAATAGAACTGCCTTATTACAGAGCAATCCCACTTCTGAGAATATATCCTAAGAATCTCAAAACACTAATTTGAAAGAATAGATGCACCCATATGTTCACTGCAGCATTATTTACAATAGTCAAGATCTGGAAACAGTACAAGTGTCCATCACTAGATGAGTGGATAAAAAGTTGTGGTACATTTACACAATGGAATACTATGCAGCAGAAAGAAAGAAGGAACTCCTACCTTTCGAGAGCGCATGGATGGAACTAGAAAGTATTATGCTAAGTGAAATAAGCCAGGTGGTGAAAGACAAATACCATATGATCTCACCTATAAGAGGAACCTAATGAACAAAACAAACGAATGAGCAAAATAGAACCAGAGGCACGGAAACAAGGAATAGACTGACAGTGACCAGAGGGGCGGGGGAACAGGGGAAAGAAAGGGAAGGGTCTAGTCAAGGAACAGGTATAAATGACCCATGGACATGGACAGCAGGGTGGGGATTGACTGTTGGGGGGCCGGGCAGGGGAGAGCAATGCGGGAAAATTGGGACAGCGGTACTAGAGCAACAATAAAAAAAATTTTTTTTAATGGTTAAGATGGGAAAAAAATGGTTAAGATGGCAAATTTTATGTTCTGTGTTTTTTACCACAATAAAAAATAATTTACTTACAGGAAGCCTTCTGCCATGACTGGTTCTCACAGCTTGCTGAAAAGCTGTGTCATTTTCCAGTTCCTAAAATGAAAAGGAAATTTAACATTCGAAATGAAGTGAGAATATTTTTTTTAAATGTTGAAACTTTTTTTTTTGGTATTCATGATCCTCTCTAATTCATCCTCCCCCAACTGTTGATATCCAGCTAGGGGCTCACAGACTCCTGTCCTGAAATCTCTCTCCTCCACACTGCCCAAAATATTAAAGCTCCAACCTCCACTAGGAAGAGGAGTACTGATAATGTTCAATTGTAAGGACACTTTATTGGCCACTGTTTAAATGGGTGGCATCGTCATGCCTGTTTAAAGATCAAGTACACAAACATATGGCCTTTCTTCTGTTTCTGGTGTATTTTTTCCTTCAAGTAGCTTGAGCAGTGGGCACAAATCATCACATCTCTTTCTTTCTCTTCCTCTCTCCCTCCCCTCTCTTCTTCCATATGTGAGGTCATGACTTAGGTTAGCCCCACCTGAGAAAGCCTTGGGACAGAAAAGGAAATACTCTCTACAAGCAATGGAGCAAACACCTCTTCTTCTTCCATTTTCATTTGCCGAAGTGAATAGTTCGCTGATTACTGACCTGTACTCATATTCTCCTTCAGCAAATTTGAGGGAAGGAACATTTATCAAGAGAAGGATACAAATGTTCCTCGACTTCCTGGACAAAATGTCATTTTTAGACTCTCAAAAGGACTCATTTTTACCAACTAACAATCTTCTACCCAGCCTTTACTTCCTATTCTTTCACCAGCACACATTCTGGCTCTAACACTTCATACACAGCTATGAGCAATTCTCAGGCGAGCCTTTGATTTATTTCAATTGACAGTAGTCCTCCCTTTTCTGAGGTTTTGTTTTCTACTGTTTCAGGTACCTGAGGTCAACTATGGTCCAAAAATATAAATCATCCCTTCGTTCTCCCTGTATATACTTCTGCCTGAGTCACGTAGGAGCCATTTAAGTTACCAGATTTGTTATCAGACTGGTTGCTGTGGTAAGTGCTTGTGTTCAAGTAACACTTAATTTTACTTAATAATGTCTCACTCACCTCTCTTCATGTCATCATGAAGGCATTTTATCATCTCACACCATCACAAGAAGGATCAATGCAGTATAATAATGTATTTTGAGAAAGACTACAGTTGAGGCAGGAAAGTTAGAATGAGGAACAAATGCCTTAAGCTCTCTCTACCCCGCCCCTTTTCCATCCTGGCTGGAACGTTACAACTTTTGCAGACAATCTGTTCCCCTCCTTTCCCCTCTCAATTTCCTGTAGTGAAGACAAACAAAAAATGGTCTCACCCAGATTCGGCAGCTATATTAACATACAAATGACCAACAGGGTCGCTGTAATATAATAAATTCACATGTGGTTTTGCAACTACTCTGCCCCCACATCACCATGACAGTTCTGGGAGAATTAAAAAAGAAATCACTATCTGGAGAGGAGGGATGAGGACAAGTCACATCAGCAGTCACCCCACCAGTGTCAGAATCCAATGGCCAGCCCTGGCCGAGTAGCTCAGTTGGTTAGAGCATTGTCCCCGTGCGCCAAGGTTGAGGGGTTCAATCTCTAGTCAGGGCACATACAGCAATCAACCAATAAATGCATAACTAAGTGGAACAACAAATCAATGTTTCTCTCTCTCTCCCTAAAAATCAAATTTTAAAAAAAGAAGCTGAACACTACCCTACCCATCCCCCTTGCCTATGTTTAATAAAAACCTTCTACCCGTACTTTATTGGGGTGTGTCATTCTCAGAGTTCACTAGCACTCCCTTCTCAAGTGTGTACTTTTGCCTTAGTAAATTTACTGAGCTTTGCTAAATCTTTCTGTCTCACCTTCAAATTCTTTCTTGTGTAGTGACAAGGACTTGGACCTTGCTATCGGGTTGAGGTCTCCCTTGGTCTCCCTTAGTCCTCTAGGATCAGCTTGGAAAGTCAGCCAGGATGTCTCTACCTTTCATGGCATTGCCCCGTGAGACTTGCACCCAGGGGAACGGTGAGCTGCTGCAGCTTGTTCTCGGCTCACCTCCTGACCCTGTCTCCAGGGACCCACCTCTCGTTTCTCTCTGCCATGCCCAACTAAGTCTCTTTCTCTCTCTCTCTCTCTCTCTCTCTCTCTCTCTCTCACTCGCTCTTGAGCTCCCCCCTCCTACACGACCAAGATCCTCAGATGCACACCCCTGAGGAGTAAGCTTTCTGCCCTGAGCTGCTACTAAGACTTGCCTTGTTTCACCTCTGCCTTTCAAAAATACACCTTTTTCTCAGATTTTTCTCTTTTTCTGGGACCCAGACATCCATAACATGATCGACTGTTTTGTTTCATGACTGAATACAGCCACAAAATGCCACATTTGTGATCTTATAAATCAGACTTGGGATTACCAATGCTTACCTTGCTTCTTTTACGGCTCTCTCTCGACATTTGTCCTCATTTTCAGTCACCTCATTTCCTGGTATTCTATAGATGTCTGCACCTTCTTTCCCCGTGCACCTCACTCTTACCTGATCCAAATGCAAATTGGACCTCTTGCAGACTATTCTATGGTCCTGTGATCATTGTGGCCTCCCCTAGACCAACCTCTAACTGTCCCGGCTTCCCAAGGTGTTTTCTTCTTTCTTGCTGACCACTGCTCTAATCACCAGCATTGGTCCTTTAACTGGAACGGTGCTTCCTCATGAGGCTTACATCATGGCATCCCAGACTTAATTGCCCACAGCCTTTATTGGCACAAAAAGAAGGGGCAGCAGCCCGGATGTCACAGACCAGCTCCCCTGAGGGCCTCCTTTCTCCTAGAAGCCTCCCTATGCCTGGACAAGTAAACAGATCCCCGTCAGGTAAAGGGCATAGGCCCATGACGGGAGGGACCACACTGGTCCACCCCTTGGATGCTCTGGACAGGCTGGCCAGACTCATCAGTGGTGGGGATGTCCTGCACCCTTAGGTTCAGACCCCCTTAGCTCACCCTAAATGAGTAGGTGGATTCTCAAGTCCACTCCATAGTGGGAGGACAGGTTGGGATATCCAACCTGTACTATCACACCCCTTTTCTTTCTCTAGGCATTATGGAAAACTCCTTGTCCATTTCCAAGGACTCACTGCTAGGCTGCATTCTAACCAACTGGATGGACTTCAAATTAGATGGTTTAAAACAAACAAACAAAAAAACCCACCTCATTTTCTTCTGCAATGCAGCACGGTCCTAATATAAATTAGGGAAAGGGGAAACATGGCCTGAAAATGGCACCTTAAATTACAATACAATCCTTCAATTATATCTCTTTTGCAAATGCCAGGAAAATGGACAGAAATCCCTTATATACAAGCCTACATGGCCCCATATCAAGACCCAGAGAAAAGAGGCTCATGTAAGATCACTATGCCCATTCCTCCTTTTCTAGCCCTCCCCAGGGGAATATGGACATCCTAGATGACCCTTTCCTGTTGGCACTGCCATCATGCCTAAGAGATAATGCAGAGGAACATGAAGGCCAGGGACCAGGCCCCTCCTCGTCCCAAGGTTCCCCTGGGACATCCTCTGTGGCATCTTTTACTCTGCCTATAATTCCCCCTACTATGCCTCCTCCTTATGGACCACAACTAATGGGAGCCTAGCCCTGCAGGACACGCCAGGAGTGGAGCCTCTTATCATCCAGGTTCCATGAAGTTATATCCTCTCAGAGAAGTTGCAAAGGGAGAAGCAGGAACCATTAGGGTTCATGTCCCATTTAGCATGACTGATCTCACCCAATGTATAATAAAGATGGGCCGGTTCTCTGAAAACCCCAGTTGGTTTGTAGACTAATTTCAAGCTTTGACAATGTCTTTTGACCTGGTTTGGAGGGACATTCATATTGTGCTATCTACCTGCTACACTCCTGAAGGAAAAGCAGGATCTGGTTAGCACCCTGGGCACATGCCAATGGAACAGTGGCAGCCCAACTGGATAGACACTCAGTGGGGGCAACCGCACTCCCAGGCCAAAATCCAGCCTGGAACTACCAGGTGGGACAGGCAGACCTTGCTAGAAGAGGCTATATGATACACTGCCTTTTAAGTGGCATGAAAAAAATGTGTCGTCAAGCCTATAAATTATGAAAAGATGAAAGAGGTAACTCAAGAAAAAGAAGAAAGTCCTGCTCTACTTCAGGGCAGATTGACTGAGGCCTTTAGAAAGTACAGCAGCATAAACTCTTCCACCTCTGAGGGACAAGCCTTACTCAGTCAACAATTTATTAGTCAATCTGCCACAGATATCAGTGAAAGTTACAAAAACTTCAATTTGGCTCTCAGGCTCTGATGGCTCAGTTGCTGGAAGCTGGCTTCACGGCCTAGAATAACCATGACCAGACAGAAAGAGAGATGAAAGGGTCCAGTGTGAGACCAGACAGGCCAGGCAGCCAGCTCAGTTGGCGGCAGTTGCTGTTGCTGGTGCCTTGTAGCCTCAAAGTCACTGAAGTGCCCAAATAGGGCACCCCTTTGGGCCCCCCAATGGGGCTTGGTATAAGCACAGTGAGCCAGGTCACTGAAGCAGACAATGTCCTTAAAAGCTGGGACCTTGGCATCCCTTCCCCAGGAAAGAACCCCTGGGCTTTGCCCTCTTTGTGACTGGCCAGGCCATTGGAAAAGGGACTGTCCCCAGCTCTGAAGGAAAAGGGGGGCTCCTGAACACATAATGGCCTTATCTGAGGAAGACTGAAGGGGCCCAGGGTTCTTGGTGGCTCCTCATGAAAGATATCTCGTGACTACAGAAGAGTCCTGGGTAACTTTTGATGTAGCAGGTAAAACAGTTAATTTTTTAACTGACATGGGAATTACCTACTCGGTCTGAACCGAACATTGGGACCCTTAACATCCAAGGCTTGTACCATTATGGGGGTAGATGGACAGCTGAAAAGAAAATTATTTTACTCCACCTCTCAGCTGCTGCCTTCAAAAGTGTTTAGTTTCTCAACAATTCCTGGTAATGCCAGACTGTCCTTTTCCCTTAATGAGAAGGGATTTAATGATGGTCCTAGGTACTAATATCCAACTTCTTAGTTTAACTCAGAGGAATGGTCACTCCATATTTTCTTGGTCTCTAACTAAGACTCAGTCCACCCTCAGTTAGATTCCATCCCAGCCCATATACAGTCTGCTGTTAACCCAATAGTCTGGGACAAAGGACCACCTAGGAGGGCCACCATGTACCCCTGTACATATTAAACTAAAAAAAAAAAAAAAAAAAAAGCCTCAATACCCCTGTAAACAGCAGTACCCTCTGAGACCAGAGGACCACAGGGAACTAAAACCCCTCATTGACAGGTTCCTTCAGCACGGACTCATAGTTACTTGTCAACCCCCTTACAATACTCCTATACTGCCTATAAAACAAAACAAAACAGAAAACTGGTGAGTAGCTTATGGTTCAGGGCTTACAAGGTATTAATGAGACCATGATTCTCATTTACCCCATTGTACCCAAATCATATACTTTCTCATCCCAAGTTCCCCACCAGGCCAAATGGTTTATGGTCCTAGATTTCAAGGATGCATTGTTTTGCGTTCTACTTCATCCAGATAGTCAGTCTCTGTTTGCTTTTGAATGGATAGATCCTGACATCCATGTAATGGCCCAATATACTGGGATTGTTGCTCCTCAAGGGTCCTAAGACAGTCCTTGTATTTTTGGACAAGTCCTTGGAAAACGTCTCTGGTAACTGGAGCTACTGCATGGGACCATAATTCAATATGTTGATGACATTCTGATCTGTAGCCCCACCAAATAGGACTTGGACCACAACAATGTCTTAGTCCTTAATTTTTAGTCGGGGGAAGGGAGTGTCTCCCAATAAGGCCCAGATTTCCCCCTCAACGGTCAAGTATTTAGGCTACCATCTAACTCACGGAATCTCGCTCGCTCGCTCTCTCTCTCCAGAATGAAAAGAAGCTATTCTAAATCTTGCAGTCCCCAGACTAAAAAAAAAAATTAAGAACCTTTTTAGAAATGGTGGGTTTCTGCCAAATCTGGATCCCCACATTTGGGCTGATAGCTAAGCCCCCTTATAACCAATCAAAGGACCTGATTCCAAGCCATTAGAATAAAACCACGGCTTAAACTGAGCCTTCAGGGCCCTCAAGTCAGCCCTAACCAAGGCCCTAGCCTTGGGCCTCTCTGCTCTAGAAAAGCCATTGACTCTGTATGTAGAAGGAAACCAAAGGATTGCCTTGGAAGTCCTAACCCAAAAGCTAGGCAACATCCCTAGGCCAGTGGCTTACTTCTCAAAACAATTAGACGCTGGGCTACTGGATGGTAAGGGTAACAATGTACAGTAGCGGCAACCGACCTGTTACCTAAAGAAGCCACTAAGCTGACCCTAGGACAACCTTTAGAAGTCCAAATTCCACATCAGGTTCAAATTGTCCTTGAGGCAAAAGGACACCACTGGCTAAAGGGAGGAAGATTTACTAAATATCAGGCCCTTCTCTTAGATTCCCCTGAGCTTGCTCTAAAAATATGCCAAACCCTAAACCCAGCTACATTCACTCCTGAAGTAGGCCCTGAAAACCAGGACATCTTGCATTCCTGTATTGAAACTACTGACCAGGCATCCTCCAGCAGACCTGACTTAAAGAACATAGCCCTTGACAACCCAGATGTACAATGGTTCACTGATGGAAGCAGTTCTGCTGACCAGGGAAGGAGGAATGCAGACTATGCAATCATCAGTCTCCAAGAGACCACAGAAGCTACGTCTCTCCCCTCAAAAACTTCAGCCCAAAAGGCTGAACTCATAGCTTTGACCTGAGCTCTTGAACTAGGAAAACACAAAAGAGTCAACATTTACACAGACTCCAAATACGCATTCCTTGTTTTGCATGTTCGTGCTGCCATCTGGAAAGAGAGAGGACTGTTATCAGCAAAAACTCCTCTATTAAACATGGCCCAGAGATTCTAAAGCTATTAGAGGTGGTAAACCCCCCCCAAAAAGCAGTCATGCTCCACTGTAAGGGACATCAAAGGGACCCAACTAAAATATCTAAAGGAAACTCCTCTGCTGATAGGCTGCAAAGGAGACAGGCAGGTCAGATACCTCTATTCTGGCCTTAATTCCACATACTCTTCTTTTGCCCATCAAACCAAGTTATGCCCCTAATGAAAACATCTCGACAAAAAGGCAAGGTTTTCCCTAAAAAATAAAGGATGGTCGATGACAGATCAGAGACTGCTGCTCCCAGCTAAGGATCAATGGAAAATTAAAATCCTTTTATGACTCTCCACTTAGGTTGCGATGCCACCTATTCTTTAATATCAAAAATCTTCATTGTGAGGGGCCTATAACGAACCATAAAAGGAGTCACTCAAGCCTGCACTCTCTGTTCAGCTAATGAGCTGGTGGGAAAATAAAGCCCCCCTGACCCCGTCTTCTCAAGCCCATGCAGAAAAGGGGTACCTTCCCAGGAGAAGATAGGCAAATAGATTTTACACAAATGCCCCCCTTCCCAGGGTGTCTGCTATCTCCTGGTATTTCTCCTGGTGCATGGGTAGAGGCCTTTCCTATCCAGACTGAAAAGGCAGGTGAGGTAACCAAAGCTCTCCTTAAGAATATCATCATTCCAAGGTTTGGATTGCCTTGAAGCTTCCAAAGCAACAATGACTCTTCCTCTGTGGCCAAAATTACCCAAGAAACAGCCCAAGACCTAGACATTAACTACCATTTACATAATTCATGGAGGCCTCAGTCTTCAGTGAAGGTAGAAAAGACTAACCATACCTTAAAGAAAATCTTAGCTAAAGTATGGCAGGAGGCCTTGAAGACACAGCTCTGGCTTCTGCCCACAGCTCTCCTAAGGTACAGAGGGGCTCCCAAATCAAACTTAGAATTAAGCCCTTCTGAGATGTTACACAGGAGGCCATTTTTAACCTCTGACATATTTTTTGACCCAGGGGTTCAGGACCAACTTAAATATATCATCAAACTAGGACAGGTGCAACAGGCTCACCAAAACTATGTCAATCATAACCTTCTATCCCCAGGTACATCCTCTCACAGGCCCAGTATTTCTCCCCGGGACTGGGTCCTCCTCAAGACTTAGGAGGAAGGCTTCCCAGAGGACTAATTAACTCCAGAAAGACCCTACCAAGTCTTGCTTGCCACCCCCATTGCAGTCAAGCTACCTGGCATATAATCCTGGATAAACCTCTCTAGAATAAAGCCTCTCTTTTCTGAGCCTTTGCAGGAATGCCAGGAGGACAACTATACCTGTGAACCCCTGGAGGACTTAAAGTTACCCTTTAAAAAACAACCCAAAGAAGGCTCGTCGAACTATAAATAAATGACCCACTGCCTGGCTGCTGAGATTTTAGGTCTTTTTTTTTGTTTGTTTGTTTAGGGTTTCTTTCAGCCCTCATTTTTCTCCTCACTTGTACATTGCCAAGCACCCCACTTAGAAACAGTCTCCCTTACTCTTAAAACGGTAATTCCAGCCTTACTTGGTTTACTTCGCCCATTACCTACAGGAATTGGAGACAGAACTCTCCTGCCAACCTTTCAAATATCATCGTTTTAGGAAACAATCTTTCTGTCGGTTGGATCTGCCATCCCCACCCTCAGGTCAGCACAATAAGCCTCAAGTACATACCATAATGACAAGACCAGACCCCATTATCCTTTCCAGCCCACCAAAGCACTCTAGGCAGCCTCACCCTCTGGGGGTTCATTTCAGTACCACAAAGAGTCCCTTTGGCTGTGTTCACCTCATTCCACGTTATTATCAAACCCAGAGAAAATGGCCATACATTTTAATTTGTTCTCCCTCGATGTTACTTGCATACCCCATGATCCATACACTAAACCCACACCAAACTGAACTTTTACCAGGGGTTTCACTGTCCCTGCTATCTTTCCCAAGGCCTCTGACACCTCACAATCCTGTCATCTTAACGTCACCCACTGCTGCTCTGCCTTCCACAAAGTTTCTGATAGAAAGGAAAACCTCCCTCTGGAAAATGCACTTATTGGGAGGAATTTGAACCCCAGGATTGGAAAGTAATTTATTGTACTCCTCAAGATTGGAAGGCCCCTAGGGGGCCCAGATATGCAAAATTAAAAGGAAGGCCACTTTGCCATCCCCTGCATGGGGTCCCAACCTCACTACCTGACTAAATCATCTAGGAGAGCTTGTGCACCTCCAGGATAAGTCTTTCTTCGTGGACACTTAAACACCAACTCCCCTAGATGACAGACGACCACAGGGAACTTCTACCTGTTTGCTCTGGGCTTCAGCTTACCCCTGCACAGACAACTCCCAATTCAAGGGACAATGTACTCTTGGTCTATTAGCGCCAAAAGGAGCAGTAATAACTGATCACAACGTAACCTCTCCAGCAAGAGCCAAAAGAGCCATCGGCCTAATCTTAGTAGGTATAGAAGCAGCGATGGCATAGCTGCCCCTTGGGTAGAATTCACCTATCATGAGACAACCTTATGCAATCTAACTTAGGTCTTAGAAGACCTTGCTACCAACACAGGGGAGGCACTACAGGAAATTTGGAAATCCCTAAAATTTTTAGCTGATGGAGTTGTAGACGATAGACTTGCCCTAGACTACCTCCTAGCCAAGCAGACAGGCATCTGTGTAGTCATTAACAAAAGCTGCTGCACATACATAAACAAATCAGGCCAGATTGAACATAATATCCAAAAAATCTACAAACAGGCATCCTGGCTTCACAGGTATAACCAAGAAACAGATCTCAGTGTCGCCTGGAACACAATTAAAAACTCTCTTTCTCCTGGGTGCATCCATTCCTTGGTTCATTAATAACTATTCTCCTTCTTTTATTAATCGGCCTGTGCCTTTTTAATCTTCTTGTGAAGTTTATACCTTCTAGAGTACAACAGTTTCATGTAAAGATGAGATGCCAATGATTCTAGCACATACCTCAACATCCAGGGGATACAGAGCTCAGGGCCTTAGGCAGGAAGAGATTTTCAATCCCAGGCTAGGGAGGGTCTATGACCAATCTCAGCCTGAAGCAATTACAGAAGACTGACCGCCAACCCTTCACCTTCCCATACAACTACGGGAGCCAAATCTCTCAGGGGGAATTTATGAGTCAGGAAATTTAGACAGGGAAGAAAGGCCTCAAGGTCTAGCCCTTTCCTTTCCCACCCTGGCTAGAACACTGCTGACCCAACTTTTGCTGACAACCTGTTCCCAGCTTTCCCCTCACAATTTCCTGTAGTTAAGATAAACAAAAACATTCTTAACCAAATCCAACAGCCATACTGACATACAAATAACCAAAGGGGTCACTATAATATCATTATAATAAATTTACTTTGCAGTTTTGGAGTCACTTCACCCCCTGACTCACCATGACAGTTCCAGGACGAGGACAAGCCACATCAGTAGTTACCCCACCAGTTGTCAGAAGCCAAGGACCATCCTATCCCCTTCTTGCCCACATTTAATAAAAACCTTTGGGGCAGTTCATTCTCCAAGTTCACCAGTGCTCCTTTCTTAAGTGCATACTTTTGCTTTGATAAATTTACTGTGCTTTGTTGAATTCTTCTGTCTTGCCCTCAAATTCTTTCTTGTGTGGTGACAAGGACCTAGACCCTTCTATCAAGTTGAGGCCTCCCTTGCCCTCACCAGGTGCCCTCTGGTATGACATTCATATAACTTTTATCACAGTATATTGTTATAATTGTTCTATTTTATAACTAGTTGTTATTGTTAATCTCTTACTGTGCCAGATGCATAATTAAACTTTACCACAAATAAGTATGTATGGAAAAAAACAGTATTTATAGGATTCAGTACTATCATCAATTTCAGGCATCCACTAGGAGACTTAGAACTTCTCCTGTCAATAATGGGGGAGAGGGGGCTACTGCACTTCCCACACAAATATACCTGGTTATTAAAAAATAAATAAAAATAATACATAAAAGATAGACTCTAATCAACTAACTTTTTAAAACTCTGAAGACAATTAGAGTAAAGTTTACATAACCAGGAGTCAATACTGTGCACTTTACACGTTTTATGTACAAGCATCTTTCTTTAATTTTTACTTTAAATAATCTTTATAACCTTCCATATCAGCTACACAATTCTCAGTTAACTATAGAAATTAGGCAACTTTCAGATGAAGTATAAAACCAAAGGCAACCTTCAGCATAATGAATTATAATACTTCAGACCTTTTGGAAAAGGAAGTCTACTACTATTCCTAAACTATTAGCAAAATTTGATTAATCAGCTCGGTGACTTCTGACAAACTAAAAATTGTCAACAAATTTTCCAATTATAAATACCAACTAACACAACATTTTCATGATTTGATTAACAACTTGCATAATCTATGAAACATCTTAATAACTGTTTCAGATAATTCAGTTATTATTCTAATTAAGATAAAAGAAATCCATGGGTAAAGAAAATATCATTTTTATTTTACTGTATGATTTATTTTTGTTTCTGATTCTAAATATTCAAATGAAATAATGAAACCACACTATGATGACCTGAGGAATTAGGAAGTTTCTCTGGTGCTTTAAAAAAGATTATATTCATGATCTATCTAAATTCCATTTGTTGGACTCTAACCTAGAAAATATTTGATCAAAAGAAGCTTGCAACCTTTTCTTGTACAAGACAATGCGTCAACCAACTGAGCCATCCAGCTGGGGAAAGCATGTATATTTTTTTAAACATGTAACTTTTATAACTGGGGAAAAGGGGGAGATATCAGCAGTTTTCATAAGTTATACTAATGTAGGAAAATGCCTAAGTTTTCATGTAATTTTTTAAAAAGGAGTCTTCATAATCCTATATGTGTGTGTGTGTGTGTGTGTGTGTGTGTGTGTGTGTTTGTGTGCCAGGAGAGCAACACCTGCATAGTAAAAGACAAGGGAATATAGGAAAGCATTGGGTGATATGTCTAATACAGGTGATCTTTGGGTGACAGGAATTTTATATCATTTTAATTTTTTCTTGAATCTTCTGTAATTTTCAAATTTTCTACAATGATCAGTATCTTTTAGATTTTTATTTCATATAGAGTAAGCGAATGGTTTCTATTTTCTTCCTTTGTTTTCTTTCTAGGTCTCAAATTCAAAGATCACCATTTTTCTCTGAGGAAAAAATAACTTGAAAATGACCGTAAGCTATATGAAAAACTCTAGTTGAATAAAATGAGATTTTCTAAATTAGAGTCCCCTAAATGTTAATGTTTAATTCTTATGTACTAGCAAGTAAATTAGCTCCCACATCCTTCATCCTTACTTTTGTTCACACACTAATTCAAGATGAGTTTATAAAGAGGTTTTTTGCTTTTGTTTTTTTACAATTTGAAAACTATAACTCTCACAATGATGTAAAAAGATTTAAAATATTTGTTTTAGTAACAATTTCATCTTTTAAATAATTATACCACTAAATAATAAATAGATGTATAGAGTTGTTGAAATAAGAGGATATTAATAAAAGAGAAAAAATAGGTTACAAAACAGTACCAAGTATGGCATTATTTTATCCCAAACTATAGAGATATATACACATTTGCATAGGAAGATGTGTGAAGAGAGAAGCACAGTTAGTTAATGGTTATCTCTGGGTGGTGAGAGTTTCTATGATTTTAATTTTTCTTTAAACCTATTTCTATTTTCTAATTTTTCTATAAAGTAATTACATAATTTAATTAATAGAATTAAAGTAACTCTACAAGACATTTCCAATTTAGGGCATTAAAAACAATGATTTTAGGTACTTCAAGTGATCTAAGTCTTTTAAACTCACACATTCAAATAGCTAATGCTAAAGAACACAGTATATGATTGGTACTCATTTGTTTCCATGACCTTCCTCATGAGTTTCCCTTCTGCTGCTATTATTATTACTGGTGGAAGTTTGTGGAGTCTTTGGTAACAGCAATTTTCTAAACTTTTAATCAGCTTACTGAATTTAAAGAATAATAAGGAAAAACCCTCAAATTCAAAGTTTTCACGAACCAGCTGCTTAACTAAGACCAACATAAAAAACAAGTAGATTTTTTTTTTTTACCTCAGTATCATAGGTTGGATTGTAGTCATTATAACCAGAATAAAGGTCGTCTTCATCTGTCTCTGGGGCCAGGTGTACATTCTGCATCATCTGTACCTAGAAAAAATCAGCAGTGTAAATAGGTTCTTTGGATAAGGAATATTTCTTCATTGAAATAAAGTGTAGCTATTTAACAACCTTTTGGGTCAAATTTACCTGTATACATTTTTATGGCTTAAAGCTTTTTTCACGTCAAATTCTCAAAACTAGGTGTCAAAATGTTCATTTCTTGCCCTCATTTCACGTTCATTCCAAACCTACTCCTACAAAGGACAGTGACAAGCACTAGAGAGGTATATAGTTCATCATCCAGATCTTCAAGGAGCTTAGTATCATGTGCAAAAAAAGTATGTAATTGTCAATGACAGTGCCATGAGAAACCACTGCATACGTACCAAAACAGCTAAATTAAAAAGGCCAACACAAAATGTCAACAAGGATATGGAGCCACTGGAATACTCATTGTTGGTAGGAGTGTAAAATGGTATAATTTTTGAAAAAATTCTGGTGGTTTCATAAAATGAACACATACGCAGCTGTTCAGAAAAAGTCCAGCCATTGTTAATATAAGAAGAATGGTCTGCGCAACATCAATGTAACCTGGCAGCCAAGGAGAGTGGACTGGAATTCACTTGCGTGAACAATGACAACTTCACTGTACTAGTCAAAGTGGGTGGTAGATGCCATTGTGTGAGCATGTGTACTGTGTGGCTGTTGCATTCAAAATGATTGAGCGAGTAGGGCAAAAAATCTGCATGCAATTTTTCCTCCATCGAAACTATTCAGATGATTCAGAAGGCCACAGATATGGGCAACTGGTGATTGGCAGCTTCATGATGACAATGTGCCTGCTGATGCATCACATCTCATGCAGAGTTTTTTAGCAAAACATCAAATCACCCAGGCGACTCAGCCCCCCTGCAGCCCAGATTTCATGCTCTGCAACTTGTGGCTTTTCCCAAAACTAAAATCACCTTTGAAAGGGAAGAGATTTCAGGTTGTCAATGAGAGGGGTACGTGATGGCGACTGGAAGAACTGTGTGGGGTCCCAAGGTACCTACTTTGAAGGGGACTGAGGCATCATTATCCTATCTGTGATGTTTCTTGTACCTTGTATCTTCAGTAAATGTCTCTATTTTTTCATATTACACAGCTGTATGCTTTCTGGGTAGACCTTGTATCTCTTACAACCCAGCAATTTCATTCCAAAGTATTTATCCAAGAGAAATGAAAACATGTCTACAAAGATACCTGTATAATGTTCACAGGAGCTGTACTGATAAGACCCCAAATTAAAAACAGACCAGGTGCCCATCAGTACAATGAGTAAGCACAATGTAGTATATTTATGCAGTGAAAAACTATTTAGCGGTAAAAAAAAAATAATGCATTGGGATTACATATACAGCAATGTGGGCAATCTTCAACCTCAGGGTGCCTCAGAAACATAAGGGCTTGTTCAAATACAAATTGCTACCACCACCCATCCCACTGGAGTTTCTGATTCAGTAAGTCCTGGGTGGAAGTCATCACCCTCCCCTCAGTCCCCGAGACTGTGCATTTCTAACCAGTTCCCAAAGCTGCAGACACTGACGTCTGGGGACCACACTTTGAGGACTAGTGGGCTGAACAAGAGTTGCCTGATTATGAGGCCAGATTAAGTCAGTCTGTCTTACACATACGTCATAAAAACAGCAACTTTTAGAACCAGAGCTCCATCCTTTCTGCTAGGTTGCAGCCAGGTTGAGAACAATCTACATCTAGTGAACAAACAAACGTGAAATATGTGGAAAGTCAGGCCCGGAATGGTAAACGAAGTACTTCTAACAAGTGCCGCAGCAGAACAAATGTTAACAACAGGTTTTCTGGGTTCTCCAAGCTATTGCAGTTTATGCACATCACAAGCCTCGCGTGTTGAAATGATCAGGGGAGGATGCCCCTCAACGGAAATCAAATGCCGGCAAAACCTTTGTTCAAAATGTGAAAGGTATTTGTTTTTGATACTCTCCTGACTATGCTGGACAGTCTCCCTCCAAGATGCCCACTGTCGTTCCTCCTAAAGCTCACAGCCAGGAAATCCATCGGTTAGACGAGAAAGTGAGATTTTAGGCCTAGAAGGCATCTTGGGAAAACAGCACTTCCAGTCTTCGCTGTTTTCACCGTTGGGAGGGTTGGGAGGCTGCTGTGTGCTCGCACACCTCACTAATTCCACCTTTCCTGGGACCACTTTTCACAAACTTTACACGATACACATTAAAGGGAATGTTCACCTCGTCTGCTGTGACAAGCTCTAACCCGGTGCCGGCATTCCTGGTTCAGGCATGACTGTGACTTGGGAAAAGCCGCCACACTTACTTGATGGCACGGGGCACCCGCGTTTTGGGGCGGGTAAGCGGGCCCTGGAGGACACAGTCAGCGGAGGCCAGGGAGGGTGGTGCCTCTCCGCAGGCACAGGCAGCTCGCGGCCCCAGCAAGCAAAGCCCCTAGTGCCCAAATCCCGGAGGAGACGGGGAACCCGCGCCTGCCCTCAAGGCATCCCTACCCCAGGCCCTTCTCCTACCTCGCGGTGAGGGGAGCAGGGTAACCGCTAGCGGAGCCTGGGCAACCGGCGTTTGGAAGAACCTAAGGCCCCGCGCGGGCTGAGCCGAGGTCTCCGTTGTTGCTATGCGGGGATCCAAGGAAGCCACTCCCACAGTCCTTCGCGCCAGGGATAGCGGAAATGAGTGGGGGGCGGGACCAAAGAGGAATGAGAGGGGCAGGGCCGGAGAGGAGTAGAGGGCGCGGGGAGAGGAGAGAGGAGGCCGATTGGCAGGGCAGCAAGGAGGGGATCTTCTCCAGGGGTGTCCAACCGTTTGGTGTCTCTGGGCCACACTGGAAGACGAAGCGTTGTCTTGGGCTATGCGTTAAACACACAAACAACAATGAAAACTGGTGAGCAAGAAACAAGAGGTTTTAAGTAAACTTACGATTTTGTGTTGGGCCGCATTCATAGCAATCCTGGGCTGTAGGCAGCCAACAGGCCACTGGTTGGACACCCCTGCGGGAAAGAAAGGAAACCAAAATCTTACAAATCCTTTTGGAAATCAGCCAGAAAACAAATGACTAAAGAATGACACCAAGTCCCTATGAAGTGTCAGCCACTAACTACTCTAATATGTGA
The DNA here is from genome assembly GCA_004026545.1 of Mormoops blainvillei. Taxonomy (NCBI): domain Eukaryota; kingdom Metazoa; phylum Chordata; class Mammalia; order Chiroptera; family Mormoopidae; genus Mormoops; species Mormoops blainvillei. Next base: position 282,135 of record PVJD01000184.1, on the reverse strand, counting down.
CCCTTTAAATCCTGTTTTCCGTGTCATCATCGACACCCTTTGGTCACTCTATAAAATTACTCTCCAGAGACCTATGTCTGGGAGGCCTCGGCTCCCCTTGTCTGGTGAGTGCCTTAGAGGGCAGGACAGACAGTTTGTGTCCCCAGGACCTAGAACCAGCTTTAGAGTAAAGCTTAAGAAATGAAAAATTAATGAGGAATTAAATTCATAATTGTTTAATACAGTTTGTTTTAAATTTTAAAGATAAATGGAGGGAAGGCAGGGGGAGTCTAAAGACACCAGTAATTAATGAGTTTTAACATTAAGTATATGTTGGGAGACAATTCTTTATCAATCTCTTTTGCTTTTGTTCTGGACTATTGTGATGGTTAATTTAGTGTCAACTGGACTAGTTCATGGCACCTAGTTCTCTGTCATACACCAGTCTAGATGATGCTGTAAAAATATTTTTTTACATGTGATTAGCAGTTAAAATAGTAGACTTTGAGTAAAGCAGATTATCCTCCATACCATAGGTGGGCCTCATCCAATGAGTTGAAGGACTTCAGAAAAAAGACTGATGTTCCCCAAGGAGAAGGGAATGGTACCTCCAGACTTGAATGGCATCAATAGCTTTTCCCTGGCTTTCCAGTCTGCCATGTTGATTTTTCGATTTTGGACTTGGTAGCCCCCACATATCTCTCTCTCTCCCCCATATATATATTAAATATATACATGTATACACACACATAAATATATATTTATATATATATATATGAAGGATATATATATAAGGAGGATATATATATATCCTTCTGGTTCTGTATGGAGAACACTACCTAATACAACTACTTTTCAAGGATGTTTGTATAGGGACAAGTTTTGGAAGACTGAGCTAGTTGTCGCCTTCCAAAGAAGAAGGCAGGTTTGTGGCTGTCCAGTGTATTAAAGATTGTCTCCCTCTGGGGCCAAGACTGGGCACTTTGGCTTGCCATCCATTATAAAAGATTGAGATTTTCTAAGTTTACGGTTCCTCGGCTGTGAGACAAACTCCTTGCACATGCAGCAGCCTATGGGACTTCGGAAGCAAGGGGAACTGAAGGGAATATGATATTCCTGCCGCTAGCTGTGCTGTGAATGATAAAGTCCTTTGTCTCTGACCCAGTACTTTCTACCATTGTTCATGAAACTGTGTTAGCTTGGAAATAGGGTAAACTCATACACAGTTCTTGATAGTATCTATCTACAGTGCCTAGCTCAATGCGGATGTTCACTACATATTTGTTGAATTAATTAGTAAACACTTGTAGAGTCCTTCATGTCACTGCACTTCAATATATAGAGACAATTTTCATTATCTCGTTAGATCTCCAGGCTATTAATTTCTAGCACCCTCAAAAAAAATGTTTTTTTATTGGAAACAAATTCAAGTTCCTTTAAGCTTGGCTGTTCTTCTAAAAACATTTTTTTGATTGATTTTAGAGAGAAAGAGGAAGAGAAAGGGGGGGAGGGAGAGGGGGAGAGAGAGAGAGTGAGAGAGAGAGAGAGAGAGAGACATCAGTCTGTTGTTCCACCCACCTATGCATTGATCGATTGTTGTATGTGCCCTGGCTGGGGGTTGAACCCACAGCCTTGGTTTGGGGATGATTGGTTTGGGGATGATGCTCTAGCCAACTGAGCTATCTGACCAGGGCTTAAGCCTTGTTGCTTTTCAAGTGTGATGCAGCTCCTTGTCCAGGAAGAGGTCAATCATTTCCTTCATTTTAAATATCGTAAGGTAGCTACTGTTTATTGACCACACCCTATAGCACCAGACAAAATGTTAGGGCCACATTGCTGGTTTTACTAAGAAATGAACTTGACAGGAAACAAAGATTTTTGTCTTTTTCATTCTAGTCTGTGCCCCCAGTGCCTAGAAAATTGCCTGAAACTAAGTGGATCTTCATAATTATTTAATGAATAAATTGTCGGGGACTGTAATTGATTACATGTAGAGGTGGTGGTAAATGGAAAGCAGGGAAGAAGCATGAACCCTCAGTTTGGCAAAAGCTGGTACAATTTACTAACATGGAGAACAGAGAGGAGAAGCAGGTTTGGGAGAGAAAATATATTTAGTTTTAAGCATGTTGGGTTTCAGACGCCCATAAAATAGGCAAATAGGGGTGTTGAGTAGGCAATTGCATAGAGAGATGTAAAGCTGAGAAGTGATTCCATCTGCGGACAGACATTTGGAATTCACTGCTCCTAAAATCCATGGTCTAGAAGCCTAGGGGTGAGTGAGTTTGCTGCTGGGGAGCAGGGTGTAGAGACACAAAAAAGGGAGCCCAGAGCTGAGCCTTGGGAAGCCAGAGGGCTTTGGGAAGGGTAAGACCAGGGAATGGCTGTTGACTGGAGTGACTTGTGCTCTGGGTGGTGACCTGGAAAAACAGGGATGTGAGAGGGCGTGGATGTAGATGTGACAGCCTCTGGGAGAATTTGGGCTCATAGTTCTAACAGGATTGTGTTACAGCCTGTAAGAAGGGCTCAGTGGCTCTGGCAAGAGATGCAACATTCCCTCTATTCATGGTTGGCTGTCGAGGGCAGCTGCAGAGCATCGCAGGGGCTGGTAGCCAGGAGCAAATGAGCACCTGCCCCGTGGACATTTACTCAGTCCTGGAAGGTGGGCATGTTCTGCTTTTCTACATTGGGTGGCAGGGTCAGTGCTCTTGAAGGCCTTGATTATCTGTTGTTCAACAATATTTCAATCAAGACTGTCACCTCTCTCTGTCCCCCTAGCACCTGTAGGGTCTAGGCAACCATCTTTTCTTGCCTATCTGGTTACCGAGCATCCTAACTTTCCCTACCACTTTTTCTCTCTCTATTCCTCCATCTTTCCTCTTGCTCTCAGTCCATCTAATCTCCATGCTTTAGCCAAAGTGATCATTCTTAAGTGAAAATCTGATCACATTATGCTCTGTTGGAACCTTGTGGTACTCTCTCCCCTTACTCTACCCAGACCTCTGGACAAACTAAATTCTGAAACTCCATAATGTGGCTTATAAAGCCCTTCACAGTCTCAGTACTCAGCATTCTTTGTTGCTACCAAGAAACCCAATTGTTGCCAACATACAAAAAAAAGGATATATTTTTTAAAGCTATCAGGTAACTGAGAATTGTCAGAAAGGCTAAGGGAACAAGGCTGTGAAAAACAACAGAAGGTCAGGGAGGTAAGGCACAGCCAAAATTGTACTACAGGGACAACCTGCCTAACTTGATGGCGACCCACCTTCCCTGTTTGCTCAAGACTCAGGGAGTTCCCATCATGTGGTATTTTCACTTGTACAACCAGGAAAATCCTGGGCTATCCAGGACAAGTTGGTCTCCCTAGTTAGTCTGCTGCTATAGGCATCTGTAATCTTGATACCTTGATACCTGCCATCCTCTTGACACCTGCCATGTTGCCATTAGACACTTGTCACACAGCTGTACTCTGTTGCCTCTGGCACTTTCTGCTTTCCTTCTAGGCGCTGGGTTCCATCATAGGCGTCCTGACCTTCATGTCCCTCCCTCCTGAGTTGGAGTCCAGGAGGTGAGCACCAGCTGGTCAAATGCTATGTTCTCGCTTCCAGGGAGCTCAAAGAGAGGGCATCTGCTCCCCTAAATTCCCTCCCATCTTTTGGGGATTCCTCCTAAAGTGCAAAGGCTGTTCAGCTGTTGGGCAGCCAAAAATGACAAGTGTCTGTGATGCCTCCCCTCCTTTGCCCTCCTTCCCTGTCCATTATGCCCCAGCCACACTTCTTTCAAGTCCTGGGAGGGCACCCTGACCTTGCTCACCCTCAGCCTTCACTCGTGCTGTCCTCTTTTCCTCAAATGGTCTTTCCTTCCATTCTCTTAGTATGGCCACCCCTTTCTGAAGAAGGTTTTCCCTAGTTCCCTAATTCCTGGTGCATTAGTTTACTAGGGTTACCATAATAAAATACCATAGACTGGGTGGCTTAAACAACAGAAATTTATTTTCTCACAGTTTTAGAGGTTAGAAGTCTGAGCTCAAGATGTTGGTAGGGTTGGTTTCCTTTGAGGCCTCTCTCCTTGATTTGTAGGTGGCCCCTCCCTTGCTGCCTCTTCACACATTAGTCCCTCTGTAGATGGCAACCCTGGTGTCTCTCTGTTTCCTAATCTCTTCTTATAAGGTCACAAATTAGACTGGATTAAGGCCCACCCTAAGGGCCTCACTTTAATTTAATCACCTCTTTGAAGGCCCCATCTGCAAATAGTCACATTCTGAGGGCCTGGGGGTTAGGGTTTCAACACGTGAATTTTGGGGGATATGATTCAGTTCATAATACCTGGTTTGTGTTAGGTCCTGAGAACTCCTATAGCATGTCTTCCACTATCAGGGTATGTAATACAATTACATAGTTAATATGTATTTATATAAGTTTATCCAAGTAGACCACATGGATTCCCACCCCAGCATGGCAAAACTTAGTTTACATAATAAGCAATTTGTTAGGCAGTGTGAAAACCTTTCGCCTATTCTGCCCAGAAAAATACCATGAAATGCAGTGATAGCCTGTTAAATATTTAAAATTATAAAGATTCTTTATAATTTTATAAAATTATAACTAAAGCTAAATAATAATGGAGTTAGGACTCTTTCATACGGTAATTTACAGTCCAATGTCCATTTATTTTAGAGCAGATTGTAATTATTGGCAGTCTCAAGTTAATTTGTAACTTGTTAGTAAGGAATCTTACCAGGCTGACCACGAAGTGTGAGAATTTAGCTAAACTAAATTTAGCTTTTAGTTTACATAATAACAAATTATGTAAAAGATAAAAGCAAATGAGACTTAAAATGCAGATAGAAAAATGTTTTCTTGTCTTTCAAATAACTGAGACCGGTTCTTTCCTGGGGCTAATGACATGCCCAGTGAAACTTACAATCCTTTTTACACTTATTAGGAGGATAATCATCACTCAATGTTATGAAAATGGGATCACTGAAGTTTCAGACCCTCTTTTTCTGTTACTGTTAGTGTGACATGGCAGTAACCCATGCTCCTACCTGAGTGTTTTATCAGGGGCTCTTTTTGTTTAGAAATGTGCAAGACAAAGGATGATTAGACCCAATTTTGCATATTCAACATTGAATGTAGAGGACTCTTTCCCTTCAGAGCTGGTTGAGTGACATTCAGATTCCTGAATGTGAAAAACACTCTTTTTCCAAAGGGTTCAAATCAAGTCCAGAGAAATCATCTTCATGGCCTTTGGGGAAAACCCTTAGACCATAAATTGTGGATAGATAGGGTACTCACAGTTTAGCAAAATTCTCACACTTTGTGGTCAGCCTGGTAAGATTCCTTACTTGCAAGTTACAAATTAACTTGAGACTGCCAATAATTACAATCTGTTCTAAAATAAATGGACATTGGACTGTAAATTACCCTATGAAAGAGTCCTAACTCCATTCACACCACAGAAAACAGTCATTAGCAAGCTGAAATGAATATGTAATATGCAAGGAGGCATGAGGTGGTTCAAGTTGTGCCCACACTATCACATGCCCCTTTGTTTATTTCATATGCTATCACATGGGATAGTGTAAGGAATTCTAACATATAACGAGGGAGTACTCACTAAAGTCCGATCATTAATTTTACAGCTTATTGTTTGCCGAAGAGGTCAAGACACACAATGACTAAGCCATATCATGACTTTTAAACAATGAAAAAGGCAAGCTCTTGGCCTTAACGTAACTCAACTGGATTTTACACACAGAAATAAAATTAATGATACTGGCTACAAAATCCCCCAAGTGTGCTAGTCACACTGTCAGTACAAAACATTGAGTTGCTTTTCCCTCTGCTTTCTCTTTTGAATCTTTCTTTGTCCTGGTTCATTCTTGACACTTTAAATCTAGTTCTAAAATGCCACAATCAGCACTGGCCTAGTGGCTCAGTTGGTTGGAGTGTTGTCCCACGTAGCAAAAGGATGTGGGTTTAACCTCTGGTTGGGTTGTGTCCAGAAGGTGACTGATCAATGTTTCTGTCTCTCTCTCTCTCTCTCTCCCCCCTCCCACTCTCTCTAAAAATTGATAAACGTATCCTCAGATAAGGATTTAAAAAAATTTTTTTAAATGCCACAATCATCTCCCAACCTTATCAGTACCAAAGATTCTTATTGTATACAACAAAGAGCCTGACAATTGGGTTGATTTGTGTAAATGTCTAAAATTATCCACATGTTTATCATAACTCTTTAATTTTCTTTTGAACCTTCCATCACAAATGATAGTTTTTCAGGAAAAAGTATGCCTTAGTAAACTGAAGATTTCAGAGGGATTCCTGAGAATTGTGACGAGTTTACCATTTTCTGGATATAAGCAAAATTTCAGTTTCTATTCCCATCAGTTTTGCCATGAAATTGCAGGCATTTACACAACCTGCATTCAAAGCTGTCTGCATGTAGTCCTCCTGTCATTCTAACCTGATTTTCTTCTGTTAAGGAGAAATAAGACCCTGGGAACAAATATTAAGTACTGAGCAAAGGTTTACTCTTAAGCAAGGGCCGTAATCCAGGTCTGGGATAAGACACTGGGAACTGGGTCTCTGTCAGAAAAGCAGAATCTCCGGGTCCTGGAGCTGTTGGGGCCAGTGGGCTGGCTAGGCTTTATGTGAGTGAATTTCTGTGTTTTGTCACAAGGCAGTCTCTACTATGGGAGTAACATGCTTATTTCAGGATAATGATGCCTTCTACCTCTCAGGATATCATCATGGTCGTCGTCGTCATCGTCGTCATCGTCATCTCTAATATCTCTGCAAGCCTCTGGCGATGGGGCCATGCCCTATATTTCTTTATCCCCCAGGGATGTATAGAATACAGCCTTGTCTTGTCTTTGCTTTTTCAACTATAAAAAAAAATTGGAAGTTTAAAAAAATACTCAAACAAACAATTTTACTTGTAAGGGTTGTAGGCAACTTCAATAAGATTTTTGGACCTGTACATTCTTTTATCCTACCCATAAAGCTTGCTTATCTAAGTGCAAACTGCATTTAATAATTCAAGTTCACTTAGGCTGAGTATAATAGTTAACAATAGCATAACATTAGTGTTTAATAATAATTATCAGTATATAATTATATAACCACATAGAACAGTTATATACTTATAACATTAATGATTAATATTATATAATTCTTATGATAATAACCAAGTGAACTTAATAAATAAAGCATATGTATGCTTAGTCCAAATTACACTTAATAGTTTAACTTTTCTCTCCCAGTTCACCTTCATCTTACCAAGTTTACAAATCAAGAGACCTTCTTCACAGGAACATAGAGTTGTGTTCTCTGTGCGAAAGATGACAGTAAACAAAGACTATAACTTCATCCCACTAGCAAAAATATTATTTTTACACTTATTTTGAAAAGACACCATCAAGAAAAGGCAGTGATAATGCAATATTGTTTTTCAGCTGACTGCTTAAATTCTGTCAAGTGTTGTGGATGGCTGTTGTGCCAGGGGTATGCGAGAAGAAGAATTTTTCTGAAGCATCCATTCCACTGGAATGTGTTTTGGGAGAAAAATTTAGGTGATTTAGTTGGTAAATAATTTCAAATACTATTTTACATATGAACACATTTTATATGGGTATAATTACAGAGTAGAATATAAATTATTACATTCTTAAGAAAATACTCTATGCTCCAACGTGATGTTGTTTGGAGGAGTCAGATGTCTTCTGTGACCCAAGGAGGAAAATATGTTCACCCTCCTCTGCCATTGGGGTTTTGGTGGGAAAAAATGAGAAACGCTGGTCATGGAAAGCTGACCTTCCTAAGGGGCTGGGGTTTGGGGTTCTGCCTCCAGCATTGCCTCTGAGTCACAGTGTAACTTTGGGCAAGTCTCTTCTTTCTCTAGGACTGTGTCTTGTCACCTATAAAAGGATTGGTGGCCTTGGCCCCTTCCAACTCTATGAACTTCTGAGGCTTTAATCTTCTCCAACTTCTCAGTTTTCAGAAGGGTGACTCTCCCCAGGCTCTTCACGGCTTGCCAATTCAACTGATGTTCACATGAAGGGAACCTTAACTATTGCTAAGGGAATTTCCGGAGTATTAATGTATATCTTAGTTCAGGTTCCAAAGTGAGATTCCTTTTCCACACATCTCTCACTTTAAAAACCAGCAGAGTGCTCCAGATTTAAGGTAATAAACCTATATCCAGTGTGGAAGGGGATGGCTGGTTAAAACTTGGGAGTGGGGAAGAGGGAACAAAGAAAAGTGGAAGAACACTAATAAATGTTCAAACACCTTTTATAGCTGGAAACTGGTAAAAAGGCGGCCTGTGGTACGTTGTAAATGCTGCCCTGGTGCTTGGAGCAAAACGGGGACCATGTGAAAGGGTGTTTTGGAGAACCAGCACACGTGGGTCCTTTCACGAGCCTCACACACAGCGCTGCTGTTCCATCCATGCCTTTCATGCTGCTCCAAAGCTGACTCTGAAAGGGCCATTTGTATGGTGTATGTGCAAAGTAAACTTCCATTGCTTTGGCTTTTCTTTTCCTGCTTTCAGAAGAGCTTGCTTGTAAAAAACCTCATTTCCCAGTAGAACATGTCAGTTTTTTCTACTTGCCTAAAATGTAATTAAATCAGCTTCATAATAACAGATGTGAAACTGGCATTTGAACTTGAAAATAGGATCAATGAAGGCTGGAGTGTGGCTTGGAAAAAAACCCAGTAACTTCTTCAATCCAAAGTAAACACCTGCTCATGCAGCATCCAAAGTCACAAAAAAACAAGAACATTCAAATACCCAAAACCCTTAGGATATTGTCCAAAGCTATTTGATACCAAAGTAAAATTAAGTGCACTATATTGTCAGCATTAAATATTTTTATTGATCTGTGTCAGCTATACGTAGTGTCTAACTGTAATGTATTCATTCATTTGTAGGGGTATCACAAAGGCACAAGCCAGAAATACGGCTTTCCTGGCAGAAGGAAGAACATACATAAGCTGCTCTGTCTGAGGTGGTAACCATTAGCCGTAGGTGACAATTTGAAATGAAATATAAATTAATTCGAATTAAAAATCCGATTCCTTAGTCTCATTAGACACCTTCCAATTGCTCCATAGCCACATGTGACTGGTGACTACTGTGGTGGAGAGGGCACATACAGAACATTTCCATTACCACAGGAAGTTCTACTGGACAGGGCTGGGAGGGTGGAGAGAATATTAAAATCACCTGACTGCACCATTTAACAACAAATTTGAATAAACTGCATTTGTTGGTGAGCCCCAAAGCATGGTCAAAGAATCATTAGTGACCTGATAGTATTTTTAAAAGGTGTGTGAGGTAAACTTTTCTGAATATCTGTGATAATAACAGTACAGAATTTTGGGAGGGGAATTAATTTTATATTTTCATATGCTTCAAAATTTTGTGTATGAAGAACCTGGTATCACTTCACTGAAACACTGTTAATCTTCCCTTTCATTTGATTTCTGATTGGGGAAAGTGGGAGTGGTTTGGGAAAATAACAGGTTTTATCTTCTTGTGGTGGTTTGTATGTAGAATTGTTGAACTGTGCCAAAAGGTAAAAAGGTTCTTCTTTTTTTTTCCATCACACATGTGTCTGTATCCAGTAATGACTTTGAAAGAGCCATCTAAGTGCTTTCTCAAAAGCCCCAGTAAAGAAAAGCAAGGGTCACTTCATTGTCCTGTTTGCTCAAGTAAGACTACACGCCTGTTGATTTAGCCTCTCACCTTCTCTCTTGGCTTTCTTTTTATCCCTTTTTATTGAATTTATTGGGGTGACACTGGATAACAAAATTACATAGGTTTCAGGTGCATAATTCTACAACACATCATCTGTATACTGTATTATGTGTGCACCTGCGCAATTAAGTCTAGGTCTATCATCAATTAGCGCCCCCACACTCTCCTCCACCACCCTTCACCCTCCTCCCCATGCAGTCACCACATTGTTGCCTGTGTCCACGAGTTTTTTCTCTCTTTTTTCTTCTCAATTCCTCTGCCATCTCCCGCAGCGCATTGCCCCCAAACCGACAGCTGTCAGCCTGTTCTCTGTCTAAAAGTCTGTCACTATTTTGCATGTTAATTCATTTTGCTCATTAGATTCTACATATGAGTTAAATCATATGTACTTGTCCTTCTCTGACTGGCTTATTTCAGTCAGATGGACACTGATGGACACTGGCTGCTTCCAAGTTTTCGCTATTGTAAATAACACTGCAATGAACATAGAGGTGCATATATCCTTTCAAATTAGTATTTCAGATGACTTCAGATAAATTCCCAGAGGTGGAACTGCTGGGTCATAAGGTAGTTTCAACTTAAATTTTTTGAGGTAAATCTCCATACTGCTTTCCACTGTGGTAGTACCAATCTGCATCCCACCAACAATGCACAAGGATTCCCTTTTCTCCACATCCTCACCAACACTTGTTGTTTGTTGATTTATTTTGAAAGTCATTCCAACAGGTGTGAGGTGATATCTCATTGTAGTTTTAATTTTCATTTCTCTGATGATTAGTGACATTGAGCATCTTTTCATGTATCTATGGGCCCTCTGTATGCCCTCTTTGGAGAAGTGTCTATTCAGGTTCTTTGCCCATTTTTTCAGTTGAATTGTTTGGCTTTTGGGGGTTGAATTTTATAAGTTCTTTATAAATTTTGGATGTTAACCCCTTATCAGATGTATCATTGGCAAATACGTTCTCCCCTTCAGTGGGTTGTCTTTTCATTTTGTTGATGGTTTGTTTCCTTTGCTGTGCAAAAGCTTTTTAGTTTGATGTAGTCCCATTTAATTTTTTCTTTTTTTTCCTTTGCCCGAGGAGATACATCTGAAAATATATTGCTATGAGAAATGTCTGAAATTTTACTGCCTGTGTATTCTTCTAAAATTTATATGGTTTTGAACCTAATACTTAAGTCTTTAGTCCATTTTGAGTTTATTCTCGTGTGTGGTCTAAGAAGGTGATTTGGTTTCATTTTTTTTTTTTTTGCATGTATCTGTCCAATATTCCCAACACCATTTATTGAATAGACTATCCTTTACTGCATTGTATGTTATTCCCTCTTTTGTCAAGTATTAATTGACTATAAAGGTATGGGGTTTTTTCTGGGCTCTCTATTTTGTTCCATTTATCCATGTGTATGTTTTCATGCGAGTACCATGCTGTTTTTATTATTAGACCTTATAGTATAGTTTAATATCGGTAGTGTGATTCCTCCGGCTTTGTTCTTTCTCAGGATTGCTGTGGCTATTCAGAGTCTTTTGTGGTTCCATGTGAATTTTTGGAATATTTTGACCAGTTAGTGAAATATGTCATTGCTGTCTCAATAAGAATTGCACTGAATCTATAGATTGCTTTGGGTAGTATGGACATTTTAATGACGATAATTCCTCCTAACAATAAACACGGTATATGCTTCAACTTACTTGTTTCTTCTTCATTTTCTTTCTTCACTGTCCTATAATTTTCTGAGTACAGATCTTTTAAATCCTTGGTTAAGTTTATTCCTAGGTATTTTATTCTTTTTGAAGCTATTATGAATGGGGTAATTATCTTAGTTTCCCTTTCTGTTCGTTCATTATTGGTGTATAAAAATGCAACTGATGTCTGAATATTAATTTTGTATCTTGCTGCTTTGCTGAATTCATTTATCAGTTCTAGTAGTTTTTTGGTGGAATCTTTAGGGTTCTCTATATACCATATCATGTCATCTGCAAATAACGATAGTTTTACTTCTTCCTTTCCAAATTGGATGCCTTTTATTTCTCCTTCTTTTCTGAAGAAGGAGAAATAAAAGCATTGGTTGCGGCTAGGGTGTCCAGTTCTATGTTGAATAGGAGCGGTGAAAGTGGACATCCCTGTCTTGTTCCCAATCTTAAGGGAAATGCTTTTATTTTTTATGTTTTTTGAAATTGTTAACATATTTTTTCCATTACAATTTAATCCCCTTATACCCCTCCCCACTGAAATTACCACTCTGTTGTCCATGTCCATGAGTCCTTTATCCCTTTCGCTCAATCCCTCTATACCCTAATTTACCCACCCCACCCCAATAGCTGTCATCCTACTCTCTATCTATGAGTCCATTTCTTTTTGCTTGTTAGTTCAACTTGTTTAGATTCTACATATGAGTGAAATTGTATGGTATTTGTCATTCTCTGACTGGTTAATTTCACTTAACATAATGTTCTCCAGGTCCATCCATACTGTCAAAAAGGGTAAAATTTTCTTCTTTTTTATGGCTGAGTAGTATTCCATTGTGTAAAGGTCCCAGAGCTGTTTTATCTAATCATCTACGAATGGACATTTGGGCTGTTTCCATATCTTGGCGATTGTAATAATGCTGCAATGAACATAGGGATGCTTGTGTTCTTTTGGATTACTGTTTTGGGTTCCTTTGGATACATTCCCAGAAGTGGGATCACTGGGTCAAAAGGCAGATCCATTTTTAATTTTTTGAGGTACATCCATACTGTTTTCCACAGTGGCTGCACCAATCTTCATTTCTACCAACAGTGCAAAAGCATTCCCTTTTCTCCACATCCTTGTCAGCACCTGTTGTTTGTTGATTTACTGATGATAGCTATTCTGATGGTTGTGAGATGCTATCTCATTGTGGTTTTAATTTTCATTTTTCTGATGATTAGTGACATTGAGCATCTTTTCATATGTCTATTGGCCATATGTGTGACTCTTTGGAGAAGTGTCTATTCATGTCCCTTGAGCATTTTTTAATTGGGTTGGGGGTTTTTTATGTTGAGTTTTGTAAGCTCTCTATAAATTTTAGATATTAACCTTTTATCAGATGAATTGGTGAATATATTCTCCCAGTGTGTGGATTGTCTTTTTATTTTGTTTGATGTTTTCCTTTGCTGTGCAAATACTTTTTTATTTAAGGTAGTCCCATTTGTTTATTTTTTCCTTTGTTACCATTACCTGGGGAGATATATCTGAAAAAAATATTGCTACAAGCAACATCCGAGTTTTGCTGCCTATGTTTTCTGCTACAACTTTTATGGTTTCAGGTCTAACATTTAAGTCTTTAATCCATTGGAATTTATTCTTGTGCATGGTATAAGACGGTGGTCTAGTTTCATTTTCTGCATGTATCTGTCCAATTTTTAAATAAACACCATTTATTGAATAAACTATCTTTAGCTCATTGTATGTATTTGCTTCCTCTGTCAAATATTAATTGCTGATAAAGGTATGGGTTTGTTTCTGGGCTCTCTATTCTGTTTCACTGATCTATGTGTCTATTTTTATGCCAGTTCCAAGCTGTTTTGATTATTGTAGCTTATAGTATAGTTTGATATTACGTAGTGTGATTCTTCCAACTTCGTTCTTCTTTATCAGGATCACTGTTGCTATGTGGAGCCTTTGGTAGTTCCACATAACTTTTAGAAATATTAGTTTTAGTTCTGAGAAATATGTCATTTGAATCTTGATAAAAATTGTATTGAATCTATAGATTGCTTTGGGTAGTATGGACATTTTATGATGTTAATTCTTTCTATCCATGAACACATTGTGTCTTCCACTTATTTGTTTCTTCTTCAATTTCTTTCTTCAGTTGTCTTGCAATTTCCTGAGTAATGGTCTTTTACATCCTTGGTTATGTTTATTCCTAGGTATTTTATTCTTTTGAAGCAATTGTGAATGGGATTGTTTTCTTAATTTCCCTTTCTGTTAGTTCGTTATTGGCATATTAAAAATGGAACTGATTTCTAGATATTAATTTTGTATCTTGCTACTTTGCTGAATTCATTTATCAGTCCTAGTAATTTCTTGGTGGAATCTTTGGGGTTCCCTATGTACAATATCATGTCATCTGCAAATAAAGACAGTTTTACTACTTTGTTTCCAATTTGGATGCTTTTCATTTCTTCTTCTAGTCTGATTGCTGCAGCCAGGACATCCAGTACTACGCTGAATAAGGGAAGTGAAAGCAGACACTCCAGTCTTGCTCCCGATCTTAGGAGAATGCTTGTAGTTTTTGCCCATTGAGTATGATGCCGTCTGTGGGTTTGTCATATATGGCCTTTTATGTTTAGGTGAGTTCCCTCTATTCCCATTTTGCTAAGAGTTTTTATCATTAATGGCTGCTGGATTTTATCAAAAGCTTTTCCTGCATCGATTAATATAATCATGTCATTATTCTTCATTTTGTTTATGTGGTAAATCACATTTATTGACTTGCAAATGTTGTAGCATCCTTGCATTCCCAGAATATATTCCACCTGATCATGGTGTATGATCTTTTTGATGCACTGCTGTATTTGGTTTGCTAACATTTTGTTGAGGATTTTAGTATCTATGTTCATCAGGAATATTGGCCTACAATTTTCTTTCTTTGTAGTGTCTATCTGGTTTTGGAATTAGGATAATGCTCGCCTCATAAAATGAGTTTGGGAGACTTCCCTCCTCCTGAATTTTATGAAATAGTGAGAGAAGGAGTGGTAGTCTTTCTCAGAATGTTTGGTAAAATTCACCTATGAAGCCATCTGGTTCAGGGCTTTTGTTTGTTGAGAGTTTTTTGATTACTGCTTCAATTTCATTAGGTGTAATCTGTCTCTTCATATTCTCTGTTTCTTTCTGATTTAGTTTCGGAAGACTGAATGTTTCGAGAAATTTATCTATTTCATCTAGTTTGTTAGCATATAACTGTTCATAATATTTTCTTACTTGGTGTCAGTTCTCATTTCTTTTCTTTGGTGTTAGTTCTTATTTCTCCTCTTTAAATTCTGATTTTATGTATTTGGGCCCTTTCTCTTTTTTCCTTGATCCTGGTTAAAGGTTTGTCAATCTTTTCAAAGAATCATCTCTTGGATTCATTGATCTTTTGTGTTATTTTTTAGACTCTATTTCATTTACTTTGTCTCTGATCTTTACTATTTCCTTCCTTCTACTCACTTTGTGCTTGTTTGTTTTTCTTTTTCAAGTTTTTTTAAGTATAAAGTTAGATTTTTTTCATTTGAATGTTTTCCTTATTTTTTTGAGGTAGGCCTGTAATGCTATGAATTTCCCTCTTAGGATTGCTTTCCCTGTGTCCCATAGATTTTGATTGTTGTGTCCTCATTATCATTTGTTTCAAGGTGTTTTTGATTTCTTCCTTGATCTCATTATTAACCCATTCCTTATTTAATAACATGTTATTTACCTTCCATGTCTTGGTGTGTTTTTCAGTGTTCTTCTTATGATTGATTTCTAGTTTCATAGCATTGTGGTCAGAGAAGATGCTTGATATGATTTCAATCTTCCTAAATTTACTGAGATGTGTTTTGTGTCCTAGCATGTGGTCTATCCTAGAAAATGTTCCATGTGTACTTGAAAGGTATGTATATTCTGCTGCTTTGGGGTGAAATGCTCTGAAGATACCAATTAAATCCATTGGATCTAGTGTGTTGTTTGAAGTCACTATCTCCTTGTTGATTTCCTGTCTGGAAGATCTATCCCCTGAAGTCAATGGGGTGTTAAAATCCCTGACTATGACGGTATTTCTGTCGATCTTTCCCCTTATGTTCATCAAGATTTGCTTTACGTACTTACATGTTCCTACGTTTGTTGCATAAATGTTTACTGGGGTTATATCCTCTCATTGGATTATCCCCTTTATCATTATGTAGTGTCTTTCTTTGTTTCTTACTATAGCCTTAGTTTTAAAGTACATTTTGTCAGATGTAAGTATGGCTACTCCAGCTTTTTTTCCTTTTCATTTGCGTGAAATATCTTTTTCCATCCCTTTACTTTTAATGTGTGCATCTTTTGATCTGAGGTGGGTCTCTTGGAGGCAGCATATGTAATGGTCTTGTTTTCTTATCCATTCAGCTACCCAATGTCTTTTAGTTGGTGCACTTAAGCCATTTACATTTAAGGTGATTTTTGATAGAGACTTATTTAGTGCCATTTTATTGTTAGACTATTTTCCTCCGTTTTTGTTTCTTTCTCTTTTTCTTCATGTCTTAAATCAAGCCTTTTAACATTTGCTGCAGTACTGGTTTGGTGTTAACAAACTCCTTTAGCTTTTTCCTATCTGGGAAGCTCCTTAATTCTCCTTTGATTTTAAATGATAGCCTTGCTGGGTAAGGTAGTCTTGTTAATAGGCCATTGCTTTTCATCATCCTGAATACTTCACACTATGCCCTAGTGGCCTGAAATGTTTCTATTGAGAAATCAGATGACAGTCTAATTGATGCTTCCTTGTATATAACTACCTGCTTTTCTCTTTCAGATTTTAGGATTCTATCCTTGATTTTAAGCCTTGCCATTTTAATTATGATGTGTCTTGGTATAGTCCTCTTTAGATCCAACTTGTATGGGACTCTGAACTTCCTGGACTTGTGTGTCTTTTTCCTTCATTAGGTGAGGGAAGTTTTCAGTCATTATTTCTTCAAATAGGTTCTCGATCCCCTGCTCACTCTCGTCTTCTGGTATTCCTGTGATGCAGATGTTGTTACAATTCATGTTGTCCAAAAAGTTTCTTAAGCTTTCCTCATTTTTTAAATTTTTTTTTCTTTTTGATGCTCTGTTTGGGTGATTTTATCTACCTTGTTTTCCAAATCACTGATTTGATCCTCTGCTTCATCTAACCTGCTGTTTATTCCTTCTGGTGTATTATTTGTTTCAGATATTGCATTCTTTATTTGTCTGGTTCTTTTTCATGGTTTCTATATCTTTTTTCATGCTGCTGAGCAGCCTTATAATCATTACTCTAAACTCTATCTGGTAAGTTGTTTGTCTCCATTTCATCTAGTTCTTCTTCTGGAGAATTATTTTGTTGTTTCATTTGGGATCTGTTTCTTTGTCTTCCCATTTTGGCTGATTCTTTGTATTTGTTTCTGTATATTAGGTAGATCCACAAAGATTCTGGTGTAGGCCTATGTCAGATGCTCCTTGTGACTGGTCCTGGGCAACCTATTTGGAGCTATCACGATTCACAGGTTGTACCTCCCTCTGTTGGGCCTGGGTGTGTGTGTGCAGAAAGAACCAGGCTGTGCACAAAGGCAGGCTTTTACCAGCGCCAAGAATGGGGGAGGGTCAGCTAAAGTCTCAAAAGTCCCAAAGATCTACCTTGCCTGTGGGTTTTCTGTTAGGCTTAAAAAGAGAAGTCTTCCAGCTCTACTCCTGTGTAGCAGGGCTTATGCACCACAGGGTGAGGCAAGAATGATTCCTGTGGTTATTGCTTTCCCTCAGGTTATTACTTGGAGGGGAGTGCTTTACCTGAGAAAGATGGCCTCTGCAGCATGGGGAATAACTCAGCACAGGGATTCTGGCAGTTATTCCTTCAGTTCTCTCCCCAGAGCCACCAGATTCAGACTCTCCTCACATGTCTCTAGTCCACCCTTCCCTCCCTCTGCTGGAGCCCAGGGTAAGTGGCTGCATACAGAATTTAGTGCATGTGTTGGCCCTTTAGTGGCTCTCTGCATCTCCAGCTGTCTTCCCCTGTGTACAAAAACGTTGCTGCTTTCCACTGCTCTATGTTATTTGGGTTCCTTTCCTGGCTGTGGTGCTACAGGCTGGGGAGCCTAGCTTGGGGTTTAGACCCCACATTTCTCAGGGGGAATCCCCAGGCCACTGAACTCCCTCTCCAGAGCTTCAGCTGTCTTATTCAGGATGATTTTTCTATAAGTCAGTTGTAAATCCCGTTTGGTCCTGGGAGTTTAGTGTAGCTTCCACTTATTCCTATGCCATCTTAGGTCCTGGCAGGGAAACACTTTTAGTTTTTGCCCAATGAGTATGATGTTGGCTATAGGCTGTTGACATATGGCCTTTATTATGTTGATGTATGTTCCCTTTATTCCCACTTGGGAAGAGTTTTTATCATAAATGTGTGCTGGATTTTATCAAATGTTTTTTCTGCATCTGTTGATATGATCATGTGGTTTTTAATCTTTCCTTTTCTTTATGTGGTATATCATGTTTGTTGATTTATGAATATTCTACCAATCTTGCATCACCAGAATAAATACCATTTGATCATGGTGTATGATCTTTTTCATGTATTGCTCGATCTGGTTTGCTAATATTTTGTTGAGAATTTTAGCATCTATGTTTATCCTATCTTGGTTTTTCAAATTGAGGATCTCCATCCATCACCCATTCTATTGCTTACCCTTCTGTCACCCCAGAATCCTAAGCCTAGACAAAGAGAAAATCTATTAAGTAATATGTTCTCTAAGTGAATTTAGACATCATTTAGGAAGAAGTCATAATAATTACAATGGTTATGGAATCCTAAGTTTCTGACAAGATACCATCTATCTGAACAGAGTTATATTCAAGCACATGAATTTCCGTGGACAATATTATACTCATCACTGCCTCTGTAACATGTAGTTGTATGGATTATGAAGGGCACAGAGGGAACACATCTAAGGAAGTATTATTCACATAATAGATATTATAGATGCAGTACTTATAACAATAATAAAAAACAATTTTTTAGAAGATGGCAGTAAAATATCTTGTTCTGAAAAAATCAGCAAATTATGAAAATTTTCTGTTGCTGGAAACTGTCTGATTTATACAAAGTAAGAAAATAGGTTATCACTTGCTCTAAGTCCCGTAGGTAGAAATAGTCCTCACAGTAAAGCCCAGTGGCTCAGAGGAAAGAGCGGTCACCAATCACAGGGCAAACTAGTCATAACTTCAGGGAGGTCCTGGCTATTTAAAAGAAGAGGACATTTTTAATAATTTGTAGTGAAGAGAGCATAGGATTTGGAGGGTTTTTTAATAGCTCTGCATAGTTTTTTTGAACATTCAAAACCTGTTCTTCTAGGAGAAGCCTTTCTTGACCATTGGTTTCAAAAAACATCTCCTCCCACGGTCATCCTTAATCTCCTTAACCTGCTCTGTTTCCTGCCTAGCACTCACCATGACCTGGTTTTCATTTCCTTATAAATTATGTCATTTTTTTCTATTTGTTTATTTTCTGTGTCTTTCACTAGAATGTAAATTCCATGAGACTAGAGGTCTTTATCTGACTTGTTCACCACTTTGATCCCCAAAGTCTAAAACTGAGCTGTCTCATACAATAACCACTAACTACATGTAGCTATGTAATATAAGATAGAGTTAACTAAAATGAAATACAATAAAAGTTGGTTTCTTCAGCCACATCAGCTGTATTTCAAATGTCATTAGCTACATATAACCAGTGGCTACTATACTGTACTGGATGGTGCAGATATAGGACTTGTACCACCACAGCAAGTTCTGCTAGACAGTGCTGATTCAAAATAGTGGCTGGCACATAGTAAGTACTCAGCAACTATCTAATGAATGAGGTTAAATCAAAGCAATGTAATTTGCTGAACCTGCCTCTTTGAGCCTCCTGCTTTCTCACCTGTAGGATGGAAAACAATAATCAAAATGAGCCTGAGAACCTGAGATTTAAATGAAATAATGAAGTGAAATAACTTCATAGTAGAAGAATGGAAATGATTATTGGGGTAATTCAGGCTTGCCCAGGCTCCTGGAACCCTAGGTACAAATGTGATTACGCAAATAGAAAGGATTCAAGTTTCACGGGCTCTTGCCCTTGTGTACATAACACACAAGTTCTATCCTGATGCCCCGCCTGATGGCTGACCCTGGAGGGTGGCAAAGCCCCTTACGGGCCACTCCTGTCAGCGACTAGCCTGGCAATGTTGATAACGGGGCCATAGATCTGTCTTCAGAAGTACTGAGATTCACAATTAAAAAGAAAAAAAGTCTACAGGTTAAAAAACCCTCAAATTTGTGGTCTAGATCCAATCAACATTAAAGTGTTTATGACTTTCTAGATACCAACAGAGACCTAAAGCAGTGTTTGATTATCTATTCTTCATGGAGACTTGCATCTTCCATACCAATGGGAAAGCTCATCCCTCCCCTCACATCTTCCCTTTCTCAGGCTTGCCATGTAGTCACCAAAGCTCGGCGGCAGGTGAATTCCTTAAGAGTACATCTCTGTCAACTTCTGCCTGCAGTTTTTCTTGCCAAATCTAGTCCAGAAAACAGGAACCACATTCAACAGTGCAACAGAGAGTTTAATATGGGGAATTTGTTCAGTAGGAGGACTGGAAAGTGAAGAGAGGACACTGATGTCACATGGCAACATCAAGAGGTGCCACTATCCCCAGAACTTAGGGAAGGCAGGAAGGTTTGGTGTTATAGCACTAGAGGCTCAGAGAAGGGGCCCAGGGGAGGTGGGTACGCTGGCTGGTGTGTGAGAGGCGATGTCTGGCAGGGCCAATAGAGCCGAACATGGAACCAAAGGAGGTCTAGTATGATGGCTAGGGTGGCACTGACAGGATTAGCAAGCTAACATTCCCTCTCCCTCTGCCTTCCTGTTTTTCTCTAGTGCCTGGTATTGGTGGAATTTAACAGGAAGCCTACTTCAGCATCACACACCAGAATATAGAAGGGTGGCATGTTTGTTGGGCACTTATCATTTCTCTTTTCTTGAGTTGAGCACCTTTTCAAACATTTATTGATAATTTGTGAAACTGTTCTTCAGAGCCTAGCCCTCCCTCTGAGCAGAGGGACATCTGTCCAGTAATAACTGAATAACCATCACAGCCACTTCTATACACACCCTTGTGCACATGGTTGAACTTCTAATGCACAATGGTAAGGGCAATGCTTTATTCTAAGAAGATGCAATGCTTCCTGCACACAGATGCTCTCACTGTTCTCTAAAGGGGAGGTGGAGCAAATGTTAATAGTTGTTGAGTCTTTCCTGGGCATCCGTGTCTATTCATGCTATGTCTCACCTAAATATTCAGCAACCTACAGACTAAATTATAAACTTAAGCACTACCAACAATCCTTACAGCGAATAATACGGGAAAAGGAGGAGGGAGGAAAAGAAATAAGATAACATACAAACACACACATACACACAAAAATAGGAAAAAAAAAACAGGTGGCTGCTAGTCTTCATTTCTGTTACTGGTCAGAAGAATACACTATTTATTATTTCCTTTTCCAAATCCTGGTTGCAGTTTCACTCTCATCCAGCATTTCAGCTAATCAAGGTTTTTTGTGGGGTTTTTCCCCCCTAGCTGGAGGGTGGGGGTGGTGAACCAAATTTTATTTTTGAAAGATATATAAATCATCCAAAATCCTACCTTTAAAAAATTGACTTATTGAGGTAGAACTTACATATATTTACTTAAGTGTATATTTCAATGAGTTTTAATAGTTTATACACCTGTGTAACCACCACAATAATCAAGATACAGAATATTCCTGTCACCCCAAATTTCTTCTATGTCCCTCCTGAGGCAGTCTCCTGCACCCCCAGACCCAGAGAGACACTTTGGAATTCTGGAGTTGTGTATACATTGAATGATAGATATACTCTTTTGTTTTTGGCTTTTTTTTTTGCTCAACATAATGTTATTGGGAGTCACTCATGTTGTCCCAGGCATCGTTAATTTGTTTTTTCTTATTGCTGAGTAGTATTGTGTTGTATGAATATATCAAAATTTGTTATTCCCTTTTTGAGTTTTTTCTGCTTTTTGGCTATTATGAATTAAACTGCTAAGGCTCTTCCTGTATACATCTTTGTGTGGACACTTTTTATTTCCCTTGTGCAATACCTAGGAGTGGAGTTGCTGAGTCATATGTTAAGTGTATGTTTCACTTCAGAAGAAACTGCCAAATTATTTTCCCAAGTGATTCTTCTACTTTGCATTCCTACCAGCAATATACAAGAATTCCATTGTTCCACATCCTTACAAACACAAAGTGTTTTTAATTTTAATCCTACTGGGCATGTAGTAGTATCTCATTGTGGCTTTAATTCGCATTTCTGATGACTAATTATCTTTTCATTGCTTATTGACTCTTAATATATCTTCTTTGGTGAACTGTCTCTTCTAATCATTTGCTCACTTTTTAATTGTATGTTTCTCTTTATTGAGTCACAAGATTTCTCCGTATGTCCTGAACACAAGCTTTTAACTACATGTGTTTTGCCAATAGTTTCTTCCAATGTGTGGTTGGTATTTTCATTTTTCTTAAGTGTCTTTTGAAAAGCATCTTGGCCACATGCAGAAGTCTTCTGTACTATAACCCCCAAAACTTTTTTGTTGATAGATATTCATCATGTTTCAACATTTTTCTATTAAAAACTATGCTGAAATGAACAACTTAGTCTGTCTTGGTGTCCACTTGTGAGTGATTCTGTAGGACTGGAATTGCAAAGCCCAAACAGTACATATATTTAAAATTTTGATGTTTCAAGCACTGTCAGGGGAGGGAGGGGGGGATCTGAGATTCTTCACCTTATTGCAAACTAACGAGTTAATGTGTCACAGTTTTGTGGAAGTTGACAGAAGACATGTGACTCCTGGATTAGAGATAAACAACCTTATTACTCACCACAATAGCAGTGGCCAGAGTGTCAGTGTATGTACCTACACCAGTTTTTGGAGCCCCCAATACCCTTGGGGTTATGTGGAGGGCCAGATGGCCATGGCATTTGCAATGGGCCAGGACCAGCACTTTCTATAGCAAAGAGCCAACACTGCAGTGAGCAGCAAACAAGCCAGTCCCCTTTCACCCCAGGAGTGGGCAGTTACAAGGTAATCACTCTGGGTGCCTTGACCTCTTTGGCGGCCTGTGTGAAGAGTTACAGAAACTGCTCAGTACTAGTAGACTGATAAACCTTGGAGTCTGATACACTGAGCAGGAACATGCAGAGATGCTCAGGGCTCATGGTGACAGCTCTCCCAACAACATACTGTAATATCCGCCCCCCCCCACCGCCCGAAAGCCTGTGGCAGTTTAAGCCTGCCTTCAAATATGCAGGGAAGAGTCTTGGTTGCCGATATGGGAATATCATCAATCTTTGTGATTTTGGCCAGTTTGTTGGATGAAGAATGGCATGTTTGTTGTGTACTTATCATTTCCCTTTTCTTGAATTGAGCACCTTTTCAAACGTTTATTGATAATTTGTGAAACTGTTTTTCAAAGCTTAGCCTTCCCTCTGGCGTCCTTCTTTCCATGTTTTTGACTGGGGGAAACAAATAAAGGAAAAGCTCCATTTTTCATGAGTCTGATGGCGTGGACGTGTTTTCCACTTGAGTACTAATCATCTTGAACTAGATGACGATGGTACTTCCCCGCACTGTGTGCTGTGTGGACACAAACTGTTGTCACGTGATGAGTGATTCCCTTTCTTCTTGGTTTGCTGGCTCCTAAAATGTCCAGGCATCAGGCAGGGTAACATCTCCTTTGAAGGAGGAACTACAGTTTAGATAGCGCCCACAGCTCCCAATCCCTTAACTCACTGTTGTGGGATGAAGCCAGTCTCCTGCTTCACAGGTTTGTGAGTCTGGAGCTTGCCTTCTGCTGTCCCAACGTTCCAGCCGCGGGGAAGCCCTGTGTAAACGCACAGTCGATGGAAACTCAGCAGTAACCGCCCCTAGTTTATAAGCCTAAGCTGAGCTGTATCGAGGAGCTACTGATACCTTTAAACGGGAAATCCTAGTAATAGTTTTCCTGGAGTCCTTGGAGAGTAGAATCTTGTGCCAACCTGGAAGTGCCGCCCCCCACCCCCCGATTTTAGGGTGCACAGTGAAAAACTAAAAAATAAACAATAAATTACTGAACTCCGAGCGACTGATGCTCACGCTTTCCACCAGCATTTCCTCCAGCGGGTCTTGCGGGGCCAGCTCCACCCGCACCCCTGCGCACCCCGTGAGCGCCGGGAAGGTGGAGGCTCGGCCCGCGACCACGCCCTTTAGGGGGCAGTGAAGCCGCGCCCGCCTCCTGGCCTGCCCGAGCGAATCCGGAGTCAATTTGTGCAGCTCGACTTCGAGCGCAGCCAATGGGCGCGGGTCACGGCCGGCCACGCGCGGGACCCTGCGCAGAGCGGTGCCGCGAGCCTGAGCCTGCTACGCTTACCCGCGGTTCTTCCTCTCCAGCCCGGCCCCAGCATGGCTACCTCGGCGGCCGGCCCGGTGCTCATCGTTGGCAGGTAAATGCGCTCGCAGGGCGCGCGGGAGGAGCGCTGTGGAGAACACTGTAGGTTCTTTCCGCGCTGACGCAGCGGCGGGTCGGAAAGCTGGCTGCGCAGGCCGCGCGCAACAGCGGTTTAGGGGGCTCGCCAGGTGATGCCGCCTGCCTGCGAACTCAAGTAGACGTGCCAGTCGTTCCGTGCGGGCAACATAAAGTCTGCCTGCAGCAATGTGTTGTTAACCATTCCCATTTATGCAAAAGAAAACCAAGATTAAGCAGTTTAGGTACCCAAGCTCACAGCCATTAAGGGACTGAGATAGGACGAACCCAGCTGGGGGGTGTGATGGGAGCGCTTTCTGATCCCCACGGAGTCACGGGAGCGATAACAGGTGCTTGTCGAACACACCTGGCCTGCCTTATTCGTAGGGGAAATGCGACCTTTTCAGAGGGGAACGCTGGAACCCAGTTTGCCAAGGTGTGTCAGTGTAACAGCCTAAATTCCAACCAAAATGTTCTGGTTGGTGCCCCTTACCTTTATTATATATTTCCTGCTATTTTTTTAAATTGAAAAATGCTTCTATGTGTACTTTACCATTAGTAAGCTCTCATAGCACTCTATCCATATGTTAATACCTGCTATTGATTGTTAGAAGCACCTTTTGGGGGGTGGCCTTGTGTCTCTTCATACCTCTAAGGTATTGGCCTACCTGACACTTGCCCTCTCCCTCATCAGTTTTACAGTCCTTTGAAGGAAGGAGTCAGGATGCCTTCTGTCTGCTTTCTTTCTTTCTTTTTTTTTTTTTTTTATCACAGATCAAGTGGCATTAACTATGCCCTTGCCCTTTCCAGGCACGTAGTGGGTATGGCTGTCTAGTGAAGGAATATTAGTGGGAGTTGGAATTGGCAAGCCAGCTTATTTCTGATTCCTTCAGGGAGGGTGACAAGGAATTAAACAGGGGATGGCGAACTTTAATGACTATAGGACTTAACACAGGATAGAAAGTCCCATCTATATCCATACCCTCAGCACCTCAGCAGACACCCATCTCTGCTTCTGGAGTAGCACTACTTTCCTGCCCTTCATCCTTTTCTCTCTCCTTCCTTCTCTTCCTTCTCCTTTCTCTTTCTCTCCTGGTCCTGTAGGTAATTTTTAAAAGCATCCATTTAAATTCTCTGAAAGCTGGTTGGGTTTCATTCTTCAATTTCAACAGACTTAAAATTGCATAGTATTTCAGTTTCAGAAAGCTGTTGAACCATTGTTTTTCCATCAATACCAGACTCCCTCCTGAAAGTCCTTGCTAGAAATATAGTCTCTATTTAATTCTTCATTGATCTTTTCATAAAGGCCACTCTTCCTCAGGGCCACTTAGCTTTTCATTGACCCTCAAAGCAAGTCCCTTCAGAATGGTGGGCTTGAGAGAGTAAGAGTGTGCACTTAAAGAATTAAGACAGGAGTCTAGGGCTGTGAGAACATAAACAGAAAGAAAATCTGATAATGATAGCTTTAAAAAATGGGAGTGGAAATGGCTATCCTGAAGACAGATTTGCATTTGGATGGTGTCCTCAGGCATTCATTTCTGTTGGCCCTGCACATCTGCAGAGGAACTTATTCCTATACATAACACCGTGTTTCTCATAACTGTGAAGTTTATTAAACAGAACCCTCATGTAAGTTGGAGTCAGGAGAGACTGTAGAGGGAGATCGCATGCCCTATCACTCAATGTCAATTACCACAACCAGGAAAAGGCATGCTTTCTATCTCTAACAGGAAGTTTTTCTACTCTGTTACTCCAACATAAGGAAGGAGGGTCTTCTCCTAGTGAGCAACCACTTAGCCAATGAAAAACCATTGCATTTCAACTCCCAGCTTCCACCAATGGACTCTTTGCTTACAACAGTCCCTCTGAACTCTTCCTTTCCTCTACAAGAGAATGTTCCTCTCCTTTGTCCTCTGGACTTGCGTGTGCTTTGCCATTAGACTGCATTTAAGAATTGCAACCCTTTGTTGTTCATAAATCCATTTTGCTGGAGAAATATCTGGCTATTTGTTTAAGGCCAGCAACTGATATAGCATTGTGTTTCCCAAATTTGAGGCCTTGGGCTTGCTTTAAAATTGGAGTCTGTATTGGGGAGAAGACCAACCCTGTGATATTCCTGGTCTTTCTTTTCACTGGGCACACTACTTCAGGACCAAGCTGAAGGACCATCTTCTTCAGGAAGTGTTTCACTTCTGGGACCTTCCCCTTAGAGGATAAACTGTCATCACTGGTTGTGTATCCACCATACCTGGTCCTAATAGACAAATGTTTGAATGTATATAACAGAGATTGCATTTAAAAAAAAACTGATGTGCATTGTGAAGGCTTGCTAGGATGTTGTTTTATATCAAGTATTGCATCCTTGAACTAGTCTCCATTTTATTTCTATTCCAAAATTTTACTTTGAGGTGACTATGTGCATTTTTTATAAGAAACCTTCTGAGGCATGATTTTTTTCAAAGTGCTACTGCATGTATTTTCTTGCTAATTTTTGCATTAAAATGGACACACACACTCACCCACAGAGCAAACTGTAGGATGCTGCAGTTACTTGAGTCAGCTCAAACATTAAATGTGTTTTTCCTAGGAAATTTTTAATAACTCTTATTGGCAAATATCCCATAGCCTACTTAGATCAGAAGTGTAGAAACAGTTTTACTTCAACTTCGCCAAGTGAATAAGTGGCTGTAGAATGGAAAGATACTTTAAAAATTATCTAGGGCGGATTTATCTAACGCTAAATGCCATTAATGATAAAAATAGAATTGAACAAATTTTATTGCCTAACTTTTCTCTCCTGCTGCTTTGCTGCTGTGTAGCAATAAATTAAAAAAAAAATTTAGGAGCTTTAAAGCATTTTAGAATAGCTAGAATGGTAAGGGCCCATTATGTGGTCTCCAGGTATCTAGGGTTTCATAAAAAGTTAATAAGATTCACAGGCTCTAATGACAGGAAACCAGTGGCATTTGGGTCTGATGTAAATTAATACTGAGGACAAGAAAGCCCAATAGAAACCAAGTCTGCGAACTTTCCTTCTGGACCTGTGTAGTTTGTGTATTCTCTGTGCCTCTCTCTACATTAGTCAGCTCTGTACATTCCCCTTGCCTATAATGTTCATTTTTCTCCCCCCCTTCTTTATCTTGTACATTCATGCAACCCCAGCATCATAATCTTTCAACTCTAGTTCCTGTTACTGACTTACAGTTTCCATATTTTGGGCCCAATTTTCAGGAGAGGAAACCTGATTAGCTCAGTTTCTCTTTGCAAGCCAGGCTACAGATATCATTGGATGCTGGTAAGCCAGTTGGGCTGCTTCAGGTCATGTGTTCACTTCACATCCAGTCATCAGTAACTAGGTGTGTGTGGTGGGGTGAAGGGATTATAGGAGCTGGCATTCTACTCTTGGTCAGTCCTATAAGGGAATGTGGGCAATGCGGTAAAAATAAATACTACTTTGTCTTTAATGCCTGTTATATAGGCTATAACTAATTTCTCCTCAATTTTTTAAAAATAAAAATCCTCAAACACACAGAAAAGTTGAAAGTATAGAAAAAAGAATACCCACACACCCACCTATATTCAACAATTGTGAAAAAATTGTTATATTTGCTTTCTCTGTGTACAACTTATTTAACCAGTTCTGAATATTAGATATGGTTAGTTTTAATTTTTTGCTTATATAAATTCTACTATGAAAAAATACCTTTGTGCATTGCCCTAAAATATGAACCTAAAATAAATTACAGAAGTAAAATGTCTAGGTCAAATATTACAAACACTTATAAACCTAAAAAATTCCAGAATAAAATGTCTGGATCAAACATTACAAACACTTAAGTTTTGATACAGGGTGTTATATTGCCTCCAGATACTTTATATCGGTTTATATCCCCCCAATAGTTTCTGTACGTCCACTTCTCCACAATGTCAGCAGCTTGATGCATTGTCAATCTTTTTAAGCTCTGCCATTCTGATATATATCTTATTTGCTATTATTAGACTGACAGTAGAATCTGTTTTCAACTTAGTTTTTGCCTGTTTATATACTTTTTTAAGGCTTTTCCCCTCAAATGTTTGTTGCATTCATCTTTTACTTCTGGGTTTATAGGAACTTTTATATATTTATGTATTATAAATGTTAGTTTCTCTTGAACATTTGTCTTATGTTGACTTTTTTTGCCATAAAAAAGTTAAGATCAGTTATTTTATTTGGCAAACACTCTTCAAACATGAGGACCATCGTGGCTTGGAGTATTGTAAAAGTGCCTTTGATGGAAAGGTTGCAAACTAGTGTTTTAGTGAGAATATCTCCCTCCCCCCACTGCATTTGGCCCCCTTAGAGATGTGACTAACTTCTGAGTGATTCTAGCATATAGAATGGCTGGGAGTGGGACTAGGGTTCCTGATACAAACTATTTATTGAGAGGAATGAATGAATTATAACACTAGATAATTGTTTAACATACCACTACCCTTTAGAAAAATAATGTGAGCCACAAATTCAAGTCACACACATAATTAAATTTTCTCTGAAAAAATTTACTTAAAAAAGTAAAAAGAAAAGAAAATTAATTTTAATAATATGTTTAATTAGCATAATGTTTCCAAAGTATTATTTCAACATGTAATTTATATAAAATATTAATAATGAAATAGCTTACTTTTTTTTGGCATTGTCTTCAAAATCCAGTGTGTATTTTACACCTGCAGTGCACCTCACTTCAGACTGGTACCGACCTTAAACAAATAGCCAGATGTTTCTCCAGCAAAATAGGTTTATTCAGAACAACAGAGACTTGCAATTCAGGACCCGTGGTCTTCTGGCAAAGCACAGGCAAGTCCTGGGAAAAAAGGAGGGGAACACTCTTTTATAGAGGAGAAGAGGAAGTTGGGGATCTGTGAAGAAGAGTTCTTTATGTTGGGCTCCACGGTCATCTCAGGCATGAGAGTGCCCCTTTGGCTTCCTGAAAGGCTTCTGTTTATGAATTTTTTTCGTTAGCCACTTTCCAAGTGCTTAACAGCCCCATTTGGCTGGTGGCCACTGTCCTGGACATATGGGTTTAAGTAATGATGTAACCTTTGTTAATCAAGAAAGCAGATCTTCAGAAAGCTGCCTTCTTCCCCCTCTTTTGTGGCTCTCCCTGCAGTGCAGACTCATTTGAGGGGTGCTTAGACTTATTTTGAAAAAGCAAGTCAAGTTGTAGAAGGAGGTTTACTGAATGAGATGAATGTGTTGTTTTCCTTTATGGAAAGTCTTTTCTTAAAAGCAGCTATAGCACTTTGGGCTTTTTTAAAGAGAGCAATTGAAGCACCTCACCCTTCCACCTTTGTTCAGCCTGCCTGCCCTTCCTATCCCCTGTGCCTGGCATTTGCAGTTCACTTTTCCTTTGCACCAGCTCTCTCAGTTTCATTGTCTGGTGGACACAGGATACCAGGGGACCCAGTAGACAGATTGAGGGTCAGCTGCTAAGGTTGCTTTAGAGGCCAATTGGAGCCCTTATTCCTGATGGAGTCAGGGACAGGCACCTGACCAGCATGTGGGCAAAGGCTTTTACGTGTATGGATGAGTCATTTTGTAGGAGTATGGCAAAGAAAAGAATTCCCTTTTTAGTAAATATCTTTATGACTTGTGTTTAAATACAGCAAAGTGTAGAAATCCTCTGTATAAAGCTCGACAATTGTCACAGAGTAAACACACTGCCGTAAACCGCACAGTGAAAGTATTCTTCATTCAAGACTTAGGCTGCATTAAGGGCTTCTATTACAGTTAAATAAGTCACCATACATTTCAAACATTATGATAAGGTCAGTAGGAGGAAAAATGTTTAAAGTCAATGGCTGGTCAATAGGGACAACCGGTATGAATATTAATTGGCCTTCTAACTAACCACCTTGCAACTCTGGAGTGTGTGTGTGTATTTGTTTGTTTTTGAAGAAGAGAAAGAGGTTTTCATGCAGGACTGTCTCTTTCAAAACTCTGGGTTTCTTTTTTCTTCATGTGTTGTCAACACTGTCCAGTAGAACCTTCTGTTCAGATGGAAATGCTTTCCATATACCCTTGCTGTCCAAGATGGTAGTCACTATCACATGTGGCTGTTGAGTACTTGAGATGTGTTTTAAACAGTTTTAAAATTTAATTTATTTTAATTAATTAAATGGCCGCATGTGGCTGGAGTCTACTATATTGGACAGTGCAGGTTCAGAGCACAGAGCATTTCATAAAAAATGTATAGGCACATAATATGTAAATTTTAATTTTAAAAGATTTCAATATTGTAGAAGAATATGGAGTAAAATCTACTGTGTAATCCTACTCCCTTCTCTAGAAGTTCAGTAGAGGTTATTTCAGTTGTTTTTACTCTCTTTTCTCACTAAATGGCTTCACATAAGAAACCTTATAAGAAGACGGTAGTCTTAATGACCCCTTATACGTATTAAAGGCTTAGCTTAAGTGAACATTGAGTGAGAGCTTTGAAGCTCAGATAGCACTTCTGTGGCATTAGCAGGAGTTTTCAAGCTCTCCTTCAATCACTTCGGCCCAAAAGCTATGATGGAAGCTGTGGGGAATGTAACTATCTCTGGTATGAGGCCCTTCCGGTGCTCGGAACCTGAACTACAGATTTGCTGAATAAGGAGGAAGTGGGGGGAGATGAAGTGGGAGAATGCTTTTAGGAGCCCACCCTGTCACTGCTATTCTAGCCTCCCTTCCCCAAAGCTGCTCATCTAATTACTACAGTGAAATAACACTATATCTGAGACAGCTTGCGTTATTATATGTCAGGCCGCTCTCAAGCTATAACTTAGCTGCTTGCTGTTTCCTGAATGCTGGCAGAGGACGTGAGACTCCAGGGTCAAAGACAAAGGACTTTATTAATCACAGCACAGCAGGCAGCATGAACATTGTACTAGATTGGTCCTCCTTCTCCCCAAGTCCCATGGGGGTGAAGTGAGTGGCCAGGTGAACACCTGCAGATTCAGTGAGTATGTTTCAGGGGAGGGATGTTTATAGTAAGAGGTAAGTAAGCTTGCTGTTTGTCCTTGAGGGATGTATTTCCTTTTCCCTCAACATTGCTCTGCAAACATAACTCTGAGAAATGGCTTGGGGCCTGGCAGTTTTATTTGTTGAGGAACCTGGGCCATTTGTTGTAAATTTCCCACATTCTGGAATTTGCTGAATGTAACCCTGTAATGTCATTTAACACATTCATCTGTCCTTTTATTTCCAGTATATCTGAAACAGTGGGCAGGATGTAGTGGTAAGGACTCAAGAGCCAGACTGCTGGGGCGCATCTCAGCTTACACTTAAGCCAGAACTTACAGCCTGTATCATCTTAACCTACCCGTGCCTCAGTTTTCCTTTGTATAAAATGAAATAATAACCGACCTTGTAGGATTGTTGTAAAGATTAACAGAGGTGAGACACATAACATGTTTAATGTTGCCTGGTGCTTAATACATGCTCCAGTGCTGGTGGTGATAGCAGTTAATTATTTATTTAAAGAGACAGGGGAACTATTACTTGGTCTTCAGGGTAAGTGACTTACCTAAGACAATGGTCAGATGGAAGTTCCCATAGGGGCCTGTTATGGGCACAATACCCTGCCACCTCCCTACTGTAACTTTTTGTTTCATTGTGAGTGCATGTTAACTACCTGTCTGGCGGTGCTCCATGTGCAATATTAATGCTGGACTGAGTGAAGGATTCAGGAGCTCCTAGTGGAAACAGATAACATTTAAAATCAATACAGCTATCAAAATGTGTAATTTTAAGACATTCAATACTTTAAGAATAGGATGCTGCATAATTTTAAAAATTTTATTCTGGGTTAAGAATAAAAAACTGTTCAATTACTAAGTTAACTGGAAGCCTCTCTTGATTTTCTCTCCCTTTAGTGGCCTCATTGGGCGAAGCTGGGCTATGTTGTTTGCCAGTGGAGGATACAGGGTGAAACTGTATGATATTGAGCAACAGCAGATAACAAACGCCCTGGAAAACATCAGGTAAGTGGCTGGCACCTCTGGGAGGAGCATTGCGTCTGTTGCTCTCAGTGGGTCTTATTTATCACACTCTCAAGGCCATCAGCATCTGTGACTCCACTCTTTCACTTCACAGCTGTTACACTGCCATTGAGCTGGTGAAGGCCAGGCCTGCAGCAGTTGAGACACGAGCTAAGAAGGGGCTCAAATTGTGAGGAAAGGACTCTTAGGGTTGTAAAGATGTGTGATGGGAGTGGGGGAACTGAATATAAATCTCAGGCTACCAGCCTGAGTGGGTTTGTAAACTCTTGCTGCGTTCCACAGGGCTGCAGGTCTGGCTGACCTGCCTTTTCTCTGGGCAGGCGAGCTGGCTTTCAGCATGTAAGAGCCGCAGCTGCATGGGCAATACCTCTTGGGAACAGAGGTCCTGAGATTTATTTTGAGCTATTGATCTAATCACTCCTGGACCCAGATTAACTGTGATATCTGTAGTAGATAAAGGTATGAGAGTAGATGAGCTTACCAGATGCTGAGGGGTGAGTTTTAGATGTAACCACAGGGCATTAAAGAAGAATAGGAGCCAAAGGGAAAAGGACAAGAATGGGGAGGTCAAAGATAGAAGAGCCAAGCTAATGCAGTGTGCTGAAGGCAAGGCGCCCAAATTCTTACGCACCTGAGGTGGCGGTCACTGAATACAATTTGACCACCTCAAATGTTGTTTTGTTCAGGTGGTTATTATCCTTTTTGGGGGGCTGTCCATGAATGTGTAACTTGAATTTGCATTTTTGTATAACAGAAATATGCTTTATCATTTACTTTATGAGAAAAAGTAATATATAGGGTATGATGTCAGGCCATAAGCATCAAGAAATTATATACCTCCAGTCCGTCCAGTTCTGTTGTGTAACAGATTAAGAACCTGAAACCCAGAGAAGTCAAGTTGCTTCATACATATAGTGACATGTAGCCAAAATCAAGATAAAATGTCTATTTAAAAAAACAAACAAAACAAACAAAAAAAACCAAAAAAAAGAAAGAAACAACCACTATAAAGTCATCTTCCTCCCTGCACCAATGCTTTATTCTGTACTATTACAGAAGGAAGAGGCATTGACATAAACACCTACTAAATTTCAGGCATGTGCTATTTACTAAGGATACACAGAGGAATAAGACAGATACAGTCCTGTCCACCATGGAGCTTATGGCCTAGTAATCTTACCATATTAATTCTCATAGTAAACCCTATGAGACAGATATTATTACCATTATTTTATCAGAAAAGTTAGGTCTATGAATGGTCAGTACCCTGTTCACAGACCCAGTGAGATAAAGGATTTTAGCTCTGGTCTATCTGCATGTTTTTTTAAAATTACTTTTTAATTGCTATTCTATTATAGTTGTCCCAGTTTTTCCCCCTTTTCCCTCCTCTGCCCATCCCATGCCCCACTCTCTCAGTCAGTTCCCACGCTGTTGTCCAAGTCCATGGGTCCTAGGGCAAGCGAAATAAAGGAAAAAATAAACAAATGGGACTACATTAAACTAAAAACTTCTGCATGGCTAAAGAAACCATGATCAAAATGAAAAGGGAACTGCTGTGTGGGAGAACATATTTGCCAACAATACATCGGACAAGGGCTTCAAATATATAAAAAACTGATACAACTCAACACCAGGAAGACAAACAATCCGATTAAAAATTGGGCAAAGCACCCAAATAGACACTCCTCCAAGGAGGACATACACAGGGCCCATAGACATGCGAAAAGATGCTAAATATCACTAGCCATCAGGGAGATACAAATTAAAACTACAACGAGATACCACCTCACACTGGCCAGAATGGCGATCAGTAATAAATCAACAAACAGCAAGTGCTGATGAGGATGTGGAGAAAAGGGAACCCTAGTGCACTGTTGGTGGGAATGCAGACTGGTGCAGCTACTTTGGAAAACAGTATGGAATTTCCTCAAAAACTGAAAATGGAACTGCCTTTTGACCCAGTGATCTGCTGCTGGCAATATACTCTAAGAGTCCCAAATCATCAACTCAAAAGAACCTATGCACCCCAATATTCATAGCAGCACCATATATAATAGCCAAGTCCTGGAAACAGCCTAAGTGCCCATCAATAAATGAGTCAGTGTATCTACATGTTAAGGGTGGGTCTGAGCTCTTCAGCATTCAACTATTTGCTTTGTAGAGATCCTGCAAATACTACTTTAAATATAATTTCATGATATAGGCAATCAGATAGATCATTTATGCTAGTTTTTGAAGAATATAGTAAAATGAACATTTATAAACCTATTACCCAACTTGAGATCTAGAACATTATCAATACCCTGTGCACACCTTGTGCGTTTGAGCTCCCTGCCCTCGCTCCAGAAGCAACAGATATCCTTCATTTTGTATTTACCATTACTTTGCCTAAAAAAATAGTTTTATAGTCTATATGTATTCTCAAATAATGTATGGTTTAGTTTTGCTCACTTTTATGCTTTATCAAAATATTGTTGAGATTCATCTATGTTGTTGCTTATAGCTATAGTACATTTGTTTTTATTACTGTATAATTTTCTACTGCATTATTTTGCTATAATTTATTTCTCTTTTATCCTTCTGATGAACATTAGAGCTGTTTCCAGTTTGGGGGATATGTCCCTCAGTGCATAAGCTCAATAATGTCTACAGGGTACATACTGAAGAGTGAGGTTGCTGGGCCTATTTTTCCTTCTGGAATTATGATTATAAGTATATTGAACCAACTTATTCATAACTTTTAACCTCTTTTTTATATTTCCTTTTTCCCCTCTCTCTTTGGAATGTATTCTGGATACACTTTTTAGATTTTTCTTCCAGTTCACTAATTCTAGTAGTAGCTGTGTCTGATCTGCTATTTAAACCATCCACTGAGTTTATTTCAATAATGAAATTTTCATTTTAGAAGTTATATTTGCTTCTTTTCCAAATATACCTGTTTCTTTTTAATAGTTTCTCATTGTTTGCTTATTCTTTGTGGTTCCACTTTTTATATTTTTGAGCATTTAATATACATGGTGTTTTACTGTGTTCCAATACCTGAGGTTGTCTTAGATCAGAATCTTCAGGATCAGTTCCTGAGATGCAGGTTCCTGGGCCAGTGGTTGATTAAGGAAGTGCTCCCAGGAGAAGCCAGCGTGGGATAGAGGGGACAGGATAAGGAAGACAAAGAAGCCAGCTGAGAGCATGATTTCAGAAGTGCCAGCCTCATCAAGATTCCAGGGGAGTTCTGGAGCATGAAGTACCCTGCACACTCTGTCACCCCTGAAGGCAAGAGAGCTTAGCTTTCATATTCCCATAGCAGTCACTGCCTCTGGACCTTCCTTAGCTGGTGTGAACTCCGGCACTTTGATGCCTCTGGTCTGGGTCTGGTCTAGGTCTACTCAGAGGGAGAGGGCAGGTGGGAGCCTTTAGCAACAAAGAATTCAAAAGCCAGAGGTTGGCACACACTGCTGGTTAAAGGGATTCAGAGATCTGGGTGGAACACTGATGGTCTCCACTATATAAGTCATTGGGGGCTTTAAATAAAACAATTTTTTTCCTAACTGATTCCTACTTTTATTCATTAAAAATTGCTGATTGAGCACTTCCTATGTTCTCATCTTAGCCGTAGGGGTTTAGTAGTAAACACAGTAGACTAAGATTTCTGATCTTGAGGACTTACATTTTACACGGGGAGGGAAGAGCGAGAAGTACGTTGTCCAAAATGAATTCCTGAAACATATGGTGTGTCATATCAGGATTTGAAGACACCGTCAGTGGGCGATACCTGGCCTACAGCCTGTTTTGTGTATCCCACGAGTTAAGATTGGTTTTATATTTTGAAGGTTTATAAAATAGAAGAAGAACATGTAACAGAGACCTTATGTAGCCACAAAGCCTAATAATTATTATGTGGCCTTTTACAGAAAAAGTTTATTGCACCCTGTGTTAAATAGTTGAGATTTCGACATGTGGGTTTTTCTCCCATGCCACCACACAATTATCTGACACAAGCTGGGTGTCCTACAATCAACCTGCATGGAGACAGCATCAGATTTCATAGGCTAAGGGCTCAGTTCCACAAGACCATCATCCTCCACTTCAGATGCTAGGTTGTCACCTGGGCTTCTGACCAGCTGGCTCTAAATCAGAGGTTCCTACCACTACTGCTTAGGTTAAATTAATTTGCTAGAGAAGCTCACAGAACATGGGAAATGAGTGTACTTACTAGATCACCTGTTTTATTATAAGAAGATATAACCCAGGAACAGCAGGATGGAAAGATACATAGAGCAAGGTTTGTTGGAAAGGAATGTTGAGGTTCTGTGCTCTCTGGGAGTGCCATTGTCCCCAAATCTCCCTGTGTTCACCAACCTAGAAGATCTCTGAACGCTGTCCTTTTGGGGTTTTATATAGCCTTTAATTCATAGGTATGATCGATTAAATCATTGGCCATTGGTGATTGAACTCAGTCTCCAGCTTCTCTCTCCTCCCTTGTCAGGACTGATAGCTCGTTTCCCTTAGCTGAATAATATTCCATTGTCTGATGTACCAGAGTTATCTTATCCACTCACCTATTGAAAGACACCTTGGTTGCTTCCAAGTTTGACAGTTATAAATAAAGCATCTGTGTGCAGATTTTGGTGTGGACAAAAGTTTCACATCTTTTGGGTAAATACTGAGGAGTAGGAATGCTGAACGATATGGTAAAAGTATCTTTAATTTTGTAAGAAACTGCCAAACTGTCTTTCAAAGTGGCTGCACCATTTTGCATTTCTAGTAGCAATGAATGAGTTCCTGTTATTCCACATTCTCCCCAGCATTTGGTGTTGTCAGGATTTTGGCTGTTCTGATAGGTGGGTAGTGGTATCTCATTTTAATTTGAATTTCCCTGATGACAGGTGAGCACCTTTTCACATGCTTATTTTCTATTTATATATCTTCTTTTAGTTCTTTCTCTATTTTCTTTCTTTTTCTCTGATTAAAGGGGGAGCTTTGAAAATTATCCTTACTTGTGTTCTTGTGAGTCCCTGATGCATAAAAATTGTTCTTATGCAGGATCTTGTGATTTTGTAAACAGAGGCCCTTCAGAGGTTCTGTCCGCTATAATGTTGGAAGTCGAAATCTTTAAAAGTCTTTAGATAAATTTTAAACCTCAATAAAAGCCATATGTTCTATTGTAATGCAGAAGAAAGTACACAACATGGGTTTGAACTGTGTGGATCTACTTATATGTAGGTTTTTTCAGTAAATACTTGTACTGTTTTCGATCTGTGGTTGGGAGCCTGAGGATGCTGAGGACTAACTGTAGGCATTGATCTATGCCATACTATAAAGGGGACTTGAGCATCTACAGAGTTTGTTATATGCAGGGTCCTGGAGCCAATCCCCATGCATATTGAGGGATAGTTTAAGTTTTGGGGGAGTCGAAAGTTTTATGTGGATTTTCAACTAGGGGTGTGTGTGTCACACCCCTAATCCCAGCATTGTTCAAGGGTCAGTCGTACACACCTCTTGAGAGAATATCGATTAATCACAAAAAAGGAACCAAGAGGCTTTCATCAGACTGAGTCAGAGCGTTTGTAAAAGGCATAACAATATAGAACAAGGTAGCACAAAGAATTTGATATTTGATTTCATGCAGGTGATGTAGGGAACAATAGGAAGCAATTTATTGATAATGAAAAACCACTAAGGAGAATATAGTTGTACAGAACTTTAAGGAATTTATGACATTACTAAATAAGTAAAATTCCACCTGCTTAGTTATTTTTTTTAATTCCCACATTAAGTGGTTTGTGTAGGAGAGAGCACAGCAAACCCCATTTTGGGAATGGTAGTTGATGGTAATGCTGGTCTCATATTAGTTCTGTCCGGAAAAAGGCCCAACCATTGTTAATATAACGAGAATGGTTTGGGCATCATCGATGTAACCTGGCGGCCAAGGAGAGTGGTCTGGAATGTGCATATGTGAACAGTGACGACTTCACTGTACTAGTCAGTGGGATGGGAGATGCCATTGAGTGAGTGTGTGTACTGTGTGGCTGTCACATTCAAAATGACTGAGCAAATAGAGCAATGAATCTGCATCCAATTTTGTGTTAAGCTTGAACATTCCTCCGTGGAAACTATTTGGATGATTCAGAAAGCTGCAGCTATGGGCACCTGGCGATTGGCAGCTTCATCACAACAGCACTCATACATCACAACTTGTGCAGAGTTTTTTGGCAAAACATCAAGTCACCCAGGTGACCCAGCCCTCCTACAGCCCAGATCTGTGGTCTGTGACTTCCAGCTTTTCTCAAAACTAAAATCAGCTTTGAAAGGGAAGGGATTTCAGACTGTCGATGAAATTCAGAAAAATACTACGGGACAGCTGATGGTGATTGGGAGAACTGTGTGAGGTCCCAAGGTGCCTATTTTGAAGGGGACTGAGGTATTACCATTGTCCTATGTACAGTGTTTCTTGTATCTTTTTCAATAAATGTCTCTATTTTGTATGGCTGGATACTTTGTGGACAGACCTTTGTACACTTAGGTGGCGATAGTGACTTTTCAGAAGGCCTGGACTTTAAATTGGTTTTCTGGTGCTAGTGTCTATGGTAGGTGGGTTTGGAGCTGAGAGGTATTAGGTCAATAACTGGCCTGGAGTTGGAGGAGAGGACAACCTGGGGAAGAGGAGACCGACCCCTGAAGCAATGATTAAACCATGCTTAAGTCCACTCAGCCTGGGCTCTAAACCAGGGATTGATACACTTTTCCCATAAAGACCAGACAGTAAATATTTAAGGCTTTCAGGACATATGGTTTCTGTAACTCCTTGTAAAGTAAAACCCAGTGTAGATAATATGTAGACAAGTGGGCATGGCTATGTTCCAATAGAACTTAATGGATTAATGCTGAACTTTGGGGTTCGTATCATTTTCTCACATCACAAAGTATTATTATTATTTTGATTTTTTCAAAAAACCATTTCAGCATATTAAAACTCTCTATGTCACAGGCCATATAACAGGCAGTGGTGCAGGTTTGGCCAGTGGGCTACATATAGCTTACTGACCTTTGCTTCACACTTTTCAACTCTATTATCATTTCATCTTTTATTTCATAAAGGCAATTCCAACTCAGTTGTGACCAATAGAAAACTCTGAGTTACCTAATTGAAAAGTTCTTTATTCTATATCATGAAATATTTGTATTTTAGACCTTCTTTTTTAGGTGTATCATTAAAGGTTTTGGCCACTTTTAAAGTTCTTTCAGGCTTGTGGGAGTACATGGGGAAATTGTGGGTAGGGTTTTTTTTTTTTCCATTTTCTTTTTTTTAAGGTCAGAGAAAGGTTTTCTTTGTTATTCTAGTACTTTGCTTGATGGAAGGTTAATATTTCTTTATGTTATTGGTGCACAATTAGATTAGTATCAGTTTCTAAGACTTATGAACTAAAAATTCCAAAAATAATTTATTACTTTTAGCTGCCTTACTATAGAAAAAGCAAATGTACTGAATTCTTATGTATCTAAGATGTAAAGAAGTACACATAACTCTTTCCTCAATAGCAGTGACTGAAACTTTACAGCTCATATTTGAGCTGAGTTAATGTAAATAGGCAGAACTGGTTGTACCTCTTTCACTGGAAGTAGGGAATCTCAGGGTATCTTGTTACTAACTACCTCTTTCTTCTTGAGCTGTTGTGTGCAGAGAGCTGTGGGAAAATCAGGTTGAAGAGTGTCATGTTGCCTTCCTAGGGAGTACTAAATTTTTGGTCTTGTGACTTGAGGAAAGCCACTGCTTTCCCTTCTTAAATTGAAAGATTTGCAAATGTGCCTTTCCTGTACAGAGAGAGAGCAGATTAAGGGAATTGAGTCTAAACCTTATTTTTGTAATTAGTTTGGTCAGTAAGGTGAGTTCTGAGTTTCAAAATTTTTTTAGCCAGGAAAGAATAATTGCTACTTCTTTCAGCCAGTAAACAGTGTCAACCTGCAGGTTAACGGAGATGCCTGCTCATGTAGCCAGCCCTGTGTGTTGGCTACAGTCCTTACATGGTCAGGAGGAACACAAGATTAAACTGTTTCTGACCATGTATTCAGTGGAAAGTGTAAGGAGAACCTTCTGTTAAGAAATATACATAATGTATCTTCCTAATTGGGTTGAATCAACTGATGGGTCAGAATAGTTTGTGCCCAATGGGTATCCTTTTATGACACTCTGTCCAGCGGTCTTCATCCATTCCACTGGGCTGTGAGCTGCATGAGAACTTCAGTGCCCTCGTTATTCAGATGATATGTGATCTCCGAGAGCCATGTGGGCACAGCAATAGAGACGTACATGTTTCTTGTCTCCAGAGCCTGGAACATTATGGTCAGCAGCTCGGTAATTGTTTTAACTGAGTCAGCAGAAACTTTTCTGCAGTCTCAAGAGGCAGTTCTTCTGGCCATGTTTTTCAGTCCTTTTCCCCCACTATTGATCTTGCTCTTGCAGTTTGGTTCACTTGCCGTATTTAGATTCTCCCGAACATTCTGTAGTAGGATGAAAATTCTGTGTGAGAACTATTAACATTGATCTTAAATGAGTAGAATATTACATCTTGATTCTGAATTTATAAAAGTGAACTTAAACTAGATTAGGTTGATTTTTTTAAAAAATATTAAAACATTAGAAGGTTTAAGAAATTATTATCACTACTCATACATATCATGCCCAGAGATCTTAGTGAATTGAAAAATGTTAAAAGCTGTCATCCAAGACCAGTCTTTTCCTACTTAAAACTTAACACATTTTCCTGGCTGGTGTAGCTCAGTGGATTGAGCACCAGCCTACAAACCAAAGAGTCACTGGTTCGATTCCCCAGTCAGGGCACATGCCTGGGTTGTGGGCCAGGTCCCCAGTAGGGGGCGCGTGAGAGGCAACCAAACATTAATGTTTCTCTTCCTCTCTTTCTCCCTCCCTTCCCCTCTGTCTAAAAATAAAATAAATAAAATCTTAAAAAAACAAACAAAAAACCTTAACACATTTAAATCTCAGAATAGAAAGGTAGCCTGACCTTGGAAAACCTTATTGGCAGATGCTTCACAGCTTGGTTTTTGTTCTGTATCATATTCCCAGCACTGGCACATACTAGGTCTCAAGCGAGAGTTTGAGAGGATGAATGTATTTTAAGAAGAAAAAAATCAAATAAGTGAAGTTGTCGCAAGGACCCATAGATAGGAGTGTTTTACTTTGTATGATTTGGATCCAATCTCATTACCACGTAGAGATGGAAGCAAGTATTGCCCTCGAGGGCCAGGACTTCCTGGTGTGGGTCATGTTGACATCCCAATGACCAGCCCACCGCGGGGAAGAGAACAGGCTTCCTTGTCTGACTGGGTCCCAATGAGAAATTGCTCTCCGTCCGTAAACCTCTTCTCCTCAGTGTCTGTACGGCCACCTCTCTACCAGGGAAGATGGTTGTTGTGGTGCTCAGTCCATCTAAAAATGAATTTGCTTTTGAAATAGGCATGGATTTAATAAACTGTCAAAAGTGACCTCTGAAATGAGGTGGCTGCCCTGGACTCCGTCTCCTGAGTAACTGAACCGCTTGTCCCTGAACTTGGTGTTCCTAGCAACTGGGCCTTGGGGCTTGTTTTTAACTTGCTGCCCTGATATTTGCACACTCGCCGAGATATCTCAATCTCAGCTTTGATCTGGATTCCCTTGGACTGATCTGTTCTAGTTTGAAATTGTCTTTTAGTTTTCCTACATACCTTTGGCTGGAATAACTGAGGATAATAGATCACAAAATGTCTACACATCACTGTCATGCCTGTCCACAACCCACTTCGCCATGCGAATTTGCTGTTCCCACTCTCTGACTGTGGCCTTGGCCAGGGACCTACACTGGTCAGTGGTACATTGCTGTCAGAACCTGTCCTCCATCCTCCATCCTCCATCCTGTCAGCCAGCTCAGCCTAGCCAGCTAGAGACAGGGGGCCTAGCTGTTAGGCAGCCCTAGTTGACCCCAGCTGATGAGTGAAGACATCTTAGAACAGTAGCCCCCAGCCATCCCGTCATCTGACTGCAGCCATGCGAATGAGCCCAGCCGAGCCCAGCCAACATTCTTAATGCCCAAGATTGTGACAGTAGATGGTAGAGAACTGATACACTGGCCTTGGTTGGGTTCCTGTGGTAGGTTGCTACATCTACTGACTCTAGATTCTGGGGTTTCCTGGTTCTGTCTTGCTGTAGCTGCCCTGCTACCATGGGAATTCGACTTCTGTAGGAAGTGAGGCAGAACTGTCAGTTCTAATCCTTGTCATAACATGACTAAAGTTTTATTGGAACACAGCCACACCCACTGTTTACATATTGTTTGTGGCTGCTTTAACTTTGTGAGTAGTTGTAACAGAAACCATATAAACGGGAAAACCTGAAATATTCACCATTTCCCCACATCCGCCCAGGACATAGATCAGTGATGTATGAGTAAGAGGAGATTCCAGGAGAAGGTGAGCAGTTCTAGCCAAGTTGATAGTGAACACTTTACTATTAGAGGAAATTTTCAAAAAGTGAAATTTGAACATAGACTTTGTTGGTAAAATTCCAAGGCTGGGAAAAATATATGTTAGATGGAAAAAAATGACCAGATATGATTAGAAAATAATTAAAAATTTGCTACAATTACCCC
The DNA here is from genome assembly GCA_004026545.1 of Mormoops blainvillei. Taxonomy (NCBI): domain Eukaryota; kingdom Metazoa; phylum Chordata; class Mammalia; order Chiroptera; family Mormoopidae; genus Mormoops; species Mormoops blainvillei. The sequence goes on along the minus strand of PVJD01000184.1, from coordinate 239,480 downwards.
CAAAATGTATTCAGTCTACGTATAAATATAAGAAAAATGTATAAGACATTCATGGAGATTTTTTTTCTGTTTTATTGAAGGACAATAAACAGAACTCACCTGAATGATAACTATACCCTGTTCCTGAGCAGGAAACTGTTTTTAATCATTTATTTGAAATGCTTCTGGAAGTAGAGTGCAGGGAAGCAGATTGACTAAACCTAACTGGGCCTAAAAGTTCAGAAGTGATCAGAAGTCCTCTTGTTAAACGTTCACCCCTATGGGCAGGGATGCAGCTGGGTCATTCAACCTGACTTATCTGTGTGTTCACAGATCATGCTGTCACTAGGTTGTCATCAGGACAGTTCAAATAATGGCTTCATTTCACATATTTGTTTTTCTTCCCCAAATGAAAGTAGCTTTGCTTTATCTGATTTGTGAGAGTTGTATATGCTAATTGTACTGCCAAAAAAATTAGGGGGACATCAGAATGCTTTGACTGTCTTCATGTGGCAGAATGAAGAGTGAGTGTTGAACATTTTGAGGGTACATGCTTATATCATGATCCATGTGCTTGTGTATAGACAAATACATGTTAGCAGTGAAGGTAGGCTGTGAAGCTTACCTGGTATAAAGGGTGTGGATTGTCTTCCTGTGAGGTTTTCAACAATGACAGATAGGAAATCAAAGTACATTTTTATTAACTAGGCTAATGTGTGATTCACCAGTGCAGATGTTGCTAAAGTTGTGGGGCCTAAGCAGACCCTCTGCTCCCCGAGTGTCTCCGCATCCCCCAGACCCCAGCGGTACCCCCAGCCTGAAGGGAAGAGAACTTCTGAGAGCCCCAGAGAGGAGAGGGGAGGAAGCAGGGACAGGGACTTCCTGGGCAGCAGGAGCCATGGGTCCAGGCAGCCAGCGCCTCCGCTGTCCTGGGGGACAAACGGAGAGAATTTTCTTTTTCTCTGTGACATATTTTAATATGTATACAGGCTGGGAAAAAGTACGTTTACAGTTTTATGTAAAACACACTTTATTTTTATATTATTTGTTAATTATTATATTTTCCCTGTGAACAACTGTAAACCTCGTTATTTCACTGAGGTTTTTAGATTCAGATGTCAGAGGGACTGGGCTGGTAACCATGTGAATAGCCCTTGGGAAACTGGAGACAGTCACAATTTTAAAAATATTGTGCTGTGTCACAAACAAAGCCTGGGGCTCTCTTTTTCATAAAATTTTTCATAAAATTCTCTCTGTTCCCTCCACTTTAAAAACATTAAAAATGATAAAAATGAGATGAATGAATGAGAGAAAAGCATTCGCATGATATTTCACAGCAGAAGGTGGATTGCACTGTTGGACATTGTTCCTGAAGCCTCACACTTCTGGCACTTCATCTGAGATTTTGTGGAGCATGAACACCATGTGTGCAGTGAGAGTGTGTGGTTGGCACCCTGGGTCGCTCATATGCATCTGGTAGGGCCTCCGTTTCAGCGATAGAGCCAGGTCAGGGGTGGGAACAGCAGCAGTATCACCATCCAGGCAGGTAACACACACAGTCACCCCACCTGGAAGAAACCAGTTTTTCCTAATTGGTTTCTGCTGACGGGGGAAGTAACTATAGGCATAGAGCACCACTCTACCAGGGACTGGAAGAAAAGAGGTCACAGAATTACAGATAGCATATTAATGTCACTCTGAAAATGGCTAAAGACCTAGATTATTATGTCTAAAAAAGTTCTCATTAAAGAAATACGTAATAAAGACAATTTTTACTACCAAGTTTATTAACCAGACCCACAGTCTCCTGTCCCACGTCTCCCTGCACATAGACTTCATATTTGATCTGAAACATATCCTTTTGTTTGGGATATTCATGCATTTTTGTATTATTTCTTTGATTCAGTTCCTCTCTAACCCCCCATCCCGTTTTTTTCTCTTCTCTCATGGGCCAAGGGTGCAGCTGGGTCATTCAGCCTGACCTGTCTGTTCACAGACCACGCTGTCACTTGGCTGTCATCAGGAGAGTTCAAATGATGGCTTCATTTCAGTTATTTACTTTTCTTCCCAAGCAGTACTCTTTGTAGAGCTCCCACTAGTCAGATGTTGGACCATGTAGAAAAGTCCTTTAATTTTCTATCTTTTCTCTTGGTCATCTCTGTCTTTTTGCTTTCCTTCCTCAGAGAGTTCCACAGATTGACCCTCCAGCCCTTTCATTAAAGTTTCCATTTGAACTACCATGTATTTCATTTTCAGTTTCTTTATGTTTTTTCTTTATCTTATTACTGTGTACTGGATGTAATATCTTCTCCATCTTTCTGAGGATATTACAGTTTTCTTTTTTTTAATTCTCTTTCATTCTTTGTATTGCTATGGTTTCTTCATAGTTCCATACTGAATTTTGTTTTTGTTTTGGCTTCTACCTTAAGTGTTAGAGGCTCTCTAGTGATGGGTAGTGGTATATTGTGCTTAAGAAAGCAGCACTGACCAACTCTGAGATTTGTGTCTGTGGATTGGGCTAACAGCCCCTGGGTATGGTTTCAGAGTAGTTGGCAGGAGTACAACTTTCTCACTGAGATTTCCAGTGCCTCTTCTCCTTGACGCACAGTATCTCCAGAAGAGGACCTGCTACTTTCCACCCAGCATACTTTTTTCTTATCTAAGGAAAGTGCATAGAGGGGGTGTGTATATTTGTGGGGGGTTCTCACCATTCAGTGTATATACCTGATCTCAACTCCCTGTTAGTGCAGCATGTCATGCCTCCCCTCTCATGTGTCTGGTGTGTTCTAGCTGAATTTCTGTAGGAGTGGAGAGGGGAGGGACTCATGGGCTCCAGGCTCCTCACTTGTGCTGTGTCACCTCTGGTGTCTGCAGACCCTGACCGTTGCCAGGTCCTTTGGGGTCCTAAAACTTTGACTCCCTTTTCACGGGTGTTTTCTTTTCCCCATAAGTAAATATCAGCTTTGTCTACTCCACCAGTCATTGACCTTACCTGCCTTGCATTGTTTCCTTTCTTCTAAAAAATTCAATCTTTCGTTCATTGTGTATCTTTATCCCTGTCACCTGTGGCCCTATATTTTTACTTTAAAATTTTTTCATGGAGGTATAATAGACATAAACTGTATTATTTTCAGATGTACAATATAATTTCATATTTGTATATATTGTGAAATGATCACCACAATAAGTCTAGTTATATAGAATATAACTAAAGGAATATATAACCATATACCTGGTTTTATTGAGGTTTCTGGTGGGAGCAGAGATAAATATCGTTTTTTATCCACTATGTGTGATTGGAATTCCAAGACCTAGATTGTTATATGAATCCATTGGAACAACTCTAGGTAAACAGATTTCTTACAAAATGTACAAGCTGGTCCCTAAATCAATTTATTTCTGAATTGTAGTACCTATGGGATTTTGTCCTTGCTTCACCTCTACCCTCTTTTATCTTCCAGAAGATTCAAGTTGAAACAACATTTAAAACCAGTTAAAGCAACCACTCCTTTAATAAAGAAAAACATTGTCTTTATCTTTTAAATTTTTAATGGCAGTAAAAAAATACACGTGATCTAAAATTTACGTTCCTTATCATTTATAAGTGTACAGTTCGGTGGCCTTAAGTACATTCACATTGTTATGCAACCATCACCACCATCATCTCCAGAACTTTTCATCTTCCCAAACTAAAACTCCATACCCTTCAAACAACAACTCCCTATTTCCCCTCCCCCAGCCACTGGCAACCTCCATTCTACTTTCTGTCTCTATGAATTTGACTCCTCTAGGGACCTCATATTAAGTGGCATCACACAGTATTTATCTTTTTTGTGAGACTGGCTTATTTCACTCGGCATAACGTCCTTAAGGTTCATTCATGTTGTAGCATGTGTCAGGATTTCCTTTAAAGGCTGAATAATATTCCATTGCATGTTTATACCACATTTTGTTTATCCATTCATCCATTGGTGGACATTTAGATTGCTTAGCTACTGTGAACAAGGGTCCTATGAACATGGAAGTACAAATATCTCTTCAACGCCCTACTTTCATTTTTTAAAGATATATACCCAAAAGTGGGATCGCTGGATGCAATGATAATTCCATTTCTAGTTTTTTGTGGAAATAACATGTCATTTTCCATAGCAGCTGTACCATTTTACAATCCTACCAATAGTGTACAAGGATTCCACTTTCTCCATTGCCTTTATATTTTTAACTTAATGAATAATGCTGCTTTTCAATAAAACTTCAAGAACAGAAACATGAAAACATCACCCATATCCTACCTGACACCGATCATTAACATTTCCTTTTCACTAATTTGAAATGAAAATTTAACTGCTGAAAGATGGAAGAGGACTATTTTGAGTCCTTGTACTAGGCTGACCTCTAGAGGTAGCACCGGTGTCCGACAGCCACTTACCAATGCACTTTGAACTGAAGGTTCTTAATAGTGTAGGGCTGAACACTGGTATACGTGAGGCCGCTCAAAAGCCAGTTGGGAGTCATAGCACTTTTCTAGGTTTTTACATATGTTTTCTACAAAGCTTGAGGCAGAAGTTTTTCCAAAATACTCCATGAAAAATACTGGACTAGTCTAACTGGGATAAAACATTGCCAACATGACTGGGTTTGATTGTGGCATGTGACTTTGTGGAACTTGAAGGGAACATGAGGAGTTTGGGTGTGTCTGAAAGCTCCTCCCAGCCTTTCATCTGAGTTCCCCTCAGGATACTGCATGGCAGGTTCTGGTGTGCAGCTGCCCCTTGGGTTAATGTGCACCACATCTGTCCCCTCTGCCTGTGTCCTTCTCAGGGGGAAAGGGGCCTTGAGGCCAAATCTCTTAGGTAGATTCTTCATGTCAGTCTAATTTGTGCAAGGCCATTAGTTGTGGCTGTTGCATTCCTGGCTTTCTGTCCCCAGATGGCCTCCTCCTTCCCTGCTGCATAGGGGTGTCTCAGGGAAGGTCTAAAAAGAGTAGGTCATCAAAGGAACAAGAGGCTCCCTTGTACTCCCACTGATTTGGTCTCATCTGACTCAAGACATTTGGAAGAAAGTCCAAGAGTTTGCTTTGGCCTGCTGAAGTTTAAAAAAGGTGCCTTTGAGTACATGAGCTCTCCTCAGGGCAAAATGATTAGTCATAATGTTATTGGGCTTTGGCATCAAAAACCCTATCTGAGTTCAGCAGAAAACAGTTTTGTGAGGTCGGAGGCTAAAGGAACTTTAACTTTTTTTAAATTTTAAATTTAACAAGTGACCAGAAGCAAACATGTCAGGATTGGTTGTTGTTAATTCTTGATGGTAGACACATGGGGATGTTTTTTTTTTTCTTTCTTTTTTTTTATTTCTCAGAGTAAGTTTTGAAAAGAAAATAACCCTAGAAAAGGAACAAGGGTACTCTGTTAAATTCGTTTCTTATTTATCAATTGAGTTTAAGTAATTTTTTTGTGTTTGGTCACTACAAAACAGTTTTACAGAGATATGAACACTTGTATTCTGGTTACGTTTATGGCCAACATAGTTAACTTTTACCAGTGCCGTTGATTCGTTGATTCCTTGGCGTAGTCATTGCTGCAGGTCTAATTGATATAAATCATGTAGTTTGAAACTGGACAGTTTAATTGTGCTGTCCTGTCCTTCAAACCACAGGCCTATTGACTCTCCAAGCAAAGTAGATGCTAGGTCTGTTCAGGTTGTCAGGGGTGAAGTACTCAGATTATATCTGTTGATGAGGATCAATGTGAGACTGTGAGAGAGTAAGGAATACAGGAAGTCATCACTGTCACAGAAATGGGACATTGTTTGGAAGACGCCCAGGTCTCTGATGGTCAGGCAGCAGCCCTGGTAACTTGCAGCAATTCTAGGGGTTGGGGGACTTTTTTCATAGCAGGACCTACCTTTCTGAGGTGTACCATTGTGGTGACTCTGCCCCCGACTGTCCGTCTGTTGCTAATCCTGCCCTTGACTAGTCCACTCCCTCGGTCCTTATTTCAAACTGTTCAAGAAGAATGAGCTGATGGATTAGCCACATGTCACTGGCACAGGCTCTCACTGGGCCGCCCTCTGCCTCTGGGCTGCGGTCTGCCTGTGTACAGCTGTCTTTGGTTCAGCTTCCCATCTCAGTCCAATTGGGGAGGTCACAGTATCGGCTCACATGGTGCCCAGCCTGGTAATGAAATCATGAAAGGAGATGACAGGTTTACTACGTGCACCGGAGTTCCCTGAAGTGAACACACAAGGCCTGCAGTCTGAGTTCAGGCGCAGCAGGCCGGGACTCAAGTGATAGCAGCATTCGTGAGGCTGGTGCACACAGTTCTTCTCTTTCTCTTCTCTTCAGTGTATTGAGTACCTTGAATCTTCAAATTTTAAGGCAATAAATTGTGCCAAGTAGTCCTATAAATAAATTCTACCGGACAGGATTTTCCTTTTTTAATAAGAGAGTCATCATGGCTTCATAGGAACGGTCAGGAAGAGGAAGCGATTCCTATTAATGTGTTTAAGAGAAAGACTGAAGATGGCTTCCATCCTGTCCTGCTTCCCACAGCTTGATGTCCGTGAGTGAGTCTGGAACCAGCCTGGGCCTTGATTCCTGTGTCACCAAAATGAACAAGCTAGACTGAAGAAAAAAAGAAACCGTTTTGTGTTTTGATGCATTTCATTGAATTATCTGTACTTGTTTTTAAGGCTAAGTTTATTGGATTCAGTTATTATTTATATATCTTTTTTCCAAATGGGCAAAACTGGGAAACAAAAGGATAGACCTTAGTGGTAATAATCCTAACATCAGGAATGTTTTCTTTTTTTCTGTACCTGAGAACAAGAAGCATAATGAAATCACTTAATAATTGTGTTACAAATTTATTTGTATAGTAGAGCTTGTATTCACATTGAATAACATTATCATTACAAAAATGAAGATCGTAAATAATTTCCCTTATCTCATACAATATAAAATATACCAAGTATCTAGGAATATTAGATTTTAAAGAAACAGCCTAGAGTTTAGTTTCTGGCAATATGGCAAAGCAAGTATCCTGAAAATCCTTTCAACTTGAAATCCTTAAAACTAAAGAGTAGGCATATATAGTTTATAGTCTCTTTATAGTACATAGCTGAACTGGTAAGAAAGTAACATAAATCCTCAGAGACCACTCTGAGCACGAATCCCAAGGGACGTGTGAAAACTACAACTGCTCTTAAGAGTATTTGCCTATCTTGCTAATCTAGACCTTTGGTTCTAACAGCAAACCTTAGTCTGTAGATGATGGAGGATGAAATTGGAGGCCCCAAATGAAGTTAGTATTCAAGGGGCTACATTGTTGGTGAAATGGAGAACTAGGAAGAAAATAACTGACCCATATGTGGAGGCTCGTCTATCCTGACTGGACTCTGGGTGGAGGCAAGAAAGAATTTCTCTGAGAGTTTATATCCATAAACCACCACCTGTGTGGTCTTAAAAACTCCAGGAAATTCAGATTGGTCCCTTGGTTATCAGTGTCTCCAAGTGCCTGCTAGAAGCAAAATGCATACTCCCTCTAGAATAATGTATCTTAAACCCAAGACTCAAAGAATTTCCACAAATAGAGTTCCGGTGACAACCAAAAATCACAAAACAAGAGAGATCAGGTGTTATGAGCACAGTGAACTGACCTAAAGTTGGATCTGAAGATACTGCCGTGTTTTACCATATATCATGCACACTTTTTTGCCCAAATTTTTGAGGGAATAATAAGGATGTGCATTATACCTGGGTATAATGATTATATACCATGAGTATATTAATCCCATGTATAATATGCACAAAAACGTGGGTGTGCATTGTACATGGCAAAAATATGGCATTTAGCATGGAATTTGGAAGTTCAAGCAATAGAAAATGTGAAGAAGTAGTTCATTAAATGTCTAAAAGATTTAGAGGGACTGGGGAAAGAGGCAGTTTATGAAGATATAATGATTGAGAGTTCACATCAACTACAGACATGGATCCTCACTTTGGAAGAACGAAGCATCCAAAGCGGTATAAATGCAAAGGGTGTCTATCCCTAGATGAGTCATAGTGAAACTATAAAACAACAGGCAACACTTGAAAAGTCTGAAAAGCAGCCAGAGAGAGAAAAAAGACAGACTACCTACGAAGGAATGACAGATTGACAAGAGACTTCTCAGTAGCCATTGGAATTCAGAACATGGTGGAGTAATATATGCCAAGCACAGAACCAATCATAACAGGCAGGCCCCTTAAGCATAATTTTGGACAGTAGTTTTACAGGAAACTTATATACATTCCATATTCTGTTGTACACTTTTCAAAAACAGGTGTGGTAGGCAGAATAATGGCTCCCCGAAGATGTTCAGGTCCTAATCCTGGAGGTTTTGCAGATATGATAAAGTTAAGAACATCAAAATGGGGTGACCACTAGGGTGGCCCAGTGTGATCACAAGGGTCCTTATGGGGGAAAGAGTGAGACAGGAGACTCAAAGAAGAAGGTCTGATGATAGGCACAGAGGTTGGTGTGAAGGTGGAAGAGGGCCATGAGGCCACACAAAACTAGTGACTTCTAGGATCTAGAAAAGGCAAGGAACAGATATGCCTCCAGAGCCTCCCAGAGGAATGCAGTCCTGCCAACATTTTGATGCTGGTCTACCTGACGTTTCTGACCTCCAGACTCTAAGATGGTAAATGTATGGTGTTTAAGCCACTAAGTTTGTGGTAATTTGTTACAAGAGCAGTGGGAAACAAATGCAATAGCTTTACTGAAATACCATTTATATACCATGCAATCAGCTTATTTAAAGTGTGCAATTAAATGGTTTTAATATGTTTATAGGGTTGTATCATTGTAAAAAATTTTTGAAAGATGGATCAAAATGATGTGAAATTGAAAAATGATCATTGAATTATATGGATCTCTCCTCACTGTGCTGATTTGAATAAAGAATGCAGCTGTGTTCAGGGGGGTTTGCTGGACATTATTGATGTGTGATCCCAGAAACCCTGGGACTTAGATACCTTGGCCCTTTTCCCTTTTTATTTTAAACAGGCTAACCTTTTCTCGTGACCCTTTTTGCTGCATTTCCCTTGATGGTGTATAAAATATCTATTTGCTGGCACTCAAATCAGTTCTTTCTTTATTTTAGTTATTAAACTTACAAATTGTTAAAAATTAAATTTATTGGAGTGACATTGGTTAATAGGAGCATATACATTTCAGATGCACATTTCTGTGATGCATTATCTGTATATTGCATTGTATGCCCACCACCCAAAGCCAAATCATCTTCCATCACCATATATTAGACCCCCTCCACCTCCCTCAAACTTATAAACCTTAAATTTCGAATCTGTCGCTAACCATACAATACTCTATACAACTAAGATAAGCTTCTTGATGAACTGGCACAGAAACCACAACTGAAAAATAACAACACTCACGAGAGATCAAGTATTAATAATTCAGGAGATAAAGTTGATGTGTTCTTGGGCTGAAGAACTTTGACAGCTTCAAAATAAAAACCATGACATGAAATAATGTAAAAATTATTTGACTCACTGGCAAAAAAATCTCCAGAAGTTTTTGGAAAGTGTGAATGTTGCTCCTTAGGCCACTGTGTGTGTGTATGTGTGTGTGCGCACTCTGCCTTGTTTATTTAATCTGTCAGGAATTTTCAGCAGGATTGACTACATAATTTGTGAGGTGAGTGCAAATGCAAATGGGGGGCCTTTGGCTCGAAATTTATTAAAGATTTTAAGACTGTGACAGCAGAGCATGCACTCAGCGTGGGGCCCTCTGAGCATGAGTCCTGTGTGACCGCACAGGGCTCACACCAGGAAGCTGGTTCCTGTCTTCAGCTCTTACCCACAGGAACTGACTGAGGATGAGGATGAGGAGCTGCTTCCCAATTTCACCTCCCATCAGCCTTGTTTCATTTTTTTTGAAAAGAAATTTTAAATATTTTTAATTGTAAAATACACAAACTTTACTATCATAATAACTTTTAAGCTTTTAAATATACAGTGATGTTAAATATATTCACATTGTTGTACAACTATCCATCTCCATAACCCTTTTTATATTGCCAGACTGAAACTCGACCTGTTAAACAGCCCTGGCAACCACCCTTCTACTTTCCATCTCTATGAATATGACTATTCTGGGGACCTCACATAAATGGAGTCATGCAGTGTTTGCCCTTTTGTGATTGGCTTATTTCACTTAGCTTAGTGTCCTCAAGTTTCTTCCTTCTTATAGCATATGACAGGATTTCCTCCCATTTAAAATAAATTTTTTTTGTGTGTTGGGGGAGAGATTTGTTGTTCCACTGGTTGATTCTTGTATGTGGCCTGACTGGGGATCAAACCCACAACCTTGGTATATGGGACGATTCTCTAACAAACTGATCTACCTGGCCAATGTGGATTTTTTTCCTTTTTGAGTAACCACCGAACTGTTTGCCACAAGTTTTACATTCCTACCGACAGTGCACAGGGTTCCAGTTTCCCCACGTCCTCACTAACACCTGGCTTATTTTCTGTTCTTTTGATAATAGTCATCCTTGTGGTTTTTATTGGTATTTCCCTACTGATGGGGGATGTGGACCTTTTTTCTTTCAAATTTGTTTTTGAAAACTCACAGTGATCATGCTTTCCTTCTTTATAGAAAAGACATGAAGTTGCTGGAGCAGTCAGGTTCTCTGAAAGGCTCTCTGAGTGCAGAGCAGCAGTTGTCACTCATCTCTGGTTGCTCGAATATTCAAGAAGCAGTAGAGGGCGCCATGCACATTCAGGTGAGTTAAGGACCTGTCATGGATTGGTAAGAGCTGGAAGAGACAGTCTTCCTACCTCCTTGGAAGAACAGGGGAAGATAAAAGGCAGTTAAAAGTGTGGACCTCTGGTACTCCAAAGGCCAGAATTATGATATTTATGTGATAGGAAACATTATCCTTTATGGATTCTCTTTAAACTACTGGGATGATGTTTTAGGATTTTGAACAAAATAGATTTTCTGGACAGCTAACACTTTTATCTTCCTACTGAATGAGATATTATATATTTTATTTTAATTAAAAAAAATTACAATTACAGTTTACATTCAGTATCATTTTGTATTGGTTTTAGTTGTACAGCATAACTGAGAATTTGGGAACAAACCCAAAAGATTGAGCACACATGTTTTATTGTTAGCTGCTGCCCCGAGATTCAGGTCAAATACAGGAAATCTAGGCTTTCGACTTTGTGGCTCTAAAATTTCTCCTGTGTGGCGGTGGTGGTAAAGAATACACACTTTAAGGCTGGCGACTTTGTACTGAGCAGTTTTGCAACTTTGTACTGGTGAGTGTCTTAATGTCTGAGTCTGCCTCCTCACCTGTGAAACGGGCATCATACCCTGTGCCCCTGGGTGGTTGTGAAGGTACTGTCTGTGCTCATGTCTAAGGGGACCCTAATGTAAGGCAAGGCTCCGTTTCTCTAGTGGGAAGATTAACACAATCTTTTTGGGGGCCCATTTGATATGTAATATTTACATGATGGAAATGAAATATTATAATTACGTCTATAATGTGATCTGAAATATGAACATGTGATCTATTATGGTAATACTTCTAATTTCACATTTCCCACAAACACTTTTGTTCAAACTCTTAACAGGACAAACACTCTGATTCTAGTTTTTGTACCCATTAGAGTTGACTTTCTGAATCTTTTATAAGCAGAGTTTTCCAGGGAACATCCTTGCTTTCCTCTGAGATGTTTGCTGCTCAGAGTTTTAAAAAATCCATATATGACGATGGCACTGGAAGTTTTATCTTCAGCTTCAGCTACGAAATCTCAGACCTGTAGGTGTTTTTTTTCTCTCTACTGGTACATCTGTAGTTTTCTCTCTTTCTGGTACGCCAGTAGTTTGTTGTTCCACAACGTAACAACTTGCTGTTATTTTTTTTTTTAAGTGTCTTTATATATCTTACTTACAAATTTCACAGCCCTAGCAATTGTCAAGTCATGCCCCAGGAATCATTGATATGGCGAGGTTAAATTTCTTTTTCTCCTGGTCCCATTTTAAAAAATAGATTCTGTCAGATGGTTTCTATATTAGCATGATTGAATAAGTTCAGGCTATTGGTTCTTCCCCAAACAGTCTATTATTTTTCAAAAAATGGAGACCCTTCTACGAGACAACTTTAAAATGACTTGAATGTAAGGTTACTCCTTCTTATATGGAGTAATTTTGGGGAAATATTCTAATTTACAATGCATAGAAAGTGCTTAGCACAGTACTTAGTTCATAGAAAATGCTTAATAAATTTATAAAATAAATTATAATGTAGCCATTCGTGGACAGTTTTGTCAATGAATAAATGATATGGGATAATATATGCTGTTCTGTGTGTGCTCTGTAAGGCCAGTCTTTATAGACGAAATGGGTGTATTTATTCATATATGAGTTACCTGTTGAGCAGCTTCTATTGTGCTCTGAGTCAGGCAGTGTGCGGAGAGGAGACTAGAGAGATATGATGTTTAATTCCCATAAGAGATTGTATTCTTCACAAGTGGTTTTAAAATATTGAATTTATACTTTCGTCTTTGTAAAAGAAACAAAGAAATGGTTTGTACTTCTACTACCACAAAGCATAATAGGGAGGGACATTTGGGTAGGAGGGTGGAAAGGGTTGGTGAAGGTGGGTTGGAGCTGACCTGGGCCTTTGACAAGTGGATTTTGGGGATTGGGACGAGGGCAGAGATGGGGACGGTGTTTCAGAAGAGATGCCCTTGAGTGTGATCCACAGAACACGAGTGGCTGTTGGAGAGGTGGGGAAAGCCCGGTAGGTGGAGCCAAGTCGGGAACGCTAAGTGCCAGCCTGGAGGGCTATGGAGATGAGATGAGTGAGTACATATGAAGTGCCTGGCACACGGCAGCATTATTTAAGTGTTCTCTTACAGAAATGAGAAGTTTGGGTTTTATTCTGTATCCTGATTAGAATCCTCCCGAAGGACGGAAGGAAAAATGGATAAGAAAAAACTATTGAGATTTCATTTTTGTTGCCTTGCCTGGTTTTCTTGTGCACATTTACACATTTCCTTCTATATGACATGCAACAAATTTGATTTTCCAAATTTTGCAACAAGTGCATATTAGTTTCACCTTGTTTACCAAATAAGCATATAAGCACCCCCAAATCAAAGCCTACTTAATGTTATACCTATGTTTGTTAAATTATATTAGGTTTCTAATAATTCAGAAATGTTTAAAATGTATTTTAAAGAAAGAAAACCAATAAAATATGCCTAAGCCGTGTGTGTGTGTGTGTGTGTATTTAAAGAAAAGTAAAGTTTGGGAAAATACTGCTTAGATCTATTATTCCAAGAAATGTTTGAATATTTTTGTGTTTGTACTTCTTTCAGCTTCTCCTGTTTATTTTCTCTCTTTCTCTGACGTACTTGACATTATATTGTTTAAGTAGAATTTTGTATCAAGGTTTTTGCTTAAAACTTGGAATATTTCTTACAGCATGATTTGCCCAGGACTCTGTCAGACAGAAGAAGTATAATTTTTGGGCTGAAAATAATTATGTTTATCACGTGATGTTTAACCTAAGAATGATATTAAAGCCGAAGGACCAAAAGACCACAGTCACCTGTCAGGCATCCACTCCTCACCAAGTCTTGTAAGGCTTCCTCATCTTAGTGCCCAGAAACCCCTTGCTAGTTGTACCCTCTTATCAACTCGTAGATCTCCTTTTGAGGATTTATAAAAGGAAAAATTCTTATTGTAGAAAAATTAATCTTGGCTATTTGGAGGTATTTTTCATACAAAGCTAAATTATCATTACTTTAGGAAATTGTTCAAAAGCAGGAAGCAGATCTTGTGAGTTAACAAGCGAACAAAACCACATTGCCGCTGCTACTGCTCTTCAGTGACAAACAGTACAATTGTAGATGTTACTGCATCCCCGAGGGTGAAAGTCCCAGAAATGTGAGTGTCTGTCTCCACGATGCATTTGTCTTCTACCCAAACCCCAATGGGCAGGAGCATGGGTTAGAGTTTCCTAATACTCTGCTGAAATGTGGGAGTGTGCAAGAATGAAACCTGAATTGCTAGAACTTAGTACAATGTTGAGATCAAATCTTGCCAGGCAAGAAAAGCTACTGCTCTGGAAAAATAAGTTTATTCTAAAAAGCCTGTCAAAAGCATTGACTGTTAAAGAGCATTAAGGCTCATTAGCTTTGGTACAGAGACTTTATCTAATCTTTGGAATTTAACACTTGAGACTGTGGTAGCTGGTAGGAACCATGGGAATGTTTTATAGAATTATGAAGTTTCAGTGGTATTTTGTTACATAAAATCAAGACAACAGCAGAAATCTAGAAGTATAAATTATGTTATCCATGCTGATGATCAGAATTTACATCTGTACTTTACTTTTAAAATTTAGAAAATGCTAGTCATTTTGATAAGGGCTTTCAGACTTTGTCAGTAATTACAGGAAGCAGTGTTCATAGATATTAACACCATTTAAAAATTTGCACTTTTGTTTAAAGGATGCAAGTTTGGTAGACTTTCGTCTTGGTTCACTGAGGCTCAGAGTAATCCTCTCTTTGGTAGGATGGGGGGCGCATGTGGAGGTGAGGGGTGTTCAAGTATCAAATGGCATGTGGGATACCAGCTCTGAGAATATATAGAAATATACATTAAAACTTGAATTTCATGTGTTTTTTAAAACAAATTATAAAATCAAATTTGCTGAGATATAGGTTACATACAATAAAATTCATCAGTTTTAGTGTTCAGTTCTACATTTTGACAAATGCATACAACCCTGGAACCACCATCACTTTCAAGCTTTATAGCACACCCATTCCACCTCCCTCACCCCCCCTTGTGCCCTCAGTGCCCTTCATAGTTAATGTCCTTTCCCACCTCCCCAGGCCCTGGTTACCTACAGTCTGTTTTTTGTCCCCATAGTTTTTCCTTTTTCGTAATTGCCGTATTTTCCTTGTTACCGTATTTTGCTGTGTATAATGTGCACCCACGTTTTTGTGCACATTATACCCATGTATAATGCTCATCCTTATTTTTCCCTCAAAAATTTGGGCAAAAAAGTGCTCATTATACATGGCAAAATACAGTGTGCAAAATGGAATCATACTATATGCAGCCTTTGAGTTTGGCTTCTTTCACAGAGTAAAATGAATTTTAGGTTTATATATGTTGTGGCTATCAGTAATTTGTTTCTTTTTAAAGATTTTATTTTATTTTTAGATAGAGGGGAAGGAAGGGTGAAAGAGAGGGAGAGAAACATCAATGTGTGGTTGCCTATCGAGTGCTCCCGACTGGGTACCTGGCCTGCTACCCAGGCATGTGCTCTGACTGGAGAATCGAACCAGCAACCCTTTGGTTCACAGGCCAACCCTCAATCCACTGAGCTACACCACCAGGGGCGTGTTTCTTTGTATTGATGAGTAGTATTCCAGTGTCTCTATCCATTCACTAGTTGAAGAACATTTGAGTTCCCAATTTTTAGCAATTATGAATAAAACTGGTGTAAACATTTGTGTACATGTTTTTTAAATGAACATGGCGGGGGGGGAGGCTGGTAAATACCTAGGAGTGGAATGGTAGGCATATGGTAAGTATATGTTTGTCTTTGTAAGAAACTAGAGCACAGTTTTCCAGAGTGGCTTTACCAATTGCATTCTCGTTTGCAATGTATGAGAGTGTCAGTTGCTGTACATCCTGGTATTATTAGAGTGGATTCTTTCCTCATTCTCATGTATTTAGTGACATCTTATTGTGGTTTCCATTTGCATTTCACTAATATATATAATCAATATAAATGGCATTGAGTATATTTTCCTATGTTTATTTGACACTCATATAATCTTTGGTGTAGTTTCTGTTCAAATCTTTTGCTTATTTTTACAAAATTGGGTGATTTTGTTTCTTATTTTTGAAATTTGAGATTTCCTTATGTATATATTGTGGACAAAAATCCTTTATCAGATACGTATTTTGCAAACATTTTCTCCCAATATTTTTGTTTTTTTTGATAGTAACTTTTAAAAAGCAGCAATTTTTAATTTTGATGAATTCCAATTTTAAATTTTTTAAATGGATTTTGCTTTTCCTGTTTCATCTTTGAGATCTTTGTCTAAATCAAGGTCACAAATATTTTTCTTCTATATTTTCTCCTAGGGGCTTTATTATTTTATATTTTATGTGTATGTCTATGATCCGTTTTGTGTTGCTTTTAATATAGGGTAAAAGACCATTCAATTCTTTTTATGTCATTTTTTGGAAAAGACTTTTTTTCCCATTGAATTGCCTTTGAACTTTGGTAAGAAAAATAATTGATCATATATGTTAGGGAGTATTTCTGGACTCTCTCTTCTGTTCCACCAATTTATGGATCTGTGACACTTGTCAGTGTGAATTCTACAAATTTGTTCTTTTTCAAATTATTTTGGTTAGTCTTAGTCACTTAGCTTTACATTTTAGAATTAGCTTGTTAATTTCAAAAAACCCTGCTGAGATTATGGGATTCTGAAAATGTATAGATCAACTTGGAGGAGAACTGACATCTTGACAAAATTGAATTTTCCAGTCCATGAACACAGTGCATCTCTCCACTTACTTAGTCTTTAAAAAAAAAATCTCTCTTGTGTATTTTGTAGTTTTCAGCTTATAGGTCTTTTACATGTTTTATTAGATGTACACATAAATATTTCATGATTTTGGTGCTTTTGTACATAGTGCTTGCAGAAATTTTCAACTTCCAATTAGTCATTGCTACTATATAGTAATACAATTTTTGTAAACTGATCTTGTATCCTGTGACCTTGCTAAACTCATCCATTAGTTCTGTTAGCCCTTTTGTAGATTCTTTAGGATTTTCTATGTAGACAGTGATATTTACAAATACAGTTTTGTTTTTTCCTTTCTAATGGATTTTACTTCTTTTTCTTGACTTACTGTACTGGGTAGGCCCTCTAGTAGGATGTTGAATAGGCATGGTAAGAGTGGACATCTTCATCTTGTTTCTAATTATGGGGGGAAGGCATTCAGTCTTTCATCACTAATTATGATGTTAGTTTTTTAAATATCTTTTAAAGTATATTTTATTGATTATGTTATTACAGTTGTCCCAGTTTTTCCACCTTTGCCCCACTCTGTCCAGTACCCCTCTTTCCTCCAGCAACCCTTAGTTTATGTCCATGGGTCATGCATATAAGTACTTTGGCTTCTCCATTTCCTATACTTTTTTTAACATCTCCCTGTCTATTTTGTACCTACCAGTTATGCTTTTTAATCCCTGCACCTTTTCCCCCATTCTACCCCTTTTCGCTCCCAGCTGATAACCCTCCAAATGATCTCCATACCTATGATTCTGTTCCTGTTCTGGTAGTTTGCTTAGTTTTTTCTTTTTTAGATTCAGTTGTTGATAGTTGTGAATTTGTTGCCTTTTTAATGTTCATAGTTTTGATCTTCTTCTTTTTCTTAAATAAGTCCCTTTAACATTTCATGTAATAATGGCTTAGTGATGATGAACTCCTTTAGCTTTGGGAAGCACTTTATCTGCCCTTCTGTTCTAAATGATAGTTCTGCTGGATTAGAGTAATCTAGGTTGTAGGTCCTTGCGTTTCATCACTTTGAATACTTCTTGCCAGTCCCTTCGTACCTACAAAGTTTCTTTTGAGAAATCAGCTAATAGTCTTATGGGATCTCCTTTGTAAGTAACTCTTTCCTTTCCTCTTGCTGATTTTAAGATTCTGTCTTTACTTTTAACCTTTGGCATTTTGATTATGATGTATATTGGTGTGGCCCCTTTTGAGTCCAACTTGTTTGGGATTCTCTGTGCTTCATAGACTTGTATTCTATTTCCTTCAACAAATTAGGGAATTTTTCTACCATTATTTTTTCAAGTAAGTTTTCAATTTCTTGCACTTCTCCTTCTCCTCCTGGCATCCCTATAATTTGGATGTTGGCATGTTTGGAGGTGGTCCAGAGTCATCTTATGCTATCCTCATTTTTTTGAATTCTTGTTTCTTCTTTCTGTTCTGGTTGAATGTTTATTTCTTCCTTACATTCCAAATTGTTGATTTGAATCTCAGCTTCCTTCCCTTCACTGTTGGTTACCAGTAGATTTTATTTTATTTCACTTAGTGTAACCTTTCACTTAATGTAATCTCATTTACGTTGTTGCTGTACTCTGAATTCTCTGAGCATCCTCATCACCAGTGTTTTGAACTCTGCATCTGATACGTTGGCTATCTCCATTTTGTTTAGTTCTTTTTCTGGGATTTTGTTCTGTTCTTTCATTTGGGCCATATTTCTTTGT
This sequence comes from Mormoops blainvillei, assembly GCA_004026545.1. Lineage (NCBI taxonomy): Eukaryota > Metazoa > Chordata > Mammalia > Chiroptera > Mormoopidae > Mormoops > Mormoops blainvillei. The sequence continues at coordinate 221,165 of PVJD01000184.1, read as the reverse complement.
CTCCTCAATTTAGCAGCCTCCCTGTGTTTGTTTCTGTGTATTAGGTAGAGCTGTTTTGACTCCCTGTAAAAGGCATCTGTCTGGATGAATGTGGCTTCTCTGAATCCTTGGTTGTTGGACTTCCAGTTTGATTTTCTGACAGTTCTGGGTGTTATTTGTTTTGGGATTTAGTTATAATTCTTTTTGTGGTTGTATGAGGAGGTGGAGCCTGTCTATCTATGCCTCCATCTTGACTGGAAGAGCTTAATATCTTTTATCAGGTTAAGGAAGTTCCCTTTCACTCTTTGTTGAGAATTGGTATCCTGAATGGATATTGAATTTTGAATTTTGTTAAATGGTTTTTCTGCATCTGTTTAGATTGTCATAATTTTTTTAATCTGTTGTTATGAATTTTATTGGTTTATTTTAGAATGTTGAACCAACCTTGCATGCCCATAATAAACCTCACTTGGTCATGATATATTATCTTTTTTATATATTTTTTCTGGATTTAACTTGCTAATATTTGTTGGGGATTCTCATATTTATGTTTATGAAGGCTATTTGTCTGAAGTTTTATTTTGTTGTCATTTCTTCATCTGGTTTTCATATTAGGGTAATACTGGCTTCATAAAATGTGTTAGAAAATGTTGCTACTGCTTATATCTTCTGGAAGAGTTTGTATAGGAGTGATTTTATGGTTTTTTATCAGCGTTTCATAGACTTCGTCAGTGAAACTATCTAGGCCTCACATTCCCTACTTGAAAGCTTTTAAACAGCGAATTCATTATCTTTGGTAGGAGTATTAGGGTTATGTATTTCTAATTGAGTGTACTTTGGAAGTTTGTGTTTCTCAAGGAATTTGTCACAAGGCATTTGTCATGTCATAGTAACTATTGAATTTATGAAAATAAAGTTATTTATAACATTCCTTGATTGTCCTTTTACTATGTGGGACTTTTATTGATAAGTCTTCTGTATTCCTAATATTGATAATTTATTTTTTTCCCTTTTTTCTTTAATTAGCTTGGCTAATGGTTTATGAATTTTACTAATATTTTCAAAGAACCAGGTTTTGGTTTTATCGATTTTTCTCTAGTTATTTTTGTTTTATATTTTACTGATATTTCCTGTTAGCCTTATTTCTTTCCTTCTGCTTACACTGGATTTAATTTATACTTCTCTTTTTAGTTTCTTAAGATATAGCCTTAGATAATTGGTTTGAGACCTATATTTTCTAATATAAGCATTAAATGCAATACATTTTCATTTCCTTAGCTGTATGCCAATTTTTTGTTTTCACTGTCTTATAGTTAATTGTTTTTCTTCTCTCTTGCTGTCCTCATCTGTGTTTCATTGATTTTTTTTGTAGTGACTTGCTTTGATTTGTTTTTCCTATTTTTTATACACATATTCTTTATAGTTATTTTCGTAGTGGTTACTCTGGCACTACATAAAATATAGGAATCTATTTTTAAACTGTAAAAACTTAACTTCAATTGCATAAAACAACTCTGCTCCTTTAAACCCCCCTTATCTTATCAGTGTCCCAAATACATATTTTTGTATTTTGTTTACATTGAACATAGTTTTGCAGTTATAATTGTTTTTTATGCTTTCATTTTTTAAATTATACACCAGAATAAAAAATGAGGTAAGCATTCCCAAATACAGTATTACAGGCTTCTGAATTTGTATATTTACCTTTACCACATATATGTATATATATCATCTGTCCAGAAGGAATCCAGCCATGCACTATGAAAAATAGAGACATTTATTAAAGAAGATACAAGATACAAGAAACATTGCATGTAGGAAAATGACACCTCAGTCCCTGTCAAAGTAAGCACCTTGGGACCTCACGCAGTTCTCCCAGTCACCATCAGCTGCCACATTGTATTTTCCTGAATCTCATCGACGATCTGAAATCTCTTCCCTTTCAAAAGTGATTTTAGTTTTGGGAAAAGCTAGAAGTTGCAGGGCACAAAATCGCAGCCGTAGGGGAGCTGAGTCATCTGGGTGATTTGATGTTTTGCCAAAAAATTCTGCACAAGGTGTCATGTATGAGTGGGCACATTGTCGTGGTGAGGCTGCCAATCACCAGTTGTCCAAAGCTGTGGCCTTCTGAATAGTTTCCATGGAGGAATGTTCAAGCTTAAGGCAAAATTGGTTGCTTTACTTGCTCAGTCATTTTGAACGCGATTGCCAGACAGTACACATTCTCACACAATGGTGTCTACCGCCCGCACTGACTAGTACAGTGAAGCCATCATTGTTCATGCACGCGACTTCCAGCCCACTCTCTTTGGCTGCCAGGTCACACTGATGTTGTGCAAACTGTTCTCGTTATGTTAACAATGGCTGAGCTATTTCTGGACAGACCTCATGAATATTATATTTTTTGTTTTATGTTTATATTATATTATATATATTTTTTACTCACCTGAAGATATGTTTATTGATTTGAGAGGGAGAGGAATGGTGAGAGAGAAACATTGATTGGTTGCCTTCCATACTCACCCTGACAGGAGAACGAACCTGCAACCTTAGTATGTGCCTTGTCTGGTAATTGAACCTGCAACCTTTTGGTTAATAGGATGATGCTCCAAGCACCTGAACCACCCAGCCAGGACAGAAGTATCTATTTTTGTATGCATTCCTATTGCTGTCTAGTATTTCAACTTGAAGGACTCCACTTAGCAGTTCTTGTAAGGAAGGCCTAGTGGTGGTGAAGCCCCTCAGCTTTTATGTATCTGGGAAGTTATTTCTTCTTTTTTGCAGGACAGGTTTGACAGATATAGTATTACGGGTTCACAGCTTTTTCTTTTAGCACTTTGAATATATCATTCCTTTGCCCTTTTTAGCCTGTATGCCAAGAAAGCTGCTCACGATTGTACGAAAGCTCCTTTTTGATATGACCAGTACTATTCTCTTGCTGCTTTGAAGGTTCTTTCTTTGTCTTTGATTTTTGATAGTTTGATTATACTGTGTAGAAGCTTCTTTGGGTTCATCTTAGGTTCAGTTTTTTAAGCTTCCTGAATTTGGATGTACATTTTCTTCCTCAAATTTATGAAGTTTCTAACCATTCTTCACATAAGATTTCTGCCTCATTACATATATTGATTTATGTAATTGTGTCCCATAATTCCCTTAGCTTTCTTTACTTTTATTTTTGCTTTTTGCTTTGCTTTTTATTCCTCTGATCTAATAATTTCAAATGGCATGTCTTTGAGTTTGTTGATTCTTTCTTCTGCTTGGTCAAGTTTGTTGATCTTCTCTAGTGAAATTTTCAGTTCAGTTATACTCATCAGCTCCAGAATTTGTTTCCATCTCTTTTTGCTATTTTCATTTTTTCATGCATCATTTTCCTTGATTTTGTTCGGATGTCTCTCTGTGTTCTCTTACAGCACATTGAGCTTCTTAAGATGATTATTTTGAATTCTTTGTGAGGTAGTTCATAGATCTTCATTTCTTTAAAGGCCAGTTTCTGGAAATTAATTTTCTTTAATTGGATCATGTTTCCTATTTCTTTTAATGCCTTGTTATTTTTTTACTGTGATTTGTGTGTTCAAAAATAACCAGCTTCCTTTCTCAGTCTTTATGGACTGGCTTCAGACAGGGAAAGACTTTCTCTAATTGCCCTGGCTAGTGATTCTGTGGCAGGCCTTTTAATCCTTTTCTGGGGATGTGTCTTTTCTGGGTTCATGTATGTAATTTTGCAGTTAGGTTTGCTGGTTTCTTTTTCAGGAGCTTGTCATCTTTTGTTCATCTGGTATCTGTGGTCCTTCAGGTTCTCTGGCACCACAGTAAGCTGCTGAGCTCTCTTTTGTTCTCTTTGGCCCCCAGGCATCCAGAGTATGCCATTTCCCCTTTAGTGCTGATTCAGGTAAGACAGTAACCAGTTTTTTCAGGCAGCCCTCCCGAGAGCTGGAATATTGGATGTGCATTCTGCTGGTCTCTTTCCCTCCCAAGGGAGAAGCCATGAGTTCAGTACTTTCTCCTGATGGATTGAGGTGTATTAGCTTAGGGGAAGGGCTAGTACAGGTGAAATGCAATAGCTTTTCTTACCCATTTCAGGGCACTTGTTCTTGGTTTTGTGCTCACCTGGGTTATTTAATCGCCTGGTTTTCCTGAGACTTTCTCACTGGTTTCTGGAGTTGCCATAAAGGCTTTTTGGACCGTATATTATTGTTAAGTTTTTGTCTCTGGGGAATGAGATCTGGGGTTTCCCATTCTATCATCTTGCTGATGTCACTGTATAAGTTTTGTAACAAAAGAACCAGATGTAGATATCAGAAGGCACCATATTCTGAAGCTCTAAACGAATCCATTTACCATGTCGGTCTTCCATGCTCTTCCTCTGCAGAGGTTCCTGAGCCAGTGGAATACAATCAATGAAAATCAAATATAATTTAGAAAACAGTGAGCTTATGACTACTTCCAGTACTTTGCTATTATAAATGAAACTTGGTTGATCATCCCTGTATATGATTCTTTCATATTTTGAGTTACGTTTTTAAGAGCAGGTTCATTGAAATTGGAATTACTAGGTATCAGCCCCTTTTTGGCTCTTGGTGATGTCTTGCTAAGGGACATTGTAAATCCCTCTTACCCCTTTAAGGGCAACTTATAAAGACAGTTTGATTCTAAGCCTGCTAGTATTGGGTATATAGATCTTTAAAATGTTTATTAAATTGATAAATGAAGACAATCATTAACCAAATTTGTATAACAAACGTCATTGTCCCAACAATGACATTCTTAATTTGGTTTCTAAATTACTGTTAAACTGAATGAGTGACCCTACTTCCCCCTGTTGTTTTTTTTAATAATAAAAAAAAGAAGCTCAAATCTCTGTTTTAAAGGACACTGCACAGCTCTTTGGAAAGATGAGATGATATTATAATAAAAACTGGAGAATTGACATAATATTGATTATATGTAATATGGATAGAAATAGAAACCTGTCTGTGAATCTATCTATGTCTAAACCTATCTCTTCATATATATAAACTTAATTATCCCTTTGCTTTCTTTAGAAGTTATAGGCTGTTAAATTAATGCCCAAAAGTCAAAATAAGCAGTCGTCTAATATAAACATTTTTATGGTATAAAATCCACTAAATGGGATATTAAATACCAACTCAGTAAATAATTTTTTGATGTTATCATTCAGTTAAAAACTTGATAAGTCCATTTGAAAGTATCCATGACATGCATATCTAATGCTTGGAAAATAGTAACTGCTTTAGCAATTAAATACTAGTCTCTAGTTATTTTCCCCAAACTGTTTTCACTTTTTGCTTTGGTGGTGGACGGTCATTATTTATCAAGAACATTAGATATCCTGTACGATGAAGAAGACCTCATAGAGGCCGCCTTTTGTAAGAGGTATGTTAGAAGGCATATGAGGGACTCTGTGTCTGGAAACTTAATATTAATAAAAATAAGGAACACCTGGGGCAGAACTCCATTTGGGTAAAAGTCCAGGAACCTCAGCATTCAGGAGCGAGTGCTGTGGAAGGCATCCCACGATTGTTTGTCCTGAGCCTCTTGGCCCTTTTACTGCTTGCCCAGAGGCACAGGCACCCTGGGATTCGTAGCTGCTGGCTCTGAACCTCTGTGGTTATATTTATTTTCATTTGAAAGTAAATATTCAGAGATTTGTTGTCCAGTATATCTGTTTGAACAACTGGGGTGGGGGGAATCAAAAGGTTTATTTCAAGCTGGTGACTTTCACCTTTTAGGAGTTGGGTTGTGCTGTGTCAGTCCCTGTTGCCTGGGGAGAGCTTCCTGCCACTCAGAAGCCCTGGTCATTAGCCAACATCGCGTTGCCCATTGTGTGAAGGAATGCACCTTGGACCCTTGAGTGGCTGTTCCTGTTGTTTTGGCTGAGGAATAGCTACTGCCTATTTCCTCTGACTAATGATGTATGTTGTAAGTGAGGGTGGGAGGGATGATTTGCATGCCCTCTGTTGGCCTGCTTTAGTGTATGCAGAGCGTGTGCATGGGACAGGGGACTCCACCAGGAGTGTGGTGGTGCAGCCTTCCTCGACAATGACTGTTTGCCTTACACCTCTCACACTTATTAAGAAAGTTTACACAAGCTTTCCCTTAACAGGATCTCTTCCCGCTGTTTATTCATACCTTACATGGACTTGTCCTGACACTTTTTACATTTTCTTGCTTTGTTTACAAGTCCAAATGAAAAACTACATACCTATTGTACCAGATAAGTTGGTAGGTGGTGGGTGAGACCTTTCTCCTCCAAGAGTCCCGAGTTTTTCTCCTGACTCTGTGCATTGTCTGAGCAAGCCCTAGAACACCTAGTGACCCCCAAGGCCAGCATGGCTCCTCTTCCTCTTGGCCAGTGACCCGCTGCTAATGGTAAGTGCTGCGTGCCAATCTCTTACCATTAACTAGATCCTGTACCATGTGCTTTATCCATAATGGTCCTGTTCATATCCAAAATGACCCTGAGAGGAGGCTGCTAGTATCTATTATTTACTTTTATCTTGTTCCCCTCGCCTTTCCCTCTCTCCCCATCATTGTAACCTCCCTACCTCACTGGTAATTTTGGTTGTTTTGTTCACTGCTGTGTCCTCAGCCCCTAAACAGCGCCTGGCACCTGGCATGTCCTTGATATTGACATTTGCTGATGACTGAGGGGATGACGTGTTTACAGATGAGAAGTTAATGACCTTAGTCAAGACTCCACAGGTAGTAAGTTGTGGAGATAGCATTTGATTCAGGTCCTTTGTAACCTTCATGCATTACAACCCTTCCAGGGGAAGGAGGGACACGAGGGAGTGCAGGGCTGCCTGGCATATGGGGAGAGCCTTGTCCTGGCTCCTTGGGCCATTCTTCTAGGAATCATCCTCTGCCTTTCCCTTGTCTGGGTGTCTGCCCTCCCCCCCTTCCCTTCGCCCAGCACAGGCCATCCTGTCAGCCAGACAGAACTTTTCACTTTGCTACCTTGGAAGGAGGTGCAATGAGAGGACTTAGCTGCCTCCTGCCTCCTGTATTGTGGGCCTGGAAGAAGGGATGGTGAGCTGTGGGCTAAAGGAGGAGGGTTAATACGCGTCTCATTGCACAGGGTCCAAGCTGTGAGAAGCCGGAAAAGACAGAATATGAGCTCTGAGCTGGCTTGGCCCCAAGGCAAGGCGGCCCTCTCCCTGATCCTTCAGGAGCTGAGTAAGAAAACCCCAAGCATCAAGGTGGCCAAGCCACCCCTTCCTTTTACTGAGAGTGAAGGAGGTCAGGGCAAGCCTAGGCAGGAACCTGCTGGATGAGGGGAACAGGATTTCTCCAGAAAACATTTTGGGGCTGGGGTGTTGGCTGTGAGGGACTTAGGAGGGGAGAGGAGAGTTTCTGTGTTTCCGTGGGCACCACTGAGCAGCAGCTCCTCATGGTCTAAGCGAGGGGACCAGGAGCACTTATTTCTTCCCAGGTTTCCCCCTAATTCTTTACTTACACCCTTCTAACCAACCCTTGAAAGTTAGTTTGGCTGGGGGGAAAATAGTACTAATGACAATCATTTACATGAATGGAAATCCATGTAGGAATTTTGCATATTATCAAATATAGATGGGCCTGGCTTTTGGTAAGTGTTTCAATTACAACACCAAACTTCTCATGTTTTTAGCTTTATTAATTTGTTACTCACAAACATTGCTCTCTCTTCCTGATTCAGAAATTAGAGGAAAGATGACATCCCATATCCTGAGCAGCCTGGGAGGAGGCAGTGCAGGTTGCCCTGTGAGACCACTTGCTGTCAAGACCAGTGTGGCATTTGAAGTGTGCTCTGAGATTACTACTGAGAACTTTAAAGCTGCTAATATGGCTGAAAGTGTAAAAAAATGTGGAAAATACATTGTCACCACCTTAAAACTCCCATTTGGGTGCCCTTCAGTGAAACAGTTTTCAGTAGCTGTAGTCGAGGTCTAACTGCTGCTCTTTGTAGAATTTAGGACTACGTATCCATGCACCTGTGCTTGTACCTGCTATTGTTATTAAATTCCTGCTTTCTTCCTAACTCTAAATAGGAAATCCCCTTCTTTAGAGATTAAAAAATGGAAGCTGATGTCTTTTACTAATAGCCTCATGGGAATGTGGTAGGCTGTTAGGAGCAGAACAAAGAAGATGGGCCAGGAACAGAAGGTCACGGGGGCAGAAAGTCCTGTGTGCCTAGCAAAGGGCAAACTGGGAAAACAATGACTTTGCCCTCAGGATAATCTTTCCTCCCCTAGTATATCACTTGCTAGTCCTGTGGATTGGGCCCGATCCTGACCTTTCATATCACTAATCTAGTAGTTCAGACCCTCCTGACCTTCCCTCCCTAGAGATGACACCCGGGCCTCAGCTGTGTTTCAGCTCCAGGCCCAGAAAAGCAGCGAAAGCAGACAAGCGACCCTGACCCCACAGCCCCTCGGCTGACCTCCAGACCATTGACAAATGACCTCCTGCCCTGGTACCCACCAATCAGTGGAGACCACGACCCGGAAAGGACACACCTGGAAAGATGATGAATATTTTATTCAGATACTGACCCTTGGCCTGCCCCTAAAATTTCCACCCATAAAAGCCTTTAGGATAGAGGACCCAGCACGAGCTCTCCCTCCCGAGCACACTTGCACCTTTCCCCTCCCTGACACCCCCTTGCAAGACTGGTTTTCCTTACCTCTTTCTCCTAAGCTTCGAGGGCCCTTCTTTTGCCTCTGTAACTTGTTTCTTAACCCTGTGGAGGTGAGGTCAGTCACAGCTGATCCGAGTGATACGAACAAACTTTTCTTAAATATCATTACATATATTGGGTGTATAGGTTCAAGGTCATGACTAGCTGCGCATTTGTACATTACTAATATTAAGCCATAACGTTTCAGCTGTCAGCTTGGATATAACACGTTTCTTAAGGGTGTGTGATACTCGATAGTAAATTGTATCTGAGAAATACCATGAACCCCGAAGTTAGTGATTTTTTTTTTGTTTTTGTTTTTTCATTTACCATTGAAAATGGCTGGAAAAATATATGGCTTCTTTGACAAACAGAAAAAGGAAAAGATGTATTAGGTGCTATGCATCCATAATGAGTTGCTAATCAAAATATTTTTTCAAGTGTTGTGAAAAGTATTTACGCCTTGAGCACAGTGATATTGTTTGCGATGACCGTTACAAATGTTTTGCAAAGCCAACTATTAAATATTCTGATTAATTAATGTTAAAGACATTTTTTGGTTGTATTTTTTAGCAATATCCATGTTTCCTTTATTTGAAAAGAAATGTTTTTATTCTTTATCTTTTTATATTTTTTTTGTTTAGTAATTTCTTAGGTTGTAACTGAAAATTAAAAAATCATGTATTTTATTATATAAATATAATAAATGTAAATTTGCAGGGTTTTTAATTTTTTTTTCCGCATCTCAGCACATACTAGTAATGACTGTATCTCTCAGATACACGCGACCTAAGCTGTAATTTTTTTGACTGCAACCTCCTCAGGGTTAAAGCCCACTTTTACTACTTCTGAGACTTTCTGAATAAACTTTCTCTTACAGTTTGAGCCTTGGGTCTGAATTCTTTGTCTGGCAGCCTTTCAAGGCCAGGCAGGTTCACATGGGATTCGGGCAGATGGAAGAAAATTCACAGAGCCATGGGGATGCCTGACATGCTTTTATTCAGGAGTGGGGCGATCCACACACACCGCAAACCGCATGTTACACTGTGGGAAGTCTCAACTCCCTTATATTACTAAATGCACACAAAGCTGGCAGGGGCAGCCCTGGCTGGTGTGGCTCAGTGGATTGAGTGCCAGCCTGAGAACTAAAGGGTCACTGGTTCGCTTCCCAGTCAGGGCACATGCCTGGGTTGCAAGCCAGGTCCCCAGTTAGGGGCATGTGAGAGGCAACCACACACTGATGTTTCTCTCCGTCTCTTTCTCCCTCCCTTCCCCTCTCTCTAAAAATAAATAAAATCATTTTTAAAAAGGTGGCAGGGTGCCAATATATTATATAATAGAGCATGGTTCTATGCATGTTGGGCCATACTCAAGGTTATATGAATACTGCTTAATCATAGTTGTCCGCACATCCGGGTGAGGGAGCCTGACTGACTCCATTTTCCCAATATCTTTCCTGGCCAGAACTCAAGTATTAAGGCTGCTAAACCTGCCTGACTCCATCCGTCTAACAATTTTTAGACTGATGTGCCATTTTTGCTACTGCCAACAGGAATTGATAACTAAATTACTCTGTTCCATATATCCAATTAACATGATACATTTTTGGTACTTTCCTGAGATGTTGGAATAAGTGAGAGTCATTGTTTTATTATATAAACAGTGATAAAAATGAGAAATGAAAAATGAGTTCTCGAGTTTTGCTACCCTCACAAATTACCCCTTTGTTTTTCCTGTTGTCTTCTGATCCTTACAGAATTTGATGTAAAATTTTATATTGTGCTTCCCTACTCCCACCCCACTCAAGGGTTCTGTTCTCTCCAGGCCTAGATCTTGACTCCCAAAACCCTAACCTCCTGCTGGCAAAAAGCAGCACAGAAGTGAGTCCAAATAGAGGTCTACCTCCCAGATGCTGACAGCACAGCCAACTTCCACTCCTCGCTCACTTCCCCCTGCCCTCCCCTCCGCCCTCTGCCCAACCCAGTTAAAGTCCCAGAAGTCTTGGATGTGTCCTTTCCCCCCAGGCAATTCAAGATCCACCTCTAGTACTGACTCTGGGAGCTGGGAGCAGTGTGTAGAGCCCAGCCCTCAAGGCAGATCTCAGCTTCCTCTCCTCAGGAGAACTACCCGCCGGGTCCCAGGGCGCTGCGCTGGAGAACCGTGCCCTGTCCCCAGCCAGTCAGAGCAGCCATTTTTAGAGGGGAATGCAATACTGGGAGGAACTTTGATCCTAACTAGCCATCCCTTGCCCCCACCAGCAGCAAACTTTCCTAAATGGGAAGTTTAGGAAATAGAAGTTTTCTCATATATAAAATGGAGATAATGAGAGAAACAAGCTGATAAGCTCTGGTGAGGAAGAAATGGCTAATGCAGGTAAAGTGCTTAAACTGTTAGCTGTGATTGTCTTTGTTATGGGGGTTGGGAAGGACTGCCTATAAACTTAGCTTCCTAAGAGAAGCACTGTGTCAGTTTAGGATTTCCTTTGTCTTCTCCTGCATATGTTTTGTTTGTTTTAGTACATGGCTGTCACTAAAGTGAACAGTTATTTCATATGTGTTCCATGTGTATTTAAGCAAACACATCACCATTCCCACATCACTGTGCATGGTTTGATATATCAACATGAGGATGCCTTTTGATGCTTGAGACACCTTCTGTATTGAGGACAATTTTGTTTAGGATATTTTTCTTAAAGTGAGACTGTTGGGCTAGAAGCTGTGTACTGTTATTTTTTAAAAATGGCTTTAGATCTTGTTGACTTTCCAGAGGGTAATGGTTTCATGTTTGTTGTCTTGAGACTCTGGAAGAAAATGAAGTTTGGGGTTGAATGTAGCTGTTCTCTTCTTCTCTATTGTTGCAAGAACAGTGAGTTGGTTTTTGGTGTCAGAAACCAACTGGAGAAAGAGAAAATCCCCAGAGGCCTGATGGTGTTACTGTTCTTGTGCTGAGCACCCTGGAGGCCAGTGCATCCCAGCCCAGGCTGTGTGATCCTGGCTGTCCCCAGCCTTGGCTAGACCACAGCTCACAGTGGTGCCTGTGTGCTGTGGGGGACACTGCTGCTCACTTGGAACAGAGTGGTGCAGCTCAACTTGCTGCCAGGGCTGAGCCTGGGTGAGGTAGATATGGTTGGGTTTTCCTAGGACCAGATGGGGTCCTAATGTTTCTCCTGAAGCTGTTTCTCTTCTCATTTGCTGCTTCTGTGACATTGGAGACATGGGCTGCCTAGTGGGAATGCTGAATATTCTCAAGATATTTGAGAGAGGAGAAACCCTGTTTTTTAGAGTTTAGATTTAGCTCTTTTTTTAAATCTTCACCCAAGGACTTGTTTTTATTGCTTTTAGAGAGGAAAGGAGGGAGAGAGACATCGCTTGGTCACCTCCTGGTTGCACCTGGACCAGGATTGTAGACATCTGGACCAAGGATCTAGTCTGCAACTTAGGTATGTGCCCTGACCAGAGTTGAATCTGCAACCTTTCGATTACTGGACAATGCTCCAACCAACTGAGCCACATGGCCCAGGGCAAGATGGACTTAAAACTTTATACCCAAATTCCAGGTGCTACACTGTTGACAGCCTTCTTGAGGACATTAGGTGTAGAAGATTGAATTCAATCTTGAACTTCTGTGATATGTAATGTGTATTTGGACCGTCTCCTCCAATCCCTTGCCACCTCTGTTATGAGAAAGCATTTGACATAAAGGAGTGGTGTCAGATGTAGGAGTGGCCTTAACCATCTAATCAACCAGGTAGTCCCTTACCAGTGAGGGACTCAGGCATCAGGCCCAGCCAGTGACAGCACAGTGCTCCCACAGGTGATGCTGCCAGATCAAGCAAGAGGCTCAGCTGAGACTGAGAAGTGCCCTGTGACTGTGGCTCTTTCTCCTAAGAAAGCCACAGGAAGAAGTTAAATATTGTCATGCTTGGCTCTGAGGACAAAGAATAGCACAGCCATCTGGGCACCAGTCTGAGGCTGAAACCCATACAAGAAGGAATATATAGCTGAGAGGTTTTCTAGAGAAGGAAATGGCTCAGCCGTGTGTTAATTGAACCCTGTGTTCCTCCTTTGGAGTTTGTATAATGTGAGCCAGCCTGTTTTTTTACTGTTTAGGACATATGGAATTATTTTCGATTACTCATAGCTGAAAGCATCCTGACTGGTAAATATGGTAACTACCTGCTGACCCCGACTTGAACTTTGGATAGGGTTCCTGATAGCTCTACACTCTTACTGTAGGTTAGGTGTGGGAAACTGCTTGTTTGTCTGCAGATTCATATACGGAACCTCAAAGTATATTTGTATTTACAACGGACTACTGGGCCCAAATTTAAATGATAGGAATTAAGGAATTGAAAAGAGAGCACCCAAATTTAAGCTTCCTTTTCCCTGGATACCTTCATGTACTGCCCAGGTCCGGAAGGAAGTGCATATGCATTTTGAGACTCCCATAAGTTATTTTAGGCATGAGACCTGAAACAGCTTCAGAAAGTAAGTCAGTTTTGTATGTCTGACAGATGCTGAGCACTTCTTAAGAAAGCTTTGATGTGAGTGGAATTACAGCAGGGATGCCATCCATGAAAGCATACTCTCTCATTTTCTTATTTCGTATTAATGTTTCTAGAAACTGGGGATAGAGTTCTCTGGCTCAGAGCTTCACAGACTGGAAAATAAGGTAAAAGGAGAGTGCAGTGTTTGCGTCTCTAAAAAGAAGCCTGATGAGCCAGTCTCTCACTTGTCCAGCTGGCGGCCAGTGCGGGACTCTTCCCCGTGGTCACAAGTTTATGCTGGAGATTGTTGAAGGCGCACTGGCAGCACAAGGGTGTCTGGAAGGGATATCTGAACCACAGTGTTCACTGATTATGAAACTAGAAAATTTTAGACATCTTTAATGCCATTTTAAATACAAACGTTACGTATTTCCCTGTAGGAAAATTCAGAATAAAAAAGAACACTCTTGTTAAGGTATTGGGTTTTTATCTTTCCAGGTATTTTTAATGTGGACTTTTTAGCATTTTTAATAAAGTATTATAGCCATACAAAAAGATACCCAGAATAGTATAACGAAGACCCAAGTATACCCACACAATTCAAGTCAATAAATACAAATAGAGCGCCCTGGTGTAGCTATCGGTTGCCCACAAGGTATCAGGACATGAAATTTGTCACTTATATTTTCTAAGCATGTCTTGCTTACACTTACACTGATACATTAGCTGTACACTTGTAGTACTGCACTGTGTGTGGATTTGGACTTCAAATGTTATCATACTTTAATAATAATCTTGCTTTTTGACATTTATGTTTTCAAGGTTGACCTGTTTTGATTCATGTAACTATAGGTCATTTATTTTCATTGCCATGGTTAATACAAATATTCTACAACTTGTGTATTTATTCCCCTGCTGCTGAGTGTATAAACATTGTAAACATTGTTGAATTATATAGAATGCTACACTGGCCAGTGTGGTTCAGTTGGTTGGAGTATCCACCCATAACAAAAGGTTGCTGGTTCCATTCCTGGTCGGGGCACATGGCTAGGTTGCAGGTTTGTTCCCCACGCTGCGTGCGTACTGTCCCTGGTCCAGGCGTGTAAAGGAGGTGTCTGATCGATGTTTCTCTCTCTCCCTTCTTTCTCCCTTCCTCTCTCCCTCTCTCTCTCTCTAAAAAGCAGTGAAAAAAAAAAATCCTTAGGTGAGGATAAAAAAAAAATGCTACGTTGAATATTCTCGTACCTTTCTTTTATTCATATGTGTAATTAGGTTATGTAATTAAGCATACGTCTTCTGTCTTGTATAGTAGGTGCAACATCAAGTTTAAACACACATACACAAACACTTTACTAAGGTACAGTAATGCACTGTGGACTGCTTAACGATGGGGATATGTTCCTGAGAAATGCGTGGCTAGGTGATTTCATCTCTGTTCAAACATCACAGACTGCACTTACACAAGCCTGTATGGTACAACCTACTATACACCTCGGATGCATGGTACAACCTATTGATCTTGGGCTACAAGCCTGTACAGCATGTTACTCTACTGAATACTGTAGGCAATCGTAACACAATGGGAAGTATTTGTGTATCCAAGCATATTTAAACCTAGAAAAGGCATAGTGAAATAACTATACAGACAGTGCATTTACGTGACTGACCGTATAGTAGGTCTGTTTACACCAGCATCACCACAGACACGTGAGTGACGTGTTACACTGTGATGTTACAACAGCTATGCTTTTCAGCCAGTGTGCTGTAAGAATTTTTAAAACATGCAATACCTGACTGTTTAGTTAGGGGCACTGACCCCTTTTCCCTTAGGTTGTCAAATTAAAAACTGACAACAGCCGACCCAATGAGAGCTGTCTGGTGTGAACGAATCAAAATTATACAAATTTTTTTTGTCAGATAGGCCAAAAATACATTTTTTATGTGCTGCCGAATTTCAGTAATTAGTTTATATTTACCATGAGATGAAAAAGGTTGAAAATTGCTGCTTTAGGTGACAGGAATGTTTCAGCTTCATTATAATCTTATGGAATCACCTTCTTATATGCAATCTATTATTGATAGAAACATTGTTATGCAGAGCATGACTATATACTAATTTATTTTCTCATCAGAAATATCTGAGAGATATTTAATTTTTTGCCAGTCTGATTTGTGTGCAGTGTTTTAATTTCTACTTCCCTGGTTATTTGAGAGGTTAGGTATTTGAGCTTATTCTTCTTCCCCTGCCGCTTCTCTTCCTCCTCTTCCTTATTTTTGTGTGAAGTGCCTGTTGTACACTTTTCCCATTTAAACAAAACCCTTTAACTCCTCTTTACTGACTTGTAGCAATTATTTTAAAATTTTAGGAACCAGATCCTTGTTTTAATATATAATCACAGTTCATAGCATATCCTGCTTTGTTTATGGTGTCTTTTAATGCACTGAACATTTTTTTTATTTCATTCCAGTCAAATTTACCATTCTCTCCCTTAGTATCTTAAGGGAGATAGCTTTTTAGGTCTTGTTTGAGAATCCTGACCACCCTCACCACCATGTGCAGATTGGGGCATCTGGAAGGCTGCTGGACCATGCCTGTTGAAAGGCATGTCATTTCATTGCTGCCAGCGTGGATGGTCCTCACAGACCTAACAGTGGTACTTTCTTGGTTGGTTAGGACTTTTCCGTTCATAAGGGAGCAAACGAAGCCTAATCTCTGTATGACTCCAGAGGGGGTCTTGGGGATCTTTTATCTGTGCCCAACTCTAGAAAACCTTTGACATCACAATGAATAACCCTGTGTTTGTTTTTCCAATGTTCAGAGGACTGTGGAGGTTAAGTGACATGCTCAGAACCATGCAACCAGTCAGTGGTGGAGGGGGGAGCAACTATGGGTTGCTGTGACTCCCAGTTTATGTTTTTGTTTAGTCCTAAGCTCTTTCCTGCTGTAAAACTGTTTATCTGGACTTTAGGTCACTTCTGGATATGCTTCGTGAACAGTTGGGATATTTAAAAGTCTCATCTCCCTTAAGTCGTAGGTATTGCCCAACCTTAAAATGTGCACAAAGGCCTACTAAAGAAATTTCCCTGCTCCTCTGCATGAACTATTGTGTTGTTGGTGTATCTTTTCTGAAAGTAAGAGCAAATTGAATGTGACACGAACATTTTACAGTTTTTAAATTGATTAAGGGATTCTTATCAAAGGAATTCCTGGACAGAGAACAAGATCAAAGTTGCTTGGAAAAGGTGAGGAGGTTTTCTTTCAGGATACCTGAAGGCAGCTATGTGGGGGGCATTTTGTCCCAAAGGAAAGCTTTTATATTCTTGACTGTTGTAAAGGTTTTCCTAAGCCTGATGTGAAATCTAAAGCCAAAGTGACAAATGGACATTAGATTAAAACACTTCTGTGAGGCCAAGAAATAAACAAAATCAGAAAGCACATGGCAGATTGCAAGAGTGTCCATAGCAGGAAAAATATGTTTTAAAAAGGTGAATATACAAAGAAATACCAGAAATCAAGAAAGATATTAAGAAATCCTGTGTTAAAATGGTCAAATTTTATGAATTGCTGATTCATACACAAAAACAGATACAAAGGCACAGTAAAACATGAAACCCTAAATCTCTTTTCCCCATCAAATTGGAAAAACCACAAATTGGTAAAGCAGTATGGTAAGTACATGCTTATCCACTCTGGGTGGATTTGAAGGGTTACTGGTAATTTCCTTGAACTGTCAGGACAAATCGCCACAAACTTGGCGACTTAAAACAACAGATTTATTCTCTCACTATTCTGGAGGCTAGGAGTCTGACACCAAGGTGTTGGCAGCGCCATGCTCCCTCTGCCAGCTTCCAGCGGTGACCATCACCCTGTGGCTCCGTTACTTCACTCTCTGCCTTCATCATCACATGCCCTTTTTCCCTCTGCGTCTCCTCTCTGTCTCTGTCAAAATCTTCCTTTCCTTTCTATTGTTTCTAAACAATAGAACGCTTTTTTTTAGAAAAGTGTTTCTAAAAACCACTCTTTGGTTTTAGGGTCCACAGTTATTCAGTATCACCTTATCTTAACTTGGTAATGTCTGCAGACTCTATTTCTAAATAAGGTCACATTCACTGGTGCCAGAAGTAAGGACTTCAGCGTATCCTTTTGAGGGGAACAGTTCAACCCACACCGCCCCATCTGTTTTAAATGGGCACAAGCTATAATCTCATCCTCAGGATTCTGTCCTGTAGAAATAGTCTCCCTCTGCACAGAGGTAAGCATTCAGGGCTGTTCATCACAGCATTGTTTGTGATAATAGAAAACTAAAAACGTCTCAGCGTCTTTCAGAAGAGAGTAGAGCCCTGACTGGTGTAGCTCACTTGGTTGGGCATTGTCCCACAAAGCAAAAGGTTGCCAGTTTGATTCCTGGTCAGGGCACATGCCTGGGTTATGGGTTCTGTCCCCAGTCAGGGCATGTGCAGGAGGCAACTGATTGATGTTTCTCTCTCACATCAATGTTTGTCTCCCTCTCTTTCTCCCTCCCTTCCTCTCTCTCTCTAAAAAATAAGTAAATAAATAAAAGTTTTTTTAAAGAGAGGAGTAGAAAACCATGGCTCATTTATGTAATGGCATCTTAATGCAGCTTTTAAGAAGAAGGTAGCCCCATCTGTGCCGACCTAGAAAGTGCATCTCCCTCTCTGTCTTCACGTCCGTCCATCTGTCCTGTTACTGTTTTTAAGGATGAACTAAAAGTACACACATGTGTATGTGACATGTCTGTGCTGTGTTTAAGCACAGACAAACTTACAAAAAATCCCAGTCTACACTATTAGAATAGCTCTCCAGAAACAGGTTGAGAAGAAAGAGGCCTCTGTTTTTACACTATGAACAGGATTCCTGGCGACCTCCTTGGCAGGCTTTGTGTCAGTCACGTTGCTTTGTAGACCATGTTGGGAAGTTTTCTATTTTTCTTTCTCTGCTCTGAAATACTGTTATGACATGGAAACTGTGTGCTCTTGAAGTTATATTGGTGCTCATTTACAAACACTGTACTCTGCTGTCTTATTTTAATCAATTATGAAAAAATTAAAAACTGAAAAATGGAGAATAATGCAACTTCCACTCTTCTACCACCTTGCACTAACAATGATCATCATCTTGTTCTTTGCTTACTAATCTTTTCCTCATTTCTTTGAAACAAAACTCTGTAAATATAATTGAAGTTCCCTGTGAACCTCTCCCCGATAGCATTTCTCCTGCTTCTTCCTTAAGGGCAACCATGACCACAAATTCAATGGGTATTCTTTCTGTATAAACTTTTGTACTGTTAGTACACATTTCTGACAACTAATAAACAAACTGTGTGTGCTTTAAAGTTGTGTTAAAATGTTACATATAATTTGCATAATACATACAGAAATGTATTTTTACAACTTGTTTTTTTCCATGCAGTCCTACGCTTTTTGAAATCTATTCTTCTTGACACATGAACTCCTTTTCGATTATTTTAGTCTTTTTAATTTCAGTTCAAATGAACATGCCACAATTGTTACCATCTCTATTTAATGGACACACAGATTGTTTTAATTTAGATTTGATGGTACCACATTGGGCTCTGTGTAACCTCCTTGTGGACATGTGAGAGTTCTTTGCGTATATTCTCAGAGGTATTATATCTGGCTCGTAGGATTTGTGGAATTTCCGCTCTTCTCGGTATTGTCATATATCATATATCATATTGTCATAATGTCCAGTGTGGTTATATCATTTGACACATTTTCCAAATGGGTTGTTTTGATTTCACCATTCTCTTCAATGTTTGGTATCATCACACTGTTTTGTTTTTGCCAGTTGGTTGAGTATGAAATGATAGGTCATGGTTCTAATTTGCATTTCCTAAGTTAACACTAAAATTAAGCAATTTCTAACGTGTTATTGGTCATTTGGGCTACCTCTGCTGTTAATTGCCTGTTCATGTCTTCTGCCCATTTTTCTAGTGGGTTGTTAGCCCTTTTCTTATTGATGGGTGATTCTGTAGAGGCTGAACTTGGTTTTTTTCCATTAACCCTTCTCCCTAATAGTTATAGTACTGACTTCAGTAACATGCTTTTTTTGTCTGTTTTGGTTAGATTTTTTAATTCTTGGCCTAAGGTTGCACATGACACAAAAATGTCCTAAGCTGTTTTCTCCTTGTCCTTTCCTGTTGCAAGCAGTCTGAGGCCGGAACCACCTGGCTGCATGTTTTCCTTCAGAGTAAGGACTCTGCATCTTGGATAGTCCGTGTGTGCAGAGGCCTTGCAGATACGAGAAGGTGCTCAGAGTTTCAGAAATGCTTTTTCCCTTTAGATGGATAGGGTATAGCTATTGAGTATTGATGAACCTTTCAGTGAAAAGCCAAGTTTCCATTTCTGGGTCATAACTTTCATATTAGGAAGGGTGTGGGCAAGTCACTCTAGAAATTCTCCTGTCTGAGCTGATGATCTGGGACACAGAGAAGGAGCACATCCTCTCAGGTTGTCACCTGTTCTTGTTCAAGGATAGGTGGGAAAGGATCTCAGTTTGGCAAGTACATGAGTGGCTTTTGCCTTTGAGAAGTTCCACCTTGCTTGGGAAGTAAGTAGGAGTTTAAAGTAAATTTAATACATAGCTCAGAAAGGGAATGGTCAAATTCTAGCTCATAAGACATATAGAGCCTGTCCAGAAAGTATCCGGCCATGTAATATGAAAAATAGACATTTGTTGAAGAAGATACAAGAAACATTGTACATAGGACAATGACACCTCAGTCTCCATCAAAGTAGGCACCTTGGGACCTCACACAGTTCTCCTAATTGCCATCAGCTGCCCCGTTGTATTTTCCTGCATCTCGTCAACAGTCTGAAATCTCTTCCCTTTTAAAAGTGATTTTAGTTTTGGGAAATGCCAGAAGTTGCAGGGCGCCAAGTCTGGGCTGTAGTGGGGCTGAGTCACCTGGGTGATTTGATGTTTCACCAAAAAAACTCTACAGAAGACGTGATGCATGAGCAGACACGTTGTTGTGATGAAGCTGCCAATCACCATGTGCCCATAGGTGCGGCCTCCTGAATCATCTGAATAGCTTCCGTGGAGGAATGTTCAAGCTTAATGTAAAATTGAATGCAGATTCATTGCTCTACTTGTTCAGTCATTTTGAATGCAATGGCCACACAGTGCACATGCTCATTCAATGGCATCTATTGCCCCCACTGACTAGTGCAGTGAAATTGTCATTCTTCACATATGCACATTCCAGTCCACACTCCTTGACTGCCAGATTACATTGATGTTGTGCAAACCATTCTCGTTATACTAGCAATGGCTGGACTTTTTCCAGACAGGCCTCATATACTGTTGGGATCTTTGTAAAAGTCATCTTTCCTGAGTGACATACACAAAGGAGGAGTCTTCTTACATTTCCTTCTTGCGTAAAATCAAGCACGACGTGTCTTAACTAAACTTCACTTGGATTGAGATCTCTAAGTAGCAGATTGTAAACCAGTTTTACAGTGATATGATTTGTCAGGGAAGACACTGGGAAGAAAACACAAGTATCAGAAGTGATTCTATCTTGGAGGCAAAGTCTGAATGAGGTTTGTCCTTTTCTTTGGCCATGTTTTCTAAATTTTCAACAATGAACACATACTACTTTTGTAGTAACAAAAATATGCTTGTTTTTTAAAAGGCCCCACATGTGGGATTCTCTGGTAGATTTGAGGTACACAGATCACCACGGTGGTGGCTTCATTAATGGCATGTGTAGCATTCAAGACCTGGGCTTAGGAGATGGGTAGATTGTGGGTTCCTGTTTCTTCCTAGTTACATGAACTTTGGCAAGCTATTTCATCTCTGTGTGGAACAGATTTCTCACTTACAAAATGTGCATAATAAAAATATATGATTATTCTCAGAATTAAATAAAAAGATATATAAAGTGCTTAGCATGTGCCAAATACTGTTTGAAATGCGCGATAAATGTTAGTATTATAATGACTTACTTTTAGAGTTTCTTATGACCATGGTTTTACCTATGCTTTTTTTTCTTTTAGGTATTTTTGTATCTTAGGAGAGGGAAAGCAGGAATTGACTCACCTAGCGTGTAGTCATGGTTCTGTTTCTCAGAGCCTTGGTTACAGTCCAAAAGTAAATGACAGTTTTTTAATCGAGGTATAGTTGGCATACAATATTATAAACATTACTTTAGTTTTAAGTGTACAACATGATTTGATATTTGTATATATTGTGAAATGATCACCATAAAATATCTAGTCGACATCCATTACCACACAGTTACAAAATTTATTTTCTTGCGATGAATACTTATGCTTTTTCACATTTAAGGTCAATTTAACTGACTTTGGCTGTATTTCTGATTATGAAGGCTGTGTGAATGCACGTTTCCTGTACGTATTAGGAAAAAATGGTATTGCTTGCCTATTGCTATAGGAAGGAAGAAACTCATTAGGCTCCTCTCTGTTGTTGACCAGAATTAGGTAAACCGCTAAACTTGAGGCTCCACCTGGCCTTCCCTTGGAACAAGAGCCCTGGCTTACAGGCCTATACAAGACCAAGTAGGTGAAACTTGTGGTCTCTCCTTGAAAATATGACCAAGAATGAAACAACTACTTAGTTATTATTTTAAAGATAAAATGGCTTACGTTGGTATGTAATGGCACCCAGTAATGGAAGCTGCCAAAAAAATATTCACATTGGCATGTCGATGAAAATACTCCTTTCTTCATTAACAGGCCTGGCTGGATTCTAGAACCTCTTTTGGGCAGTGCTCAAACCTGTCATAGTTTATTTTGTTGCTCTGTTTTCATGCAACAGATTTGGCCATTGTTTTTACTTGTATGAGTGCTCAAAAGGTGTCCTAAAATCCAGTTACTCAAAAGATAGTAATCTGTGTTATGATTTTTGAGAGATTTCCACTAATACCACCATTTGCTGATTCACTCAAGCCAGAAGCCTGAGATCTACCCTCTTCCTTACTGCTTACTCCTAGATAACCCCCTATCCAAAAAACAACCCTACACTTTGGCATATCATTTACAGAAAGTCAAAGATAAAGACACAATTCTGAAAGAAGCCAGAGTGGGAAAAAAAAAACTTACCTATAGAGTAGCAAAGATAAGAATTACATCTGAATTCTTCTCAAAAACTATGGAAGCAAGAAGAAAGTGGAGTGAAATATGTTTTGTTTAAAAAACAACAACAACAACAACAAAACCCTAAAATTCTATACCCTGCAAAAGTATCCATCAAAGAATGAAAGAGAGCCCTGGCTAGTATGGCTCAGGAGCATCATCCCACAAACCAAAAGGTCACAGGTTTGATTCCCCTTCAGGGCATATGCCTAAGTTGCAAGTTTAGCCCCTGGTCAGGGTGCATACAGGAGGCAACCAATCAGTGTTTCCTTCTCACATCTATTTTTCTCTCCTTCTCTCTCTCCTTCCCTCCCCCCTGCTCTAAAAATCAATAAGCATGTCCTTGGGTGAGGAATTAAAAAAAAAAAATGAAGGTGAAATAGGCTTTCTCAGACAAAAACTGAGGGAATTTGTTGCCAGTAGACCTACCTTATAAGAAATGTTAAAAGATATTCTTTAGAGAGAGGGAAAATAATATGAGTCAGAAACTCAGATCTACATGAAGGGAGGGAGGGAGGGAGGGAGGGAGGGAGGAAGGAAGGAAGGAAGGAAGGAAGGAAGGAAGGAAGGAAGGAAGGAAGGGAAGGAAGGAAGGAAGGAAGGGAAGGAAGGAAGGAAGGGCATAAAGAGCCTTGGCTGGTGTGACCCAGTGGATTGAGCGCTAGCCTATGAATGAAAGGGTTGCTGGTTCGATTCCCAGTCAGGGCACATACTCAGGTTGCAGACCAGGTACCCCATAGGGGACGCACAAGAAGCAACCACACATTCGTGTTTCTCTCTCTCTCTCTCTCTCTCTCCCTCCCTTCCCCTCTCTCTAAAAATAAATTTAAAAAAAAAGAACGAAGAGAAAAAGGAATAAGTGAAGGTAAATAAACACTTTATTCTTAATTGATATAAAAGATGACAGTTCAAAATCATAATAACAACAATGTACTTCATTATATATGCTTACATATATATCATGTATTGGATATGTATGCTTATTTATAAGTGAAATGAATGGTTGCAATGATGCAAGGGACAGGAAGAAGGAATTAGGATTATTTTGTTATTATAGGTACTCATACTACCCACGAATTGGTATCCCGCTATTTGAAAGTGGACTTCAATTAGTTGTAAATTTATATTTCAAACTCTAGGGCAACTACGGAAAAAAGTTTAGAAAGTATAACTGATATGCTAAGAAAGGAGAGAAAATTTTATAAAATGCTCAATTAAAGTCAAGACAGGAAAAGAGGGGAAGACAAAAATAGGTACAAGGACCACAAATAGTAGTAATATGGCAGATATTAATCCAAATTATTAATATATCAGTAATCACTTTGTTTTTTAATTTAATCTTTATTGTATTTTTTTACATTACTTTTTCACTTTGAATCTTAATGATCTAAGTGCACCAATTGAAAGACAGAAATTGCCAGAGTCGATCAAAAGCAAGGTGCAGTTGTATGTTGTCTATAGGAAACTCACTTTAAATATAAAGATAAATATAGATGAAAAATAAAAGGAGGTAGAAAAATATACCATGCTAACACTAACCAAAGGAAAACAGGGAAGGCTGTATTAACTTCAGGCAGAGCAGGCTTCAAAGCTTGCTCTGAAAGTTATCAGGGATAAAGAAGGGCATTACATAATGATAAAGGGGTCAGTTCCTCAAGACGACATAGCAGTTCTTGATATGCATGTACCTAACAATAGAGAGTCAAACTATATGGCGTAAAAACTGATAGAACTGCAAGGAGAAATAGATGAATCTACTATCATAGTTGGAACGTCAACACACCCCTGTCAGAAATGGACACATCCAGCCTCCAGAAAATCAGTAAGGACATAATGGAATTTTTTACAGTACCATCAAAAACTGAATGTAATTGACAACTGTAGAATTCTTCATCCCACAACAGCAGAATACACATTTTCTCAAGCTCATATACAACATTTATTGAGGTAGATCACATAAATAACAAACTTTAACAAATTTAAAACAATAGAAATTATGGATTGTCTGTTCTCAGACCACAGTGAAATTAAACTAGAAACCAATAACAAAAAGCTAACTGGGAAACCCCCACATATGTGGAGAATAAACAACACACTTCTATATAACACATGGATCCAAGAAGAAACCTCCAGTGGAATTTAAAAGTATTTTAAATTAAAGGAAAATGAAGACAAAACTGACTGAAATTTGTGGGATGCAGTGAAGGCAGTGCTTAGAAGAATGCACATATTTGGAAAGAAGAAATATCTGAAATCGACAATATAAGTTTCTACTTTAGGAAACTAGAAAAAGAAGAGCAAGTTCAATCCAAAGTAAGCAGAAGAAAAGAAATAAGAATTAGAGCACAAATCAGTGAATTTAAAAACAGGAAACCCATAGAGAAAATCAATGAAACCAAAAGCTTGTTCTTTGAAAGGGGGGCGATGTGATTAAGCCTATATCTGTTAAAGAACTTGGATTGATAATTAATAACATCCTCTAAAGGAGATCACTGGGCCCAGATAGGTTTATTGGTGAATTCTACCAACCATTCAGGGAAGAAATTATACCAGTTCTCTACAATCTCAGAGGATAGAAGCAGACAGAATACTTCAGACTCACTCTATGAGGCCAGTGTTACCCTAATACCAAAACTAGATAAAGACATCATAAGAAAACTACAGGCTAATATCTCTCATGAACATAGATGTAAAAATCCTCAACATAATATTAGCAATCAAATCCAAAGAGGTTTAAAAGTGTAATATTCCATAACCAAGTAGGATTTTTCTCACATACGTAAGACTTGTTCAATGTTTGAAAATCAATTAATGTAAATCCACTTCAGTGAATTGCTATAATTTTTACTTTCAATATGCAGTTATATTTTGAGTAATTAAAAACAAAAAAATTTATTATATCTTCACTTATTCCATTATTCCAGTGTTCTTCATTTTTCTGTGTAGATCTAATATTCTATCTGGTATTTTTTTTCCCCTTCTGTCTACAGACTTTTCTTTAAAATTCCTTTCAGAGGCCAGGTGGCTCAGTTAGTTGGAGTGTTATCCCCACACACCAAAGGGTTGCAGGTTTGATCCCTGGTCAGGGCACATACATAGGTTGTGGATTCGGTCCCTGGCCTGGGTACATATGGGAGGCATCTGATTGATGTTTCTCTCTCACATGGATGTTCCTTTCTCTCTCTCCCCGCCCCCCCTTCCTCTTGCTCCAAAATCAAGAAACATATTCTTGGGTGAGGATTAAAAAAAAAAAAAATTTTCTTACAGCACTTTTTTTTTTTAGTTACTTCATTCTATCTTGCATCATCTCTCCCAGAAAGTCTTTTGTAATTCTTACCTTTGTTCCTGTATATATTATGTGACATTTTTCTCTTGGTTGCCTTTAATATATCCCCCTCTTCAGCAGTTCCAGCAATTTGAATATAATACACATCAGTGTGTGTGGATTTGGAAGGAAGGAGGTCATGTTCTCTTGGTTGACTTTTTGGTTGACTTTCATTAGTTTTGGAATATGCTCAAGCCATTATTTCCTTAAACTTTTCTTCTACCCCATTTTATGTTTCCTCTACTTCTGGGGCTCCAATGACACATATTAGGTCATTTGATATTTTTCCTATAGGTCTTGGATGTTCTCCTTGGTCCTTTTTGCTTTTTGTTTCTTCATTCAGGATGATTCCCATTGAATAATGTTTAAGACCACTGATTCTTCCCTCAGCTGCTTTGAGATTACTGATGAACCAGTCAGAGCCATTCTTCATCTCTGTTATTTTGTTTTTCATTTTTATTGTTCTCTTTAATACTTTCTTATTCTTTCCATTTCTCTGCTGAGATTATCCATGTGATTTTGCATGTTGCCCACTTTTTCATTAGAGTTTTTGACATAGTAATCATAGTCATGTTAAATTCATTGTCAGATCATACCACCACTGTGGCCACATCTGAGCCTGGTTCTGATGACCACTTTGTCCCTTAGGTGTGTGCTTTTTTTGGATACCTCACGATGTCTTGTTTTTGAAAGCCAGGTATCTTTAGTAGGACAGTAGATGCAGAGATAAACAGTTTTTATGCTGGGATTTGGCACACCTTTCCTGGTGCTAGGCTTTTAATGTGAGGATTTGACTTAATGTATTAGAAGTTAGGCAAATTTAAGGTTTGTGGATTGTTGTGGTTAGTCCTGGGTATAGGACAGGTTCTATTCCTCTGGCAGTGCCTTGTGTTTAAGATGAGGACCGGTGGCCATAGGATGTTTTTCCTTCAGTATCCGCTCCACTCTCAGCTTTTTGTCTTCCCTTTGCACTGCCCTCAGAGAGGACCTCTTTCCATGTTTTCTTTCTGACTCTCTCCCAGAAGTATTTATTCTTCTGTTACTTGTTAACTTAATATGTGTTAGCTTGGTGATGGCAGCAGCGGCAGAGCTTTCCTTATGGTTCTGATTAAGACTAGTCTTAGGCAGGCACTGCTGCCCTGTGGCTTGGGAATGTGGCTTTCTCAGTGCCCCTAGCTTTTCTGGGGGAGGTATATCTGTTCCTGCTCCCTCTCCAGTTCTCTTCCCCCAACTACCATGGGTTTTCTGTAACGGTAGGTTTTGTGCTGTTGTCTCCAGTCACTTCAGTGAACTAGAATGTATTTGTATCACATAGTGAAGGGATTAGATGTTGAACCACAATTATTTCCAGTAATTTCCCTTAGATTTTTCCTATGGACATTTGTCCTTTGGGAATTTTATGTCTACTGATAGTAGTCTTAAGGGACTGGAAAATTAGTGGATCTTGCTGGATTGCCTGTCAGCTGTCCTGCACTGGATAATATCCTGCCTGTCTGTTTTGAGCACCAGAAACTTACAACACGGAGCAGAAAATTTCAGCTACTGGTTAAATCTTTTTGGTAAAAATGTACACTTAAAAGATATGATTGCTTAAAAAATTTTAAATTAGATTACAAAATTATTCTGTCACAAAGGAAGGACTTATTTCTTTTTAGTACTTAGTAAGCAGTATTTTGCTAGCTTATTTATAAGAGTATCAAGGAATTTCCCTGACACCATTGTTGATTAAACAATGGATAGACATTATTAACCAGGTCGGCTGGCTCAGCCTTTGAGCTGGCTTCTTAGAGGTCTTTAATTAGCCAAAAATATTGCTTAAGTTAATACAGTGAGAAACACAAAACTATATGCAGTGTTTCTTTGAAGCTATGCACAGCTGAGAATGGCTGCCACTTCATTACTTCTTACACCAAAAGTGGTTTTCAGTAAATCTCCCCTTTGTAAAATTCCTAGTGGAATGACTTAGGTAAATGGATAAAATTAGGGGAAAAATCCCCTCTTTGATTGCTACTCTCCTTTCATGCATTTGAATGAAGGGGGGATCTTCTTTGTTGAGGGAAATGGCATCCCCAGTGCGGAGAAAGGGTAAAACTAGACAGACCAGTGAATCAACTGATGACCAATAATAGGGTGACAAAAGCTGCCCACAGCAGGTCCTCATGCTTAGGCTTTCAGTTCTTAATCTAGGACACTTTTTAATTTAAGGCTGTGACTCATGGTTTCAGTTTTTTTCTTTTGTTTAATTGGAAGGATTGCAGTTTTGTTGATCTAAAGGTTCTCACTGAACACATACATACCTGTTGGTAGGGTGTGTGTTCTCATTAATTGTTTTACCAAGATAAGTTTTGTATTGATTAGAGCCTTTAATTTTGGGATAGTTAGTGCTAGAGAAACCCTTGAAAATCTTCAGTGAGAAGGAAACTTTTCCTTTCTTTAGACTAGAGGTTTAAGACTGGTATAGAATTTTTCTTTATTCTTAAATTGATTCTGAGGCCAACACTCTATCATATATTGTGAGACTCATCATCTCTTTTTCTTTTAAGAGCACATGGGAAGAAGGGACCAGAGAATACTTTTTCTCAGTTACATGGGGACCTGGCTGCTCGGAGACAGCTCCCCGTGGGTCATTTGAGCAGAGGCCCTGATTGACCTTTTGTTATGTGCTACCTTTTCAGGGATGTTTGTAAAACTAATAGTCTTGGAAGATGGACAGTGTGTCCCCTCTGGAGCAAAGGGCAACTTTGTTTGCTGTCACCCTCTGGGGCTTAGTTCAGGTAGGTTCGTATGTAGCCACTTGCAAAGGATTTGTGGTCCCTAAGCTCAGAGTTCCTCAGTTGGGACACAAACCCAGGATCCACCTGGGTTCCTTCACATGAGACTGCCAGATAAGGGAGCTAATGGAAACATGAAGCTCAGGCCCTCTGATATTCTGTGAGTAATACAGTCGTTTGTCTCTGACCCAAGAGTTTCGTGTCTTCTGAGAGCATCCATATAATAGCTTGCTAATAGGGCAAAATCTCAGCTTATTATAGTTATTGATACTGTCCTTAAACATTGCCCTGTATTAAAAAGTTAATGTAAAAAACTTGAAAAATAGGAAAAAAATCAGTTTTAATCCCATCAAAGATTATAATATTGGTAGTATTTTTATGTACATATTTTCATTTTTTAGATACATAGTTAACATAATTTTAATCTTACTGTAAAACAAAATTAAATCCAGCTTTCAATAATCAACATTCTTCTGACTGTACAAGTAACTCATGGTAATTATAGAAAATTAGAAAATTAATAAAAGAGAAAATTTTTTGTATGCTTATTGCTCAGAAATTAAGTTTCTATTACTGTTGTGTATATTTTCTTCCAGTATTTTAATGTACATTTATTATAAAGTTATAATGAGAACTATTATTTTTTATTCACTTAACATGTCCTATGTACTTTCCTATTTCATTAAATATTAAAAAATAGGCTGGCTTGCTTTAATGATTATAGTAGCTCATTCTTTGGGTGTCCATATAATTATAATCACTTTATAATCTTTAATCAGTTTTGGAAATTGATTATCTATTTGTATATTGTCTCTCTCTCTTACCGTCCCCTGCCCCATTTTGCTCCTTTGTGTCAGAACTTTTCAACATTTCTATGTGTTTTTCCTGTGCTCTTTTCTCTATTTTCTGTTTCTTTGTCTGGATATTTTATCCTGATGTATCTCCCAAATATTAATTTCTTCAGCTAAGTCTTACCTGCTTTTAAATGCATCTTTAAAATTTCTTAATTATATATTCCAGTTGTTGAATTTCCAGTTGATTCTTTTTATAGTTTCTAGTTATATGCTAAAATTGTTCAATGGCTTTTAGTTAGTATTAGACTATTAAAAATTAACATTGCTGATTATAAGTATTTTATCACACAAATTTGATATTTTAGAAGCATTTTAAAAAATAATGAGGCTTACTAGGGTAAACATATCGATTTTGTGGGCAGGGGACTTTAATGATGATGCTATTTTCCCATAGAGCATTAGATTAATAGAGTATTTAAGGTTCTTCATTTTATACTGGCAAATTTACATACCAGCTGGCACTCGAAGAGGGAACCAGATTAGATAAATCTGAGGTTCCTGTGAAACAAACATATGAAGATGGTCTGAGAAGGAGAAATAAATGTGTGAGTTGAGTATATAGATCAGTGATTTAAGCTTAGTTGGAATTTCATAGGGAGACAATACAGGCAGACATCATTTTACTGTGCTTTACAGATACTGCTCTTTTTTTTTTTTTCAAATTGAAAGTAAGAACCTCCACCAGCAAAAAGAGTATGACTCGCTAAAGGCTCAGATGATGGTTTACATTTTTTAGCAATAAATTATTTTTAATTAAGGTGTTCACATTGTCTTGTAGACATAACGCTATTGCATAGATAATAGACTATAGTATAGTATAGACACAATTTTTAAATGCACTGGAAAACCAAAAAATTTGTGTGACTTGCTTTATTGCACTGTTTACTTTCTTGTGGTGGTCTAGAACTGAACCCACAATGTCTGCGAGGTATGCCTGTATAGGGCGAGAGAAGAGCACCTGGGACTGAGCTTTGAGGAACTCCATTTCTTAGTGACTGAGTGGAAGACACTTCCCCAGAGAGTTGCCAGTGTTATGAGTCTTTTTAAAGAACTGATTTTGATACTGATTCTCTGTACTTGACCTATATTTTATTTTATTGACTTCTATTATCTTTATAATCACCTTTTTATTTTCTTTGGATTTATTCTTTTCTATTTTTGATTCCTTAAATCAGATGCTTGGCTTCTTAATATTTGAGGCCATTTTTCTTAAAAAATTGAAAAATAACCACCTGTTCAAGAACTGTTTCAATTACACCCCACAAATTTTGATAGGCAATATTTCATTACTGTTCTGTTCTAAGTATATTTTAATTTCCATGAGGATTTCATTTTGTCTCATGAACTATTTAGAAGTTAATTTTCAGTATTCTAAATCTATAAGGTAACTTTTTGTGTAATTTTTGGCTTAATTGCATTGTAGTAGAGGAAAGGACTTACATGATACAAGTCCTTTGGAATTATTGAAACCTGCATTCTAGTTTACTACATACGCACCTTTTATAAGTGTTCGATTTGTGCTTGAAATGAATGTGTATTTTTCAGTCTTTGGCCACAAAACTCTATATTTGTCCAGTAGATCAATCTTATTAAGTGTGTTGTTTATTTCTTCCCAGTACTGATTTTATTTTTATCAATAACCAAGAGAGAGATGTTAAAATGTTACCCAGTGCTGAGTTTGTCTGATTCTCCTTGATGATCTGTCAATTTTTGTTTTAATAGATTTTGTTTTTCTATATTCTGGATAATTTCCTTATCTCTGTCTTCTAGTTCATTAATCCTTTCTTTAGGTGTTTTTATCCTATCACTTAACATATTTAGTAATTTTATTTTTAATTCCAGTTTCTAAGCATTTTAGTTAATGCTTTTAAAAATTGATTTGGTATAGCCAAGTTTGATTCCTTTCTTATACTTTGTTTTTTCTTTTTTAATTTAATTTAATTTTTTGAGGTAGTTTTATTTTTTGTTTTTCATTGAATTTATTGGGGGTGACACTGGTTTACAAAATTATGCAGGTTTTGGTCCCATAATTCCATAACACATCATCTGTGCACTATATTATCTCTTTTCTTTTACTTTTAATTAATTTAAACATACTTACTCTACTGTACTCTCCTTTTTTCAATTTTTTGAAGGTTTGGTGGTTTTGTTACCTCATCCTGGTTTTTGTTTTGTCTAGATGGTTTCATATGTTTCATAATTTGGGGTTGTGTATTTTCTTCAGTGGAGCTCTTTATTTGTGAATCCAAAGAAAGGTGAGGTCCCTTTCAGCAAGTATCCTTCCAGTTTTTTTTAGTTTGCATCTATCAGGCTTATTGCTAGCCTGGGAGCAATTTTTATGTAACTTTTTCAACTTGGGAATGTCCAGACTACATGTTTAGTGTAATTTTTTTTTTTTATGTTTAGTGTAATTTTAAACCCCAAACTTGGATGAATTTCAGGCTCATGATTAGGAATTCACAAATTAGTTTACCTTTCATTCCACTCTTAAGTCCTTCTCAGTGGGAACCCTGATCAAGACAAGCTTCCCTGTCCTCAGCAGATGGGCTGTTTTTTTGTTTAAGCTAGTCCAAGAGTACACTGAAAATATAGCCTTTTGAGGGCCTTAGTCTTATCATAAGGGTCTTGATTCCAACTCCCTAATTCCTTTAAATCTCACAAGTGAGATCATGTGATATTATCTTTCACTAACTGGCTTATTTCACTTAGCATATTGCTCTCTGGTTCCATCCATGTTATCACAAAGGTTAGGAATTCTTTCTTTCTGCTGTGTAGTATTCCATTGCATAAATGTACCACAGTTTTATGATCCACTCATTTGCTGATGGGCAGCTTAAATTGCTTCTAGCACTTGGCTATCGTAAATTGTGCTGTTATGAACGTTGGGGTGCATAGGTTCTTTTGAATTGGTGTTTCAGGATATTTTTTAGGGTATAATCCCAGCAGTGGAATTATTGCCAGGTCAAAAGGCAGTTCCATTTTTAGTTTTTTGAGGAAATTCCCTACTGTTTTCCAAAGTGGTTGCACCAGTCTGCATTCCCAACAGTGTGCTAGGGTTCCCTTTTCTCCACAACCTCACCAGCACTCGTTTGTTGATTTGTTTATGATGGCCCTTCTGACGGGTGTGAATTGGTGTATATATACATACACATATATATATGCACACACATAATATACATATATACACACATGTGTGTATATATACATACATATATACATATATATCTTTTTAATCGTTAAGAACCTTTTTTAAAATTATTTTTTAATTGTTCAATTACAGTTGTCCCACCTTTTCCCCCTTGCTCTCCCCTGCTCCCCCACCCCCATTCCCACAGTCAATATTTTTTAGTGCAAACATTTTGTTCCAGCAACTAGAAAGAGTGTAGCACCTTAGGAAGGGCTGCTATTTAATGCAATCTGCAGTAATTCTGCTAACCTTAACACCTAACCCCAGGAAGTAATGTCCCAAATTTGGTCTACACTGAGTTTTACTTTGACAGGTCCTCTCTTGAATGGGTATAATTTGTTCTATATTGTTGTAGAACTCTGCTTAGGATTATGATATACGATTTAAAAACACTTTATTTTGATTTTTAAGGAAATAAATGGGCCTCTGGTCAGGGCATAGTGCAATTTATTGCCTGTGATATTGAAATCTTACACTGTTTCCCTTTCTTTTTCCTTAACACATACTTTTTCTTTTAGAGAAAGATTTGCCTTTGTTTTTGTAGGTGTTAGCCTCTTAAGAAGTATAGTCATAACAGCCTATTAATCTGATAGATTTTTAAGATTGTGCTCTTGGAAGAAATAGTGATGAGAGACTGCTAGTGATGATTAGACCGATTGAAGCCAGAGGCTTAATTAGTGCTGACAGACAGACCTTATCACGTGGAACACTTCCATCTTCAACTTGAGAAAGACTTGCCCTTTGCCATGCTTACAACCGGATTTGAGCTCATGTTTTCTTTTCTTGCCATGTCTTTCTCCCTGAAATTGGCTAGTAGACTTCTTTGCATGTAAAATACCTTTGGTACTAAAGTCTTCTAATTTAGTTTTTCTTTCTTTCTGGAAAGCACACTGAAGATTGCTTCCAGATATTTTGCATTAGTGAATGTAGATTTTCTAGCAACAGGACACCTATCTAAAATGCCTGAGTTGATTTTTAGAAAAATCAATGAGATTTCATTTTCTGCATGAAAATATTTATTTTGGAAAATGTATGTTGTTGCACAGCAAGTGGGTAAAGCTCAGACGCGAGTTCTTATCCAGCACTTCCTCTCTGGGAGTGACCCAGAGCTGGCTTGCATGGCCCTCCCTGCTGCTTCCCCGAAACAGCCCTAATGAACTGAGTGCCGTCACAGGTAAGCTTTACTAATAATAAAACAGGACATTTATAAATGATTTACTTTTTAAAATATAAGTAAGTACCTATAATATCATCATTCAATTTCTTCCTTTCTATATGGGAAGGAAAAAAAGAGTGTTTAAACTCAGCCCCGCCTTTTAACCATCTGATGCTGCCTGATATGAGCCAGCTCCCGTTGATGTGATATTTGGGAAGTTACACTGTCTTTTTTCCTCATCCCCAAAGTCTGGTTTTGTGTTTTTTTTGTCAGAATTGGAGCATGCCACCAGAGGGGTTTTGCATGAGAATATCCTCTCCCTCCCACCTCAAAACAAACAAAACAGAAACAAACAATAGTCATTGCTTTGAAAGTGCTGTCAGAGTTTAATTTAGCAATGTCTAGCTAATTGCTTTCCATAGTGGTGTTTTTGCTAATACTTCACATTTTGTGGTTTCTCTAGAAAGGACCCTGAAAGACACTATTGAGCTGAGAATGCGCGGGGGTTTGGGGGGTTGTTCTCACTGGTCACTTTGCTGTGGTTTAGACAGAGCAAGGCTGCTTCACTGCTAGGCTGTCAGCCACCTTGTTTGATATTCTCCCTGCCTTTCCTCCTTGCCCCCTGAGGACAGAGAGAATGCTTGTAGCCTCTCTTAGCTTTGTAATCGCCGCAAGTGATGTCGGTCCTGATTACCAGTGTGTCAGACTCCCATTCTCAGACAAGGGGGGTCAGCTCCCCAATGAAGAGTGGAAATGAACTTGACATGGATGAAGGAGGCATCATAACCTTGGCTCAGCAAATTGACCACAATTGGGTTACTATTAAATACAAAAACAACAACAGCAACAAAATTTTAAGCCAATGAGCTGGTAAAAAAAAGCCTTACATAACTCACTGAAGCAGGTTTGGGTTTCTTCTGGTTCAAGTTTTCTTGCCTCTTTGATAATCAAACGATCTGAAGAAAGGTATAGAGTTTCAGGGGAGAAGCTGCATGATGGGCTCACAATAGAGCCACTTACAAAGGGCCCTTTTATTAGCTTACACAGTATCTGCATCATTCTTAGTCTCTGGCTTTACTACAAGGCTCCATTTAAACTTAACCCAACTTGCACACTTAACTGATCCAGGAATTACTCAATATAACCAGCCAGCTACTGTAGCCTTTTTTCCCGTTTGATAAGGGGATGTAACACAATGTGCTTTACAGTTCTTAAATGACTCCATTTTTCCCTTTCAGATGTGGTGCTGGTATGACCTTTTGTTCTTAATAAAATTTCACATGGTTTGATTATATTTTTTAAAAGTATAAACAAACACAATATTGATGCCCTACCCTTCGAGTTAAATTTTAAAATTTTGTAGATGATATAGAAATGGAATTCATGTCATAATATTTACACAGCTGATTTTAAAAACATTAGATATTATTATTAACTATTAGATATTATTAAATCAGGTCTAAAAATATTTTCTTTATTTTTGAGTGAGGTTTTGATACAATTCCTACTAATACTGCAGCATTTTACTTCCACTCTTGCACACTTCTGGTTATCTGCTGGTGTTTATGCTATTTCTAGTACCACAGGGCTAACACACTAACCAAGGGATACTTGGTTAGTCCCCTGAATGGGGGAGGAGAGAGGACAGAGTCCTGAGGCTGTATTTGGTAGCACATCACACTTTGGACTCACACCTCAAAATAGTGGCTTTCAGACTTTACTAGGAACAAAAATTGTCAGAATGTTGATAAAAATGCAGGTGCCTGGGCCCTACCCCCAGAGACCCTGCTTCACTAGGTCTGGTGGGGGAAGGGGGTGCCGAGAATGTGCATTTTAACAAGCACCCTGTTGATTCTGATGCCGATTGTCGTGGACCATACTGAGACCCATGGTCCTAAATTCACCAGGGAATGTTGGGAATAGTGATGTCCCCCCTGCTGGGCCTGTTGCCTCCCGGTAAGTGGGGGCCACCTTGGGTGGAGTGGCCCCTGGTGTGATTTTCCAGAGCTATGAGTCGCAGGCAGAGAAAGATGCCTCTAGTACTTGTAGGGTTGAAGCAGGGAGCATCCGTCTGTGCTGCTTGCTTCCGAGGCAGGGCTCCACCGCAGGCATCCTGTTCCCAGGGACAGGCTTCACTGGGGGCTGGCACCGGCTGTTTGACAGTGTCATCTCACTTCCATCCCAGCTTTGCATGTGATGGGAATTTCAGCGTGGTTGTATCTGCAATATTTAATCTGAACTTCTGTCTCCAGCCTCCTTCCCAACCCCTGTTCAAGTAATTTTAGCTTTTTAGGAAACTTTTTTCCAAAGGATTTCCAATGAGCTATAGGTGATCAAGAAGCCTTTGGGGAATTATGGATGTAACACATTTGTTCATTTTATGAAGATGACAGGCAGGGGAAAATGTGCTGATGACACCACTGATGTTCATGGCACTTTGCCTGAGGTGCTGGGTGGGTTCTGCTTCTAGACTTCACCTCTACGTGTAGTTGGAGGACTTCTTTATTAAGAGAATTTATTTTTTTAATTTATTTTTCAATTACAGTTGACATACAAAATTATATAAGTTTCAGGCGTACAACGTAGTGATTACATTTTTATAGAACTTGTGAAGCAATCCCCCCAATAGTCTAGTACCCAGCTGGCACCATACATAGTTATTATAATGTTATGGACTGTATTCCCTATGCTGTACTTTACATCCTCGTGACTAATCTGTAACTACCAATTTATGTATCCTAATCCCTTCACCTTTTTCACCCAGCCCCCAACAGCCCTGCCATCTGGCAACTGTCAGTCTGTTCTCTGTATCTATGAGACTGTTTTTGTTTTGCTTATTATTTCTTTTCATTATTAGATTCCACATATAAGTGAAATCATGGTATTTGTCTTTCTGTCACTTAGCGTAATACCCTCTATGTCCATCCATGTTGTCACAAATGGCAATATTTCATTCTTTTTTATTGTTTCGTGGCATTCCATGGTATCTATGTAGCCATATCTTCTTTATCATTTATTGATGGACACCTAGGTTGCTTCCATACCTTGGCTATCAAATAATGCTGCAACAAACATGGGGCGCATCTGTCTTTTTGAATTAGCATTTTGTACTTCTGTGGATAAATACCCAGATGTAGAATTGCTGGGTCACAGAACTAGAGAATACAGCTCCCCTATAGTCATCATCCGTTTTCCAAAGTTAGGAAGATTTATCATATTTGGGGGCAGCTTTTTGTTTTTTCTTCAATGTTGCTTGCCGTTTGTCTAATTGGTTCAGTTTTGGAATGAATAGAACTTGAGATGCTTTGCTCAGGGCCTGAGTGCAGTGTTCATGAGTAGTGATCTGTGTATGTCCTTGTCAGGAATGTGTTCCAGAAGACCTGGAACTGAAGAAGAAGATTTTTGCTCAGTTAGATGGAATCATTGGTGACGACGTTGTCCTCAGCAGCTCCACCTCCTGCCTCTTGCCTTCCAACCTGTTTGCGGGGCTCATGCACGTGAAGCAGTGCCTTGTGGCTCATCCTGTGAGTACGTCAGACCTGGAGACTGAGCACATCTCATTTTGGTTTGGGGGAGCAACACATTTGGTTTAGTAGTATTTTTTAACTGTTTTGTTAAGAAATTATTCATATACCACACAATTCAAATCATACAATTTAATGGCTTTTAGTATATTTAGAGAGTTGTGCAATATCAGCATTTTTAAAAAGAATTTTATCCAAAAATTTTTTGGATTGTATCTGCATACCTAATGCATAATGGGGCAGAATGAGCAATCCTTACAGACTTTTGTCCTCAAGTAACTGGCTGTTCGGCCAAGGAGAGAGGATACTAAACTAATAATTCCCCTACCAAAGAAAAAGTCCATGTTAAAATAATGTGTATACTGGATTTTATAGATTTTATAGACCTGTCACTTGTACTATGTAGTTTACTGTATAGGATGAGTTTTGCTAAAATGCAGATTCTGAGTCTCACTCCTCAGATTTCAGTTCAGCCGGAACCCCTCCTTCTTGTCGGTCCTGTCCCATCGTCGTAATTACCTGGACAAACTTATTCTCTGGGCATGCCTTATGAGGTGTATTGGGTAATGAGTTTAAAGTTGCCATGCAAGCACCCAATAAATCTTCTTGAGATTAATGTGTTAGTATAAGCAATCAGAGAGGGGAGTCATGAATCACTTGGTGGATGTTTGAGTCCCAGCCGTGACCTCAGTATGACCTTGGAGAACCCGGATGATCTGTTGGACAGAAAAGCTAGCTTAGCTCAAATCATCAGGAGTATGACAGTGTAGGATGACGGCCACACCTTTAGCACCATCAGGCCATTGGAGGTTAAGGCTTGGGAGAGGCTACACCTAAAGGCCGGGCAGACCAGATATAGTCTGGTTGGGCCTAGAGAGAGAAGAATGTTTGAGTCTGGGAAAGAGTATAAAAAAGACCCTAGGCCAAGAACACGTGTGGTGTGTGCAGAACCGTGAAGGGTGCCAGCTGGACTGGAAGAGCACACATAACTGGGAAGCCGGAGGGAAAAGTGAGAAGTATGGGGAAGGGTTGGGCTGTGGAGAACCAGAGTTACTCTGAGGAACTGGGACTGGCTCAGGGACAAAGCAGCGTGGTGATGTGGCTCAGATGCTGCCTTTGGATGGTAGTCTGAAGGTGGCACAGAGAGGGGCAGCCAGTTCACAGAACCTGGGACAGCATTCCATGCGCGATTGACCCCAGGTGAGGCTGGGGCCCATGGAATTGAGAGCGGGGAAGTGCTTTCTGAGCAAGAGCAGTTTAGAGTCAGGAGGTCCCAGGTTGGCTCAGGGAGGTAAAGGAAAAGAGTGAGTCACAGATGCAGGCTAGATGTATAGGCTGCAAGGAGGGACAACTTGGACCACCGCTTACAGGACTGTGTGGTTTGAGATGTCTAGATGTCCTGTTACAGAAGTATAATGGAAAGTGTGAAGAGTAATTATGAAATAAGGAAACTTAAACCCATAGAACATAGACTAAAACCAGTCACGTTTACTTTTCATTAAATACAGGTGAATTAGCACCATAGGTCCTAAAGACCACGTCCCATGAAGCATGTCATGTCTTTGCTTCTGTGACATTTCTATGTCCATAAAAACCCTTAGAAACCCGAAACCACTTAGTAGATTGTTAATTGTTTCATTGAAGTTCAAGGCTCCTACTTGAAAGCTCATAATGTTTAACCAGTATTTTTACTTTTGAGGCAGTTTAGAAAAACAACTAAAATTGTTCAGAAAATACCTCCTAAGTCCTTTGACAGGACTTGATCAATGTCACTAATCATCAGGGAAATGCAAATCAAAACCACAATAAGATATCACTTCACACCAGTCAGAATGGCCATCATTAATAAATCAACAAAGAACAAGTGCTGGCGAGGTTGTGGAGAAAGGGGAACCCTTGTGCACTATCGGTGGGAATGCAAATTGATGCAGCCACTGTGGAAAGAAGTATGGAGATACCTAAAAAAATTAAAAATAGATCTAACATATGATCCAGCGATCCCACTTTTGGGTATTTATCCAAAGAAATCAAAACCAGTAATTCAAAAAGATATATGCACCCTGTATTCATTGTAGCATTATTTACAATAGTCAAGATATAGAAGCAGCCTAAGTGCCCATCAATACACAAAAGGATAAAGAAGATATGGTCACACATATACAATGGAAAATTACTTGGCCATAAAAATTGAAATCTTGGCATTTGCGACAGCATGAATGGACCTAGAGGGTATTATGCTAAGTGAAATATGTCTGACAGAGAAAGAAAAATACCATATGATTTCAAAACAAATGAACAAACAAAACAGAAACAGTCTCAAAAAAACAGAGGTGGGGTTGGGGGAGGGTGAACAAGGTAAAGGGGAATATAGTCATAATACTATGGTGAGTTTACATGGTGACAAATAACTACCAGAATTAGTGGGGTGATCACATTATAAGGTATCACAATGTTGAATCACTATATTGTACACATGAAACCAATATAACCAAAGTGAGATTGTATACCAACTATACTTAAATAAAAAATAACTTAAAAGAGACTTTTACCGCATCTGTTCAATTTTAACATACCAGTGGGTGAGCTCATGCTTTACTCGTGTTCTTCTTTCCCACCAGCACATTGTCTCTGACTAGTTGCTTGGTCAGTAACTGTTGAATAATAATGACATTTCTCTTCTTCATACCATTCCAATATTGCTTGGTTTTACTTATTTAATCAAAGACAAACAGCACAGTCAATGTCAGTCTAGACATCATTGTAAAAACTAACCTTTCGTTACTTTTATTAATTATTTTAAACCAAAACTGACATTAGTAAGCAAATTAAATCACCCAGGTTGACCATCTTTAGAATTTTATCCCTTTTTTCTTCTGTGCTGGTGTCACCCACCTCTGGCCTGACCATTCCACTGACCTCTGGAAAGGACAAAAAGCATCTTGGACAATTCAGTCTTAGCCGGCCTGGCAGCACCTACAGGACCCAGAACCACTGGTGATCTTTGAGGAGCTACCGGGTTTTCTGTTCAGCACTGCTGGCCTGATAGAAGTGGCTGAGAGTGTCAGCCTACAGGCCACTGCCCGCAGCTCAGCTCGCTGCTGGTCACTGGGGTCCTCTGCACCGACGGGAAGCAGGATATAGGAAGAGGAAGCTTGTTCATGCCCTGAGAGACTGCTGTCTCTGCCCTTCCACTGAGGGGCCACCTGCCAGCAGGTTTCGACATCACACATGTTCTTTTGGGCACCTTTCTTGTGGGTGTCTCAGCACTGGTGGGGGGTCGTGCTCTCTCTCAGCTCCCAAGTAGTTGAAAATGGGATTTAGAGGGGGAGGAAAGAAACAGGTACAGAGGGGTGATGATACAGCCATTCTCCAGGTCCC
Source organism: Mormoops blainvillei (assembly GCA_004026545.1). Classification (NCBI taxonomy): domain Eukaryota; kingdom Metazoa; phylum Chordata; class Mammalia; order Chiroptera; family Mormoopidae; genus Mormoops; species Mormoops blainvillei. The sequence goes on along the minus strand of PVJD01000184.1, from coordinate 180,687 downwards.
GACATTCTTCCTATCTGATGTTTTTATGCTTCCTTTCCCTATCTGCCTGTCTCCCTGCAGAGGTGTAGAGGGCTTGGGGATGGCCGTTTGGCAGTGGGGAAATATTTGCTAGTGACTGTCCGAAGGTTGAGTTTGGTACAGTCCCTCTTGGTGCTTAGCATCTACATTAGATTCCAAAAAACCAACCCAGGTTTGCACTGAGGGTTTCAGCCACACTTTAATAAAGGTTTTCCCTTTTTCCTTCCTTATTCCTGTTGGGGATGTGATGGTCCCATAGGGCTTATGGGGCCTCATGAGCACACCCAGTGCTGTCAGTGCCACCCTGCTGCTGCCTTGGAAGGACACACGCCAGCCCACAGGGATTTCATCCCTGAGTGGGAGGAGCTTCCAAAGACACAGCTCTAACCTTGTTACCAAGCTGGAGCCGGACCGCTGTGGGTGCGCAGCCAGGCCCGCCTGCACAGGCGCTCAGGCTGCTCCCACCCAGCACTCCCCGCCACGCATGCACCTTCTCCACCGCATTCTCCCTCCTGACCCTAAGCCTCTTTGTCCTCATGTGATGGTCCCTGTAACATTCCACTCTGGGTTTGCTATGTGTGGAGGGTGCCCATGTCTGTGTCCCACACACTGCATAGCACTACCTGTTCCAGATTTCCAGCTTCCTGGTCCTAGGGGCCACCTATATTTTTTCACTCTGTGTAGGGAAAGTTCAGAAGGTGGGTGGTTGTCACTGATGAAAGGACTTCACTATGTAAATTACCAAAATACTGAGAGATGAAATTCTCTGAGCCAGCTGTAAACAAGAACCCCTTCGTTTTTGCACCCATGTTGTAAGAAGAGGAAGAGTTCACCTGGACAGGAGTGCCTGCACCGTGGGGGTGTGAGTGGATCTTCTGGAGAAGGGACAGCCTGCCTTTCCTCTGTGAGGTTAACTTCTTTAATCGGCTGCAGAGAGAATAAACAGGCCTCTGTGTCCGGGCTGTGCTATCGCCCGATCACATGCCTCCGGCTCAGTTCCAGATTCGGGCAAGGCTTTTCATGAGGTGAATGAAGAAGGGCCCCTGTGCCGCCCAGCTCAACCTGAGCTCTCAGACAGTCCCTGTCTTGTGCCTCCAACAGGTCTCAGGCCGGGCACCATTGTGGTTAACCTTTAAAGACATCACCTTCTTTTCTCCTCTGTTTTCCCCATTTCTTTTTTTTTTTTAATTTTTAAAAACTGTTCACCTGAGGATATGTTTATTGAGAGAGGAAGGGGGAGAGAGAGAAATGTCAGTTGGCTTCCTTCCATACTCACCCTGACCAGAGAGCGAACCCGCGACATTTCAGTGTAATAGATGATGCTCCAGCCAGCTGAGCCACCGGTCAGGGCTGTTTTCTCCATTTCTTGAGGGCCTGTTTCTCTATCTTCCTCATAGACTGACAGCAGAAGGCCTGTCTTGCATCCCTGTCAGAAAGGAAAGAACATTTTAGAAAGTACCCGTTCTTTCCTTTTTAGTGGAATCACCTACATTGGTTTTCCCTCTTCTTCCTTTCTCTCATCTGTACTACATTAAATGTAAGGGGCACCTGTCACGATTGTCAGGATCCTTCTCTGAGCCTGGAATAGGGATTAATTTCCTGTCACGGGGAGGTGCTGTGGCAAGAACAACCTCAGGCCCTTGGAGGTCCTTTCCCAGCAGACTATCAGGGTGAACCTGAGGACACAGCAAAGCACCAAACCATGTAGCTGTGGCTTCTATAGTAGGTGCTGGAGAATTGCTGTAGGACTCCGTGCCGAAAGTGGTCTGATCAGGGCCCTGCTTTTAATAAAAAAATTTTTTTCATTGTGATAAAATACGCATAACATAACATTTACCATCCGAACCATTTTAAGTGTTCAGTTCAGTGACATTAAGTACATTCACTCTGTTGTACAACCATCACCACCATCCATCTTGAGAACCCTTTTTATTTTGCAGAACTGAAACTGTGTCATCATTAAGCAACTCCCAGTTTCCATCTCAGAGACCTTAGCAACCGTCATTCTCCTTTCTGTCCCTGTGGATTTGACAGCCCCACCTTACAAAGAGTCACCCTGGCAGGGGCAGGGAGGGTGAGCCTGCAGGGAGGCCAGTGAGGAGAGGAGTGCCAGAACTCAAGTTGGAAGTGATGGCCTGAGCCAAGTGCATAGTAGAGGGAATGATTTTTTGAGAGATGTGAATATAATTGAGAGGACTTTCGTCACTGATAGAAAGTGCATGAGGTGAGGGAGAGGCAAGGACCAAGGATGCTTCTGGTGGTACTAAGTTAGGTGTTCTTATCAAGGTAGGGAGCTAAGAAGAGGAACATGTGTTGGGATGGAGAGATGTGAGCTTAATTTATGACGGGTTGTGAGATGCTGAAGGCAACGTGACCGGTACACAATTGCTAACATGGGCCTGGAGTGGGAGGTGCGCTGTGTGTGATGTCTCAGCATCTTGGTGGCTCTGATGCCCTGACAAGCCCTCCCGGGGGGCCACGGGTACAGCCTGGAGCACCATCACCCAGAGAAAGTGTGGGCAGCAGGAGAGTCTGCAAGGAGGATGGAGACAGGGAACTACCAAGTTTATGTAGAAATGTTTTTTAACTGTTTGTCTCCATCTGTGTTTTGCTACATGGAGCTTACAGCACTGAAGAGACCCAGAGCCCAGCATCCCTGCTGTACAGCAACATAAAGTTCATCTGACACAGGCATGCTTCCAGTTCTTATAATTCTGATCTTTGAAAAGGCCAGAGATGAAAGGTTTTTGTAATAAGAATTCAATGATTAAGGCAGGAGACAAGTGACTCCAGTGAGGCATTGATTTAATTTATTTGAAAACAGGTGCCATCCTCTCTCACTTCCTTTTTAGTTACTTATTTTTTATTTATTGATTTGAGAGAGAGAGAAACATCAGTTTGTTGTTCCATTTAGTTATGCTTTCGTTACTTGATTCTTGTATGTGCTTTGACCAGGGATCAACGCACAACCTTGGAGTATTGGGACTACACCCTAACCAACTGAGCCACCCTGCTAGGGTCTCTCTCACTTTCTAAGAGGACTAAGGGAGTGTGACCAGGATAGGCCAAGAGCAGGAGCCTTTGACATTGTGTATGGACCAGCCACCTGTTCCAGGCAGTGTTCTAGGAGAAATATATTTTCTTCTCCATTTCTGTTGTGTCATTTTAAAATGGATGCTTCTTTGTAGTTACTTGGTAACATGAGGTTCTGCCAGTTTCCCCCGATGTATAGAGGAAAAACAACCTACAGGGAGCACTTGGGAAACGGTTTACTGCAGCGCATGAGGCTAGTTGTGTTGTGTTAAGTGATATTCTCTGTTGACATCCAATAACTTTCTGGTACATCTTCAAAGTCAAACAAGAAAACCAAAGCGAAACGTTTCAGTGCTGGGCTACACACACATTTCTGTCAGGACCCGCTCCCGAGGACAGGGTCTCCTGTCCCTGACCATGAATGCAGGTCAGTGCTGTGGACAGGTTCTGGGGCTGTGCAATGTATAGGGTGAGGTCTGCCTGGAGAGGCCGATGTTTAACACTCAACATTGGAAACTTAAGGAAACGCCAAGTCTTGGGAAGATGCTGGCAGTTGTTCCTAATGGACACAGTAGAATTGCAGGACCTGCAGCGACTGTCCTGGGAAGACATGGCTCAACAGGGGTGGCTGGGGTTGATGTGAAGTCTACACAGCTAGTAGCATTGAAAACCCCTAGAGGTCAGGGGTTTGGGAATGGCTGTAATGGATAGGATGGTGGTCTGAACGAGACTCCAAATTTCAACTCCTATGTTGGTCATGATTCTTTAAACAAAACCATGCAATCTGGTGCTGGAGTTCTTTTTCTCTCTCTCTCTGTTGTGAACTACTCTGTTTCTCAAGTTTGTTGAATCCAAGGGGCCCTTCCAGGAAGGAATCAGCCTATTTGACCATACGCCATAGGGGAACAGGGTCTGCAGAATGATGCGCAAACTTCGGAGCTCTGTTAACTGTTTCCCTCACTGTGTCCCATAAGGTAAATCCCCCGTATTATGTCCCGCTGGTGGAGCTGGTCCTGCACCCAGAGACAGCCCCTGAGACAGTGGATAGGACCCATGCCCTGATGCAGAAAATTGGACAGTCTCCGGTCAGAGTCCTGAAGGAGGTCGACGGCTTTGTCCTCAATCGCTTGCAGTATGCAGTCATCAGCGAGGCCTGGAGGCTGGTGCAGGTACGCAGGCTGTTCTGGCCAGTAGGGACGGTCACAGGGGCACTCTGAGGGAGGGTGGAAGTGGGGATGATCAGAGGGCCGAAGAGGGGATGGTCTGAATGGAGGGCGGAAGCCTGGCCAGTGTGAGTAGAGGTGGAAGTGGCAGTGAGTGAGGGGCAGAATTGGCTGTAGTTTCTAGCCAAGAGTGGAAGCAGAGCAGAAACAGCTCCCTGGCTGCCTTAGCTGTGGAAAGGCAGCGCTCAGGCCTTCTTGCTGTTTCTGGAAACTGATGGCCAGCTCTTCTCTCAGGTGTAGTGAAAATGGAAACAAAAATAAACCATCAGCGTAGTACTCATTGTTTCAGAGATGCTCTGTTATATGGAGTCTTCTGGTATTGGACATGTTGAGTGACTTTTCTGCCCCTCCCTATAATTGTCACATAATTGTCTTTAGGAGACATATTCCATTCCCCATAGACTCAGACCCCATGCCTCCAGAGTTATAATTTTTCAAGAGAGAAAACACGTATTTCAAGTAAAGTACACATCTGTCCACTAAAGAAATCCAATGTATTTCAAGAGCTTGAGGAAAAAATAATTATAATCCTTACACTTGTTAGTAACAGGCTTGTCTTACATAGAAACAGACATTATTTATATCTACACATTTACCTCATTCTCTAATTGAAAGATCTTGCATGAGACCTAAGAAGTGTCCTCGCTGCCCACACTCCCATCCACATTTGTATGGGGACGTGGTGCCCCAGGACTAAGAGTACAGGGCTGGGTTTGGGCTCGGGGGTGACAGCACTGCCACCTGCAGTGTGCCCACTGCTCCTGTCTGACTCCTGTTCAGGCCTTCGGGTCCCAGCCTGTGACAGGGACAAAATCACCACTTCCACAGCTCCCCAGTGCAGGGTGTAGTGACCCTCCTGCCTCCGTTTGGCATTCTGTCACAGCCCTGTGAAGTTCATCACCTGACCTCATTGCCCAGTACCTTTGCCACATGACAGCTGCAACTTTGTGTCCTCACGATTAAAATCCACTTAATACTCTTATATCTGCAAGACAGTGCTTGGGGTTTCCACCATTAAGTTTGCAGTTTTAATTTCTTAGAAATTGTAGGATGTCTTGAACATCAGCTGGTGGTAGGGTATTTGAAAGAAACACTGACCTAAAAGCACCCTCTTGGAGATCTATTTAAAATATTTCCACTTGTCTAGAGTAGGGGAACAATATCATAGATACAAGGAAAATTCAGTATTACGTTAAAACATTGTGAGGCATTTTAAGGTCATTTTTACTTTTATTTGTAAGGTATCTTAGTGCCCTGAAGACAGAAAGAAAAGCCCTGAGTTAAATCTTGCTTTCTCCAATCTGAGAGATGTGAGCCACCTCCAGGGAAAACTTAGAGAGTCTGGTAAGGGAACTGGGGTGGGAATCACGCACAAATGATTCCGTTTTGACCTCAGAGTGAAACTGGCTGCAAGTCGGAAGCCCCAAGCTGGGAAGAGCCACAGAGGATTCTACTGTCCCCTTCACTGGCTGGGGAGGTGGGAAGGTGGAGTGGTCATGGAATTTTTCTGCTTTGTCGGTTCTTCCCGTTGCTTCATTTTGCCCACCTTTCTTTTGACTGTCCTGTTTGCAGGGGCTAGTGGCAGACAGAGTATGGTCTGCTGGTTTTCAGGGACAATACACCTTTTGAGAAAGGGAATCCCACATGTTTCTCTGTACTGGCCGCGGTGGGATTCAATGAAGGAATCAAGTGCTGAGTGGTTTTAAGGCAGTTTTTTCACACATTCAGTGTGAATGTGGCAAAAGGAGAAGAGGCCACAGAAATGAGATTAACAAAGCACATAAATAGAACTCAAAGAATTGCCTTTGGTGGAAGTCTACGAGATAATTCACTTAAAAAAAAAAAATTGAACCCTGGCTGCATGGCTCAGCTGAAGCATCATTCCATGCACCTAAAGGTTGCTAGTTCAGTTCCTGGTCAGGGCATATACCTAGGTCATGGTATTGATCCCCAGTTGGGTTGCATATGGGAGGCAACCGATTGATGTTTCTCTCTCACATTGATGTTTCTCTTTCATTCTCTCTCTCCCCCTTCCTCTCTATTTAAAAAAAAAAAATCAATGGAAACATTTCCTTGGGTGAGTGTAAAAAGAACAATAAAAAAAAGTAAATAAAATAAAGTTGATCTATAGACTGTGAGAATGAAGGCAGATGTAAAAACCAGAGGTCCTTCTGTCCAGGTTGGGGTGACGGTGGAGTGGAAGAGCTGTGGGGCATCCCCGAGCTCTGTTGGGAAGACTTACAGTGATAGTGAAGTGCCCCCTGTGGGGGCCAGAGCTTAAGGGGAGGGACTATGGAAGGAGGGTGGAGCCACTAGTATTGCAACTGCTTTTACTATCCCTGCTCAGGGACAGCTGCTTCATTGGCCTTCCAGACACGGAGGGCCACAGGCACACTGGACATGTACCTGTTACCGAAGTAGTTGCTTCCCAGGACAGAGAAGCCATGGGTTTTACTCCACTCGTGTGGGGCAGCTCCTGCTGAGCATGTGGCCACTTCCGGGCCCTGCGCCCCAGTAGAGATACCACACCCTGCCTCACTCCGCTGGGAAGAGTAGATCAGTATTTCTGCTTCTTAGGGGGGCTGGTTTAATTCTTGACTTTATTGCATGAATTCCTTGAAAGAAAACCTTTGCCTCTTGGTGGTCTGTTTCCGCTTCAGGTGTTGAGAGTGAGGAAAGGGGAGAATGCCTCCTCAGAGCTGCCCCTTCACCTCAGCACATCCGTACATATGCAGCAGGCCAGCCAGGGCTAGGCTTAGATGACACCGCTTTGAATCACAGTTTCAGAACCACTTAAACTTGATAGGATTTGGGGTGTTACAAGTTCATCTCAAAACATTTAAGTGCAGCTTTATTGCAAAAAGGAGCAAAGTTGGGGAAGTTTTATAGTAAAATTGAAGACTTTTATGTATTTTAAGTTAAAAAGATCCAAAAACCTTACAGAGTTTTTCTTTCCATGACATACTTTTCCTGGGGTGGGCTTTGTGTGTGGGTGGAAGCCCCTGAGGCTCAGCCTGGGTGTGCGGGGAGAGAGAGCTGAGGTGAGTAGGAGTCGCCCCACTCGAGGACTCATGGGTACCTGTTTACTTTCTGGATTCACAAAGCACCTTGAAATTTGGCAGAACTTTGACCTCAGCCAGTGCTATCCAACCTGTGTAGGAAAGGTACAAGGTGACTTGATTCCAGAGCTCTAAGCAGTATTGTATGGGCAGGAGCTTGTGTACATTTGTCCTGACTTTTTGGGTACTGGGTCAGCAGTGGATCAAGGAATACTATTCCCTAATGGCTATGTAAACAGTTCTGCACAAATCAAATCCAGCTGTGGATTTCCAGGGGTCCCGCCCCCACACTGGGTTGTGAGCTGGAGTGGGACAGGCAGGGCCCTGGCCAGAATGATGGCCTGCATTCCTGCCCAGCCCTGTTGGTATCCTGATATGGGTGTCAGAGAAACAGATTAAGCTGCTTTGCCACTTGCTAGCTCTACTGATGTGGAGGATACTTTGACAGACTTTCCCATGTTGAACAGTCTTGCATGCCTGGAATAAATCCCACCTAGTTGTGGCGAGTCGTTCTTTTCAGACACTGCTAGATTCGATTTGCTTATGTTGAGAATTTTTTGCATCTAAGTTTGGAAGAGATACTGGTCTGTAGTTTTCTTTTTCTTTCTTTCTTTCTCTTTGTTTTATTTTGATATCAAGGCAGTACTGCATAGATATTAAGGTGAGAATATGTAAAATGAGTTGGGAAGTTTTCTGTCCTCTTCTGTTAATTCTTCGTTTGGCGAAATTCTCTAGTGAAACCACTTGGGTCTGGAGAGTTCTTTTTAATTACAGATTTTACTTCCTTAATGGCTCTAGAACCGTTTAGGTTATCTGTTTCATCTTGGTTGAGTTTTGGTGGTTTGTGGTTTTTGAGAAATTGGTCCATTTCTTCTGAGTTGTTGAATTTATGAGCATAAAGTTGTAGGTGGAACGCTCTCATTATCCTTTCTGTGACTGCAGGGTCTGTAGTCGTGGCCTTTGTTTCATTCCTGAAGTAGGTCATAGTGCCTGCTCTCTCTTTATCTTTGTCCATTTATCAATTTTGTTAATTTTTTGAAGGGGTAACTTTTTGTTTCACTGGCTTGCTCAGTGATTTTCTGGTTTTCAAGTTTACTTACTAACATAGAGGGTATATTTTAATACATGCAGCCAAGCATGAAAGAAAACCTTTAAGAAAGGGAGGGTAGGGAGGCTCCTGTGCTGGCCTGTCAGCTCTGGGGCTTGAGAGGGGAGCCAAGCTGCAGGTGTCAGTTCTAGGTCAGAAAGGCAAAGTGCTGGGAATCCGAAACACCTTGTCTTTACTGCATCTAGACCATGACACACTGTTCTGTCATTGCCTCTGAATGTGTCAATCCCCACACAGCTCTGCAAGGGCAGGGACTGTTCACGAGCAAGGCGGTACCCAGGAATCTGAGGAAACGTGGAAGTTGTTGTCTCACAGATGGTCATTATGTTTTTCCCCTCCCAGTTTGGCTTTGGAATCAGCATGGAGCTGCCCTCGTAGGTTTGGAAATTCCAGAGGAACAAGTCTGGCTGCAGTCTAGCAGCCCAAGATTGGGTCACTGGGTGTCAGGATCTCGTTGGCCAGGAATGTGGCTTTACACTGACACTCTTAAGCTAATGAGCATAATCAGGAAAGCTGTGTTATAGTGATGAACTCAACCCCAGACAATAGCTGAGCTTCTACTGCCCATAAATCCTTGCTGCATTGAGGATGGGTAAGGGGAGGTGAGTAGGCATGAGTCATGGGGCCATGAGCAGGTTTTCAGCCTGGTGGATGTGCTTTCCGGTGACAGTATGTGGAGGGAGCTGAGCTCAGGTCTTACTCTTCCTTCTGAGCGTTAGGATTGCTTGGCTGGATCTTTGCTTCCTGGGCACTGAGCTGCAGAAGCTCAGTTCTTGGTTTCCCGTCAGGGAGGGGTGGTCTGTGGGATCCAGAGGGACCCTCTGAGATTCCAGAATTTTGTCTTTGAGCTTTATTTTCAGATGTGAATGCCAAGCGCGATGAGGAATTTTTCTAGTTAAAAAAGTGGATCCCAAAGATCACGCAGTGCTATTAACAGTGAGGCCATTGGTGGTAAATGCAGTCAGGGTTTCTGCCGATGTACTTCATGAGAGTGACATAGGAAACAGGACTCAAATCCTTTATTCAGTGGCTTCAACCTGTGTGTTATTTCAGAGTTTACAGAGTACTTTACCTTCTCAGAATTTTCAGATATTTTCCAATCACCTGATCTTAAAACCATGCTATTTTTGCCTTTACAAATGAAGACACTAACCTGAAAAGTTTGGTGATCTGATCCATGTTCCACAGACTGGCAGGGATTCAAACCCGCGCCCCTCTGTGCTTCTGTGTTTTCATTTGTAAATGGAGGTGACAGTGGACCTAGGATATGATGAAGATTGGATGGGGTTAATATATATGCAAAGGACTGAGAACATGCCTGACATATCGTACAGTTTAGTAAATATTATGGATTATCATGATAATGGCGATGACAGTGTTTTCTGAGTCCTTGAAAACAGTGTTCTTTTTTGTGTGTGCAACAGTTGTCACCCATAGTTTCATTGAGCTGAAATGCTCGCATTGTCGCTACACCTGTGAGGTCCAGGGCTTGTAGATGGGAGCGCTGGCCTGGGAGTTTGTTGGAAATGCGGCTTCCTACCCTGGACATGCAGAACTGGATCCTGCACAGAAGCGTGTTTACAGGGGGTTAGTGTGCACATTAAAGTTGGAGAAGTCTTGGCTCACTGCCCAGGGAGACCTTGGCCTCAAAGTCTCAATGTCTTATATTTCATCTGTTCTAAGATAAAGTTCTTTATTTTTTACATTTCAACATCTTAGTTTTATTGGCAGCATTTTTCTTCCTTAATGGAACATTAAATACTAATTTAACTTTCAACTGCTGTAGTCTTAATTTCAATGAGATCTACATGTTCTACCATCTTTTATTTGTCTTTTCTCCTTCCATGTTTTTCTGTGTCTGTATAGCTCTTGTTTATGACTCTCTTTACCTCTGACTCAGGCTCATACTAGATAAATGTGCAGCTCTAACCAGCTTCATTCTGCTTAGTGGAAAGACTTTCATGTAGTCATTTTAGAGAATGATTTTCAGTCCCAGTTTTGTGACACCGAATACCTCTGGTTTTCCCCAAAAGATGTGAACATCAATTTAAAAAATTTTTAAATTCACTCTTGAATAAAACAAACACATCAGAACAAATGAATGTGAGTCTGTCACTGCCCAGAGGATGTGAATTGCTGGTCCAAACCAGAACTTGGCCTCCCCAAAGCGCAGACGGCATTGTCTTGTCATGCTGCCCACACACTCACTACCAGCCACCCTCATCTAGCCTTTTGACTCCGGGATAGGGATACACATTGTGGTCAGGTTTCTTCTTATTAGTCATGGGCCTGTGTGAACAGAAGAGGTTCCTCCAGGGTATGAGATGAAATAGGCAGTGTCCTTGTATTCAAGAGGCCTTGCATCCTCCTGCTGCAGGGCTTGGGGTCAGATGCCCTCATGTCTTGTGTCATTGGCCAGGGAACGAACAACCTGCACATTTTAGGAATTGTTACCCTTAAGTTAGGTCATACAACCAGCTTCTTTATGGAGGGGAGGTCACACGAAGGGGACTGACTGCTGAGGCAAACATATTTCAGAGGGGGAAAGATGACCTAAAATTGTAAATTTACTGCTATCCTGACCGCTTACATTTCCCTGACATGTGCTGAGGGCACGCAGAGGTAGGCGGTCTTTGGTCCTCTCTCCTTTCATAAACCAGCGTCACCCTGGGTCCAGCTCTCCAGTTCTCGGTGACCCCCAGGATGCTTTCTTCTTACGCGTCCCCAACAGCATGCCGCCTCCCGCCGTGGCCCGTCCTTTCCTAACAGCCTGGGGAGGCCCTATCATTCCATTGATGGCATTTTTTCTTAAATGTCACCCTGAGTAGGTGCCTTGTGACCCAGTTAAGAACATTACCTGCCCATTACTTGGACTTCTCCTCTTGGAAGAAAAACAGTGCAAAATGTGGCAGCGAGGAATTAGAGCAGCTCAGTCACTTATTTCACAGATTTTGGGACCAAGGGGGCAGCAGTTGTCCTGTGGCTTCAGAATTTCAACAAGAGAGAGCTTCGCTGCCAGGCAGTCAGTCGCTTCCAGGCAGCTGGAAGGCGGGGCTGTCTTGAAGTTTTTCTTCGGAGGGAGGTGTTGGAGACAGTGTGCTCTGCTTCAGGCTGTGGCTGCCCTGGCATGTGTCCAGCAGGAAAAGGCTGAGGCTTGAGTGAAATATTATGGTACAGGCAGTGGCAACGTCTATGTACTTGGCAAGAGGAGGCATGCGGAACAACGGGCCAGGACGTGAAGGCGAGTTCAAGGAGCCAAGAGAGAAGCAAGGCCCTCCGCATCATACCCTCCGCTCTCGGAGTTTCTGCTTATTATGGATTTTAAAATTTAAACTTAAGAGCTTAAGGTTTTAATTTATTACAGAAATCATGTATAAAGTGTATGAGCAAATCTCCTGTGGCTGAAAGAGCTAGTCTGCAGCAGCCTTGCCCTCTTGAGCTGTGGGAATCTCCGAGCTCCTTCCCTTACCCTGCGCTGAGCCTCATGTCCTAGGAATGAGTCACTTCTGTTTCCCTGTTGCAGTCCTGGCTGGGGTGTCCCTTTAGGATCCACCCAGGCAGCTCTCCCTGCTTCACACAGGGCTCCGAGGGAAGGCAGTTAGTCTTCTCTCTCTTTTGGTCCCACAGGAGGGCCCACCCTGGGTCCTAACTCGGGTCCTGCTGTACTCTTGCCTGCCCTGTCTGTAGTCTGTGGTTCCTTCTTTTTTATATGTTGTCTCTTTTTATTTTTAGTTTTTGTTTATTTTTTTGTTGTTTATCTTTTATTCATTTTGTTTTTGTTGTTTGTTTGTTTTTGTGTGGTTTCTTCTTTTGTGTTCTTCCACTCAGGTTCAGGTACAGTGAATATGGAGTCTTCCAACCCCCCATCTCCATTTGCCCTAGGTTACCATGCCTTTCTTTTCCTTTTCTCTCCAGGTCAAAAATTCACCCAGCAAAACTTCTTCCAAGATGTTTTTCTGCCATTTCTGCATTATGTATTCAGTCTCCTGGACATATACCCAGACAGTGGTGTGCAGGAGGCTGAGGGAGCCATCTCCAGCACGTGGGTCATGCTGATCGTTCTGCCTTGCTCACAACCCTGGGTCCGTTGTCCTTTGCTCACCTGGCCTCTGTCTTTCTTGCCTTTCAGAGCCTGGGGCTTGGCTTGTCTATGGCAGCAAGTTCATCAGCTCAGGACGTTAAGGAGTTCACTTGGCTCTTGCTCCTCTAGCTCTCTCAAGCCACGCAGTTTACCAAAGCCCGCCCATCATGACTGTTGTTTTCCTTAGCTCCACCCACTTCCTGTGTTCCAGCTCAACCAGGAATCCTGTGGGGACTTCAGAGTCTTTGGAGCAGATGCGTCACCTCCATTGCCAGGACCACCCTCCACATAGATTGAGACCTGCTTCCTCATTGGTTTCAAATTGGGAGAACTTTCTATCCATGGCCTTTTGTTCAGAGAGAGGGTGATGCTTTTCACCTACAGGCAAGCACTAAATGGACAACAAGGGTTTTGGCATTTTAAGAAGTCCCAGAACTGTATCAGAACCCACACTTATGGCGCAGCTCTGATCACTGGACAAGGGTCAATTAATTAGAGGCCATTCATAGGCAATGTGTAATCAACCATGTGGTTGGGAAGACCCAGTCTAGATGGGACTCAAGATAGGAGACCATGCATGGGATGTGGAGCTCGAGGAGTTCAGGACTCTTCCCAAGAAGTCTGGTGCCTGAAGAAGGTGTGTCACAGCATGCGACCTCTCTCCAGAGTGGTCGGTGAGGATGTGTGCGCTGCATCAAAGAACTCTCTCCAGAAATGTGGTCTGCTGGCTGGGAGTCATCAGTCAATTAGAACTCCTTCTAGTAGCTAGTGTCTTGAAGAAGTAGACCATTTTTATAATTGTATTTACTACTTTATGGGAGGTAACTTTCTCAGTAGCCAAATTGGTGAGCAACAAAGCCCTGTTGAAAGGAGAGCTCTTATTTTAGAGATACCTCCAGCCCCATTAATAGACAAGCATAATGAAAACACCAAACACATACTTAATTTTTTAAAAACCTGCTTGGCCTGCCGGGGATTGTTTAGTAGTGTTTAAAGTAAGAGCTTCTACTTTAGTATTTTAACTCTAAAACAAAAGTAAATGAAAAGGCCATTATGCTGACACCTGACTAGTAATAACTACCAACAGATAATTCATCAGTGACTATAAATGGTAGATTTCAGCTCCTCCACTGTGAGTCGGGAAGTTAACAGGCAGGAGGAGGCATCGGGCCACTGAAATCGAAGATCGAAGGAGGGTGGGGGTTCTCAAGAGAAGAGGCCCAGAAGGGCGGCGGCGGGTGATACGCTGTGCGATGTTGTTGCCTGGTCCTCTCTGCTTCCATGGCCTGGGGCCTGGGACCGGGCACACAGAGGGGGATGTGCTGTGTCTCTGGTTTTAGAGTGGGTCTTATATTTTTTGGTTCAGACATTTTTGTAAAACATTTTATTCCCAGAAGAGCTGCCAATGAAGGGATCCCTGCCCTTGCTGAACGGTATAGTACACTTCCTCACATTTGCACAAAAGGATGGATTCTTTTGCTGTGTTTGTTTTTAAGTTCAAGACCTTTTCCATTCTTTCAGACTCTATAATACTGTTTTTATCCCTGAAAGCATTGTTACAAGCACAGCAAAGCACAAAAAAACACACCCAAGTGTGACCCCTGGGGCCTAAAGAGCTCTGGAACATTCCTGACATTAAGACAAAGTCTTTCCTCTTTTTCTCTTTCCTTTTTCGATTTGTTTCTGTGTATGAGCTTTATTTTAAAGAATATTTAAAGAGAAAAATACCACCTATGTTTCCCCTATCCTAAGTCAAATGGCTTTTATTTTTTTGTATTCCTTTCTAGTTTCTATTAAGTATACTTTTCTCAGGTATTCTTTTTTTTTTTTTAATGGCTTCATGATATTTCACTCAGTTGATTTTTTTAAAAAATCTAATCTTGTTTTAAGGCACCTTCAAGTCTTCTGCCTTGGTAATGCCTCATGAGCCACTTTGAAGGAGAAGGTCTCTCCTTCTAGAGTCTTCTCATGGAATAATTCCTGGTGGTGAGTTTCCCTGTCACGCTTCTGTGATTCGATCGGTATAGCCAAAATGCCAGCAGAGGGTTCAACCCACACCTCTGGCCGTCAGTGGAATTTATGGCTCGGTGTCCCACAGCCTGGTGGCATGTCCATCTCGCACTGTCTCCTCCCCTGAGTGCCTCCCTGGGCTCTGGACAGTGGGTGTTTCCTGGCTCTGACTCAGTGTCCTGTTGCAGCAGTTAAATGTGGCGTTCAGTCAGCTCTCCTATGACTTAGCAAAGTTTGCCCGAGTCGTTCTGCAGGAATGTTTGTGCCCCACATCCAAAAAAACTTGTAGGCATTTGCATGAGGCTGACCAGCTCCCCAGCCCAACCACAGCCCTTGAGCAACAGTGGGCAGCACTTAGCAGTCTTTTGTGCTCATTGAAGTCTTGTATTTGCCTCACCTTTACCTGAAAGGTAGTGGGGGTGGGTGGGTCGAATTGGGTCTTTTCACTCTTGGTTGCAGCCAGATTCAGATTGACTGTAGAAGCAATGCTTGGTGAGGAGCACAGAGATCAGTAAGTCTGTAAATTAGGGGAGCAGACTCACATTCTAGTTAGCTTCTCATGAGAAGAGCCATGAATCATCATGATATTCTTAATTTAACTTCAAGATCTGTAACTGTATTATCTCTTACACCAGGGCTGTGTGTTTCCAAAAAAGTGTCTAGCACCCCTCACTCGTCCTTGAGGTATTTCTACACCAGTGATTATTCTCATCCAGCCCATCTTTGAAATATCTTTGGAGATGGGGAGCTCACCCAAGTTTTAGTTTGTTCTGTCCTTACTCTAACTAGAGACTGAGCTGAGCTGTCTTCCTGTATCCCCTTTCTCCTTGGCCTCCGACTGCAACGGAACAAGTCCATTGCTTGCTTTATGCCTTTGTATGTAACATTTCATTATCCAACATTTACCTGAGATACAGCTTTTCCTGGCTCCTGTTTCTCAGTTAGGACAATGGACTGATGCCTAGAAGCTCTGCCTGGGAGGAGTGGGAGGACTTGTACATGATCTAGTCCACATTCCTGGGGAGCAAGCCTGTGTTCCTGGTGGAAGTGTGGTGAAAAATAGAGTGAAACAAAATAGATCAAAAGCTGGAGATTAGTAAAAAAAAAGAACGGAACAAGGAAAGATGGCATGAAGAAACGTGGGAACAGTAAGTGAAAATGAGGACATGCAAAAAATATGGAAATTGAATAAGAAAATTTAATATGAATACTTACCTGGCAGGGGGGATACCATGATCACGAACATGGTTTTGCCAGGGTGAGGCTCACCCATTGCGCTTCAGATGTGCCCACCCCTGCGATTTCCCCAAATGTGGGAAACTCAACTGCATAATTTGTGGTAGTGGGGGACTGTGTTCATGCTCTCCCCTGGGAAAAAAAAGAAAAATTTATTATTAGAACGGAATGATTAGAGAGAAGGAAAAATAATTCTGTGTAGTTTGTAATCTATAGGGGAAATATAGGAGATTCATTCTTCAAATATCGCACCCTTAAACTCTGCAAGACTCCCCCGCCTCTCCTTTTCTCCGTGTCCATCTCAAAGATCAAGAACCACTGCACCCATCGACCCTTTGCCTATCAGTAATCATTAGATGTGTCTTCTCTCCTCCTCTTCCCCCCACAAGCCAAGTGCTAGACCCAAGATACTTGAAGGTGAGGACCGTGTTTGAACTTACACTCTGTCCCTTGTGACGATTGGCTTGGCTAGGCTAGAGTGCTGCCTTTATGATTTGTTTACTTTTATTAAAGGAAACTATTCACAGTAATCTGGGCAAGCTTCATCCCATCAGTTGAAAGGCCTTAAAAGGGGAACTGAGTTTTCCACCATCAG
This sequence comes from Mormoops blainvillei, assembly GCA_004026545.1. Lineage (NCBI taxonomy): Eukaryota > Metazoa > Chordata > Mammalia > Chiroptera > Mormoopidae > Mormoops > Mormoops blainvillei. The sequence continues at coordinate 164,324 of PVJD01000184.1, read as the reverse complement.
CACCCGCCCGGGTTTCAGACTTGCTAGTGCCTGTAATTGCAAAAGTCAATTCCTTGCAATAAATCTTTTTCCATGTATATAACCTACTGGTTCCCTCTGGTAGGACCCTAACTGATACACCCCCAGACTTTGAATTACATTTAAAGTTTGTGTCACAGTAATTGAGTCCATTATTAACCATCTTGAGTTTGCTCCTTACTCACGGGTGGTAATCTTGAGCCATTCCCCCACTACCCCAAGCATGCCAGGTGCAAAGCCCGTGTCCTGATCATGAGTTTGTGTTGATTGTGGTAAGTCTTAAACTAAAGGAAATAGAAGCTAGAATTTTTTCAGTAAAGGGGATTCCTTACCACTTGAGCCAGGATCTCTGCATGATTTTCTTAAGACGTGTTGCAACCAGGTTTTGAATTAACAGTGATCTTAGTGTTGGTCACCCTGTGTGAGTTTTAGGAATCTTTTAACCACATGGAGCTTTTCTTTGTACGTGTGACTTGAGAATTTTACCGTGGAATGGAGGAACTACTGATAGCTATACTGACAAATGTTGGTTGAACCACAGATACCCTGGAGTGGAGTGGGGTTTTAACCTTCAAACAGTGTGACATGTACTACTTCCGAGGAATCATTTATCAGATCCATGGGCTCAACTCGAGCACTTGTTTCTTCCTTTTATACCATTGTGATTATTTATTGTAATTAATCCTAATAATATTAACACGTTGGCCTCAGATATTAAGGCCCCGGGTGGTGTGGGAATGGAAAAGTAATTGTCCTCCAGCTTTCTTAAGTTCTTTCGGCTTCCCTAGTAATCAGGTTAACATGAGGAAATGACCAGATTTATTACGGGTGTGCATGCATGGGCTCCACAAGAATGTAGGGCCTGAGGGGACACGGCGTGGTGCGGCTTATCTGCTACACTGGACCGAGGAGAGGGCAACAGGGGTCTGGGACTTCACAGGGAAAGCAGACAATGCACGGGTTAGATGAAAAGGAGCAAACATGTGGTCAACAAGTTCTTGCTGAGTCACCCAGAAACCGTGGGACACAGGAGAGAAGTCCAACAAACAGGCTTTTGCTTGGATCCTCCCTGTCTGCCACGAACTTCTCATATGCCGAGGTGACTATGCTAAGGGTCTCTTCCTGAAACAGGTTTTCCTACCTGAATTTCTTTTGGAAGTTAAAGGGGGAGGATCAAAATTTCTTTCTTAGTCTTCTGTTTCTTAAAAATAATCGGCTTAAAATAATCGATATCCCAAAAGGTATATTTTGGGATGGCAAACTCTGGTTCCACTCAGGGGAATGATGCTCAACAGCAAAATTAAGCAACTTGAGCTTCAAAGCCCCCCACCCATGACCCTTTCATTCAGCGCAGAGTGCAGTGAGGGTGAACTGTTCACCTCCATGAGGTGAGGTCCTGATGAGTGAGCATCTCAGCTGAATCACTTCTGTTTCTTTTCTCTGGATTTAGTTTCTGTGTGAACACTCAAGCTTAGAAAAATCTACTTCAATAATGCAAATGCGGCAGAAAGAATGAATTAAGAAGAGAAGATAGTAAAATGTTTTCCCTTTTCTAACTTGTTCAGCTAATGAATAGTAACTGATAAAAGCAGAGAGCCCTTCTACAGATGAGCCAGGAGGGAGCAGAGAGCGTTTGGGAATTGGGAGAAGGCGCGGCTCCTCCCCTGCGTGATGATGTGGCGTGGAGGGTCCCTCTGAGGCTTTCTGTGGTTGGGGCCACTGTTAGTTCACATGATACTTACAGATCAAAAACCAACCACCCTTGGGTGGCTCTCTTTCTGTATATTTTGAAATCCTTTTGAAGTCAGCCCTAAAAGCACTAAGCACAGTAATAAAAGAGCCAAGGCAAACAGCACCGCAAAGTGTGAGACAGCTTTCCTATGTACATCCCTCACAGTTTGAATGCCATTGTGAACTTCTGGCTACAGAATGTAGGCCTGGAAGCCAGGGAAAAGGGAGAGTCTGCAGGGCCCCCCCTGGCTGCCTTTCCCAGCATTCTGGAGCCCATGGGGGCTGGGTGCCACCGAAGATGCCTGTGGGAAGCCTGGAGAGGGAATCGGAGCCACCCTTCCTGTCCCCAGGGCTTAGGGCATCACTGTGAGCTTCTGTGTATTATTTCCTCCCTTTGTTGCCCCTCCCTCCTTACAGCTTTGCTATCAGAAGTGAAGGGAGGTGAAACTTGTCAGCATTCAAGTAAACAATAAATTAATTCGCTGTCATGAGAAGTCCAGATGAACTCATGGTAGGATGATTTAGAACTAATAGGAAACCCAGTGAGGTATCACAGTAGCCAACTGGATTGGCAAAAGTTTGCAAGCATGAGACCAAGCGCTGGCAGGGACGTGGAGTGACAGGACCACCCGTGCACTACTGGAGGCTGGGCATGTGTGTGCAGCTGCTTTGGGAAGCAGCTCACCATTATCTCACACAGCCAGCGATGTGTGCACTTGGGGATAGCAGTTATGCCTTGGGCACAAACCCCTCTCAGCAGCCCTGTCTATTGGACTCTCAAACTAGAAACAACCCAGAGGCACATGCACCGCAGGACAGGTGGTTCAGCTCTGGTGTTCATGCATCAGCAAGGACTGATAGACTATAGCTGTGCACACAGGCAGAGCCTGAACGCATGGGTTTGCTTGAGAGAAGCAAGTCGCAAAAGAATGCAGTGTGATTCAATTTCAAAGAAGATGAAAATAGGTAAAAAACATACCCTGTCGTTTAGGAATGTAAACATAGATGGTAAATCTTAAAAGAAATGGTTATTACTAAAGTCAGATGTTTGTATTCGGGAATGATATGATCAGGCAGGTGGACATGGTGGTAATTGGAGGGATTGCTTTGTAATTATTCCCTGAAACATGTGTTCATGGTTCGGGCATGCCTTTGTTTATCTTACACACAAAACTGGATGGAGAATGGTTCCCTCAAAGCTTCCCGTCACACCTAACGGGCGCACTCGCCCCTTGCGAGGGGTTCCGTCTCCTCAGTTCTTCAGTCCAGCCGCCCCGCCCCACTTCCCCACCTCGCCTCTTGGGAGGTCCCGACACCCACATAGACCTGAGGTGGCTGTTGTTTCTCCCTCAGCTGCTGGGCTGCAGGTCATGGAGTTTGGAAGTCAGGGGTACAAATCCCCTTTCTACACCTCAGGTGACTTTGAAGTCTGGGACTTGAGAAGTCACCTGGCCAAGAGGAGCAGGTCTGAGCATAGAGGGCCTGACCCAGACCCCCAGGGATGTCTGGAGAGGCTCAAGACCATGGTAAACCTGTGATGAACATCCCACCCCCACCCCAGTCACTGTCTCCAACAACACAGCCCTTCAAGGAAAGGCAGAGGCTTTGCTCTGTAACCCAGAATAGCAGGCCATGTAGGGTAGGCCATGTGTCTGAGCCTGTTCTGGGGAGCTGGATGGGCAGCGTGTGGGTGTGCCCTGGGGTAGGGGCAGGACTGAGATCTCCACAGCCCAGCTCTTCATCCGCTCCCGCTGGGACCAGGGCCACCCAGGTTGCTGGCGGAAGAGGTGTCAGAATGGCAGCACAGTGCGTGGTCTCTTACAGAAGCGGTTTGGCCTGGCTGCTGGGCAGGAGCTGTGTCTGCGCCCACAGTGCTTCGTGTGAAAGAGATCACCCAGGAGGGAGGGGCTGGCGAGCTCACAGTCATTCCACCCGTCTGACCAGCGGCAACAACTTAGAGGAAAACAGGACAGGGTTCCCCATGTCTGTCTTCCTTACAGCTGAAAGGCCAAGGTGAAAATAACCCTCCTCCGAGACTGAGCTGTCAGTGAAGGGCCCAATGATGCAAATATTTCTAATGTGTCGCTCCTCCTTCCAGAAGGATGTGAGGAACAGACCAGGTCACACCAATGGCCAATTTGACGTACAACCTAAAAGCCTAACAACTGTGCCTTTTGATTTACAATTCACATTTGCAGAAGATACTAGGGCCTCACCTTTGCAAACAAACACCCAGTTCTAATTGCATTTTATCAAAGAATATCATTCTTTACAAACTCATTGAAAGCTAAACGAGGCCGGGCTCGCAGGCAGCACAGCCTGGAGAGCAACTTCGCCGTTATTTTGATGGCTCCAGTCTTACAGCCCCAGATCTTAGCAAATGGGTAGAAAAGCCTTCTTGCCCTTTTCAAACTCTAGTTACTCCATTTACTTCTTCCCCTTCCCCTTCCCCCTCTCCCTCTTTGCCAGAATTGCAAGTGAGACATGGGTTGTGGGTGGAGAAGGGAAGACAGTGGAATTGGCACAATATGGGAGAAGGGTGATTACAGCTATGGAAAGCGTGAATTGGTATTTGACATTTCACAAAATAGTCTCCTTTCAGGATTCATTCATATGTTATAGTTTTGTCATGGAAAACTCGATGAAAACACTATTATAGTGCTTGGAGAGAATTTTAGGATCCTGCTCCAGTTATAGTGGAAGCGACCATAAGAAAATGGTCTTTCCAGAGGACTCATCCATGTGCTTCCCCCTTTCCTCCATTTAGGAAGGAATAGTGTCTCCGAGCGACCTGGACCTCGTCATGTCTCACGGCCTGGGCCTGCGGTATGCGTTCATGGGACCCCTGGAAACCATGCATCTCAATGCAGAAGGTAGGGCTCAGATGGGGATTTTGTGCAGTGTAGCATTTTCACGGGTGTCATAAACAATCACAGGTTGCCTTCCTTTACAGCTGAATAGAAACGATATCACGTACAGGAGACAGTGGCCAGCCCTGGTCATTCACAGTTGAGGCAGGATGATGGCTGTGTTCCAGGCTCCGTGTGGGATAGCACTCGGGAGGACCAGAAGGAGAGGTGGGCAAGGTTGTGGGGACTTTGCTGCCTATCATCCAGCCTGAGAGAAGATAAAGCGGTACTTTCCTGAGAAAGATAATAACATTATTTAGAGTCAAAAAAAAGAAAAGTAGGGAACTAACCACATGAACCTCTGCTGGACTTACCTTTTGCCTAAATATGGGCAGCTTGCAAGTATGATTGGCTGAGCCACAGGCTTCTTTCCAGAAGCTGGGGAGCCGTGAGAGAGGGGCTTCTACTGAGAAGGAGCAGGAGCCCTTGGTCAGCGGCCAAGTTGAGCCATTGGTTACCCTGGAAGCCTCTTCAAAGAGCACACGGGAGGTAGGTATGAGCTCATGATCTGGTGACTCTAAAAGCAGAGTTACTTGAGACAGGTATGAAGCTTCCAAGAATGAAACTGTCCACTAGATTTTAAACCATTTAAAAAGAAGAGATCATTTGAAAAACAAGCAATAAAACCTACACCAAATTAAAACAATGAATCAAAAAAGCCATGGATAAAAATCTGGGGAAATGTCTCAAATAGTATTATAATGGCTGTCTCTTGGTGTTGAAATTATAAGCAACTTTTATTACCTTTTTAGTTTTCTGTGTTGTCATAAAGTTCTATAATTATTATATGTTATTTTTCATAATTAAATCGTTAACTTGTAAAATATATGCAGAAAGAGAAAAGGAATATTATATTCAGCTCCATGGTCTACATTTAACAAAAATATTGAGAAACTGAAGCTGATCCGAAAGAAGTGGCCAGAATAGTATGTGTGTTTGTGCATGACTATCTGTTTGTGACTTTTGTGGGGGTTGAACCAGAACGAAAGACTGGAAATGGCATGCAGACAGGTTTGGGGTCAGGACATGGCAGAGAGAACTTTCTAGTAAGTGGAACTGATGTGGAAGGAGAGGTCACACTGTGAGTGGGATGTTTGGATGTTGACAGGAGTCTCACAGTGAGGTCAGAAGTTGGAGTAGATGACCTCTGGGAGTCTGCCTTAGTTTTTATACTTTCATGAGGTTTTGGTAATAACTTCAATCAGTTTTCACCTCAGTAATAATGAAATACAATTTCCAATAGATAATTCCATTAGCAGTTTTACCAGCTGTATTCTTGCACACAGCAGGTGCACATCTGGGGCCTTGAGTGAGTTAGTCATGTGTCATGCAGTTGTGTTTCAATAGGTGATTTTATTCTTCCTTAACACCTAGCTAAAGGGAGAGGGGACTGTCACCTGACACCTGCATGTTACTTTGGTGGTAGGATAACAGGCGAACATAGGAGGATAATGTCAAGATACAGGCTACATAAAAGTGAAAGCAGAGTTTGTTTGTTTGTTTGTTTTTTAAAAGATTTTATTTACCTATTTTCAGAGAGAAGGGAAAGGGAGAGAAACATCAATTGGTTGCCTCTTGCATGCCCCCAGCTGGGGACCCGGCCTACAACCCAGGCGTGTGCCCTGACTGGGAAACAAACCGGTGACCGCTCGGCTCACAGGCCAGCGCACAAGCCACTGAGCTACACCAACCAGGGCAGAAGTGAAACCAGAGTTTTGAAATATCATTAAAATAAAATCTTGGATAATTGTTAAATGTTTTTCAACCAGAACCTTAAAAGTGATGAACATATTGAAGCATTTGAGATATGTGGGGACACTGCTGGAAAATCACCATGTTTTTCTTTTTTCTTGAGAAAAATAAGATAATTCAGGTATCAGGAGAAACAGATAGGGAGAGACCTGAGAATTGCTTTGACTCTCAGACAAGTAGAAACTGAAGCCGATGAAACCAGAAACTCAGGAATCAAACAGTGTGGCCCATAACAATTTTTCACACAAAGCAGATTTGATAAGAAAACCTAATTGACTTAATATGATAATGGTGGAGGGATGTAGTTTTCAACTTCAGAGCATTCCAAGGACCAGAGTCAGACAGTTATAAGATCGGGCTTGGGACCATTGGAAATGGTCATGATTCCTCACAGTGTCACCCAGGATATATCAAGATTGGAGTCGGGGGAGTTTTCTTTTTTCTGAAGTTATTTTCATAAAGCCAGCATCTCAGGTTAAGGCTAGTTACTAGTCTTAAAAGCTACAGTTTATCTAAAAGGGGTAAAAATATTTGATGATTTGTTTTTAATCTAATAAAACAGCACCTCAGAAACAGGAGGCCAGCATGCTTCCTTTGCCTTTTGGCTACTTTTTAAAAGTAACACCCATATTAGATAATGTCCCTGTGCTTTGGGGCCTTTTTGATCTTCCCTAATAAGTTCTGTCTCTTAAAGGCAGATGAATTCACATGAGTGCAGGTTCGTAGGCTGTGTGAAAACCAGACTCCCCTGGTGTGGGTAGCAATTAGGGCTCTCCAAGAAACAAGACCCAGGTCATGTCCCAGCTGCTGCCTCCATGGTGACATTGGCTACACAGACAGGTGCCTGGTCTGTAAATGCAGACAGATGAGACAGCGCCCTGCCACTCCATCACCTTGGGTTGTGCTGAAGGCTCAAGGCACTGTCTCACCTTCAGGGCTCAGAGCCAAAGAATAACATGTCAGAAAGCAGCGAGAGAAGCTAAATCCAATCTTGTGATAATTCTTTCTCCCATTTTTCCTTATTCCATATTAACATCTCGTAAGGAATTAGGTTCAAAGTATTCTGAAAAGCTAAACTCTCTGAGAGTTGTTAGAAGCACTGTGCATGGTTGAACAGAGTAGAGGGCATGAAAGCGTAAAAAGGAAAACATAGGGGAGGCTCACTTCATAGTAATACAAGGAGGGACAGGCTGTGGGATAGAAGGTGAAGTGGCTTTTTCTTTTCATATCCACAGAAATTGTTATTCTAGAACATTCCTACTCAATCCTCCTGTTATACTGCTCTAACGGAAGGGGAGATGTTGCAAATACCAGTATGGTAATGACTTTCCTGGGACATTGTAAATAATTGCGACACTTAAGTCACTGTGAACTTGTACTTTTAAACTCATGGGAGAGCTGCCCTGTGGTGTTGGGCTCTCTACCCACACACTGACCGCGTGGCTTCTTGCCATCACCATGAACTCGGGGCCGGCCCCCCATTGGCCAGAGTGTGTCTATAGAAAGAGCTTCTATGTTTGTAAGACTGAGGTTTTAGTTGGTTTCCTGGAAAAGCTGGGGGGAAGTTATGAATTTTATTATAAAGAGTTTTACTGTGTTTTATGCTGTCTTAAAGATATAAATGCCCTTTTAATGCCACAAATTTTATAAAAGGCAGGGGAAAAGCGTTCTCAAAAGCCCCTGGGAGATTCAGATGACGACAGGGACACCGAAAGGTGAACACTTGTTCAGCAAATGTGAAGTGATCTAGAGGTGAAACATAGTCCTTGAATTGCACCCATGGCTTCTTGTTGCTCAGGGAGGACAAGGAGATGGGACTGGTTCCGGGAGGGTCCCGGCAGGCCTCTTGTCTCCCCGCACATGGGTGCATATGCAGCTTCAGCCAGTCCTCCCATTTCCTTCTCATTTAATACTTTCCAACTTATTTGATTCTTGTGATCTCTGCCCTGCAAAAGGAATAACTGTATTTGTGTCTAGATTTTACCACCGTTAGTTTGCATAAACAAACACATAGATGAAGTGAAAAAAATGTTTAATTTTCACCCTGGCTGGTGTGGCTCAGTGGATTAAGTGCTGGCCTGTGAACTAAAGGGCCACTGGTTCGATTCCCAGTTGGGGCACATGCCTGGGTTGCAGGCCGGGTCCCCAGTTGGGGGTGTGCAAGAGGCAAGCACACATTGATGTTTCTCTCCCTCTCTTTCTCCCCACCTTCCCCTCTGTCTAAAAATAAACAAATAAAATCTTTTTTTAAATGTTTAATTTCCAGAGGAAATAAATCTAAAGATTATTTTCTGTGTTCTGGAAATGCTGAGCCCTCTAAGATAGCTGGCCAGAAACCTTTACAAAGTCTTCTGGAATCCTGAATTGTCAGGTTATACTTGTGCTAAATGAAATGAAACCCCTTATTTTAAAAAGAGATTGTTCCTCACTTAATAGTAGGTGCTAATGTCATAAAAATTGGTATATTTGAATTTTTTACCCTTCAAAACAGTCTCTTCTAAGAGCAGGTTTGATATCATTTTAGTACAGTAAAAGAGAAGGAAAATGAAAATGAAATTCAGTGAATTCAGGCTTTCACAACAGTGTGGATCCACCAAAACTAAACCCTCCAAAAGTTTTGTGTTTGTTTTTTTTTTAAGAATGTCTCATGATGATTTTTATTTAAAATTAATTTAAAACTTTTTTGGGGGTGGATGAGAGCAAAACTCCAGGATCTTTGCAAATTCTGCTGTTCATTTGTTCCTGTGTTACCTTTTAGCCTGACTAATCAACCTTTCTGATTGTGAAAGATGTCGAAGCTAGGCCAAGGGTGGCATAGCGAGTGGCTCAGCTATGTCCCCAGGAGGCCCAGGTCTTAGAGATGCCTTTTCTCTGTGCTCCAGAGCTGGCTTCTGATGGGACTTGCTCCCCGCACATGCCTGCACTGGCCCAGCCCTGCTGCCTCCCAGGCAGGGAGGAGAGCAGCACCAGGAGCAGGTGTCCTGGCAGGCCTGTTCCACGTGCTGGGAGGCGAGGCTGCTACACCGCTTTCCTCTCAGTGCATGTCTGACTCTTAACTGAAGTGCTCAGCTTCAGCCACACACGACCCACAGCTGCTTCTAAGTTACTGTGTTTCTTCCTCCTCTCTCCCATGCAAGTGAGCCTCTTCTTGGGTTTCTCCATCAAAGTCCTAGGGCTGTATCTCAGCATCTGAGAACATGTTTGGGATCCCCACGGCCCGGAAGCTGCAGAAGCAGTTGGAGAGCAGTACAGGCTGGGCTCAGAGGCAGCCTGGGCTTGAGTGACAGGACTGTCATCCACTGGCCACACTCTGAGCCTGCATTAAAGAATCTGCTGCTTCTCTGGCTGGTGTGGCTTAGCAGGTTGAGCAACAGCCTGGGAACTGAAGGGTCGCCAGTTCAGTTCTCAGTCAGGGCACATACCCGGGCTGCGGGCCAGGTCCCCAGTTGGGGATATGTGAGAGGCAACGGATCAGTGTGTCTCTCCTACATCAGTGTTTCTTCCCTCTCTTTCTCTTTCCCTTCCCCTCTCTCTAAAAATAAATAATAAAATCTTTTAAAGAAAGAAAGAATCCACCATCTTGTAGCCACCCAACCAAAGTGGTAACTAGAAGCCAGGGAACAGAGGGAAATGGGAAAAGATTTGTGAGCCATGACATCTGTGATTCTTAGAAAATACATTCCAGCCATTTATACAAGTAACCTCGTAGACGCGTTGTTGAAGGTAGAGTTCTTGGTGAACGTAGGACTTGATAAGATAATGCAGGAACCAGGCTGAGTGGAGCCCTGTGGGGTGCACTGGGGAAGGTAGAACAGCAGACCCCAAGGACCCCTCACTTTCAGGATTCTGAGATCTGAGAGAAAACTTGGCGAATGATTGACCCATGGTGAGGGCCCTTAGTCCCCAGCGCCAGCTAATCCTCTGCACTGCCCATTTCCTCCTTTTCTTCATTCACAGGAAGAAAAGAATGTCTTAGTTGGGAGCTCTCTAATGTTTTGACTAATTTTGTGGATTATTGTGTTCATATGGTTTCAGGTATGTTAAGCTACTGTGACAGATACGGCGAAACCATGAAACGTGTCCTCAAGACTTTCGGACCCATTCCAGAGTTTTCTGGGGCCACAGTTGAAAAAGTTCATCAGGTACATGGACCGACTACAGAAAGTTGTGTGGGCCGAGCGGAAGCTCTGTGTGTGGGGCCATTTTATGTGCAGCTAGAATCTTTGCCTTTGGGTTTGATGGCCCCTCCTCCCTAACTTGCTGTCCACAGTTTTGCCGTTGTCTTCAGAGACCTTCAGAGCAGCATGACCAGTGACCTCGGAGTTCACTGTGACTTGCCTTTCAGGAGCTGGAGTCTCTGGATTCAGAAAGCTCTTCTTCACTGAGGGTTTACTCCTCTCATTTTGTCTTTGAAAGCAAATTCAGTTTGCACAAGTAGGACCAACCAATTATGCTCCTGCTAAATACCTCCTCTTCATGCTTCTTTGTTCTTTTTTATTTTTAAAAATTTTTATTTACGGTTGATATTCAATATTACTTTATATTAGTTTCATGTGTATAGCATCGTGGTTAAATAGTTATATAATTTACAAAGTGATCCCCTCGATAAGTCTAGTGCTCACCCAACACCACACCTACTTATTTAGCGCTGTCATCGACTGTATCCCCTGTGCTATACTTTACATTCCCATGACTATTTTGTAACTACCAATTTTTACTTCTTATTCCTTAATCTTTTTCACCTATCTCCCTAAGTCCCCCTCCCATCTGGCAACCATCAGTTTTAGTCTCTGTATCTATGAGTTTTTTTCTGTTTTATTTTGTTTTTTAGATTCCACATGTAAGTGAAATCATATGGTATTTGCCTTTCTCTGTCTGACTTATTTCATAGCATAATACCCTCTAGATCCATCCATATTGTCACAAATGCTAAGGTTTCATTCTTTTTTTATGGCTTAGTAATATTCTATGGTATTTACATACCATCTCTTCTTTATCCATTCCTCTATTGATAGGCACTTGGGTTGCCTTTATACTTGACTATTGTAAATAATACTGCAGTGAATATAAGGATAGCTTTTTGAATTTGTGTTTTGAATTTTTCCAGATAAATACCCAGAAGTGGAATTGCTGGGTCATGTGGTAGTTCCATTTTTTAATTTTTTGAGAGACTTCAACACTGTTTTCCACAACAGCTGCACCAATTTGCAGTCCCACCAACAGTGCACAAGGGCTCCCTTTTCTCCACGTCCTCGCCAACACTTGTTGTTTGTTGGTTTATTGATGGTAGCCATTCTGACAGGTGTGAGGTGATATTTCATTGTGGTTTTAGTTTTCATTTCTCTGACGTTTAGTGACGTTGAGCATCTTTTCATGTCTATTGGCCATCTGCATGTCCTGTTTGGAGAAGAGTCTATTCAGGTCCTCTCCCCATTTTTAAATTGGATTGTTTGTTTTTTTGGTCTTAAGTCATATGAGTTCCTTATAAATTTTGGATATTAACCTCATATCAGATGTATCACTGGTGAATATGTTCTCCCATTTGGTAGGTTGTCTTTTTGTTTCGTTGATGGTTTTCTTTTCTGTGAGAAATTTTTTAGTTTGACGTAGCCTCATTTGTTTATTTTTTTCTTGTTGTCTTTTCTTTTCCCTGTCCCCAGGCCATGTGTGCGAAAGTCCCAGCCGACCCGGAGCACCTGGCTGCCCGGAGGCAGTGGAGGGAGCAGTGCCTCATGAGACTTGCCAACCTGAAGAATCAGATGCTCTCCCAGTGAAGTGTTTCATGATGCTGTCACTCCACTCACTGGAAGTCCTAGTTGATGGAATCATAAGGACTTAATCACATTGCTCGAAACAGTGGCAGCCACAGAGGTACCTTAGCCTGCAGGTCCTGAACCTGGTCTCTGGTTAGCACCAGCCTAGTCACTTCTGGCTATGCCCTCGATGTGGGTGTCAGAGCAGCACTTGGGTTCTGAGGGCTGTTGATTTCCTGCTACCTGGGCAAGCAAATCGTCTCAAGATTATCACTTTTTATTTTTAAGTGTGATTATGCACCCTACATTTTATAGCTAACGATTGTTTCAAATCATTTTAACCTGTAGCAAAATGTTTTTATAATTATTTCTAATCTCCTTCTGAGTACTCGGTGGCCCTGTATTTTTGAGCCAACTAACTACCTTGATTTTGCCAAAGCTTATTCTGAATAAAAGTTTTTGATTCCATATAGGCATCATTTTTCTTCTGCTCTTTCTGAAAGACAGCATTTGATCCTGATGATCAATGTGTTTCAGAGAGGCCTAATGAAGACTAAGAAGCAAATACTTCATCCTGGGTCCTTTGTCTTTCATTCAGTAAAAATCTACCCATTTGGGCCCGTGTTCCCCCAAAGCATGTGTCCTGTGGCTTTGTAAAGTCAGCTGTGTTTGGGAAACTCCATGGATCACCTGCCCTGGGCACTAACATCTGTCGGAATTTAGAGGCTCCAAGTTCTGAGTAAAAGATACCTGTTTTTTTTTAATCCTCACTCAAGGACATGCTTTTATTGACTTGAGAGAGAGAGAGAGAGAGAGAAATACCAGTGCGAGAGAGAAACATTGATCTGTTGCCTCCCGTACACGCCTCGACTTAGAACTGAACCCACAACCTTTTGGTGTCTGGGACGATGCACCAACCAACCGAGCTACCCGGCCAGGGCAAGATAACTGTTTAACTTCACCCAGTGCCCCGTCATCCTCTTTGACATGGAAGCCTGTTCATAGCACTAGCTCTCTGAACACTTTGGGAAATAGCACAAAAGTGCCCCCACCCTATAGGGCCAGCACATCACAAAAACTTTGATCACTGGATGCCTCTGTGGGGCCCCTGGCAGCCTCTAGTCCAAATGATGCTCCAGCCTTTTTATTTTGAGTGAGCAGCTTCCCAGCTTAACCCAGTGGGAGATGCCTTCCTCGGAGCTGAGGCTGTGGGAACCAGTTGGAAGTGGTATTTCCAGCTAAATGTGCACATCGCTCCCCCATCACATGTACTTATTTGTTTAATTTTATTTTATTAGTTTAAAAAATTATTTTTTCAGTTACAGTTGACAATGTTATTAGTTTCATGTGTACAACATAGTGATTTGACATTTATATAATGTGATCCCCTCATAAACCTAGTACCCACCTGACATCGTACATAGGTATTACAATATTATCAACTATTCCCTGTGCTGCACTTTACATCCCCGTGGCTGTTTTTATAACTGGCAACTTGTACTTCTTAATCCCTTCCCCCTTTTCACCCTTCTCCCTACACATTCATTTATGAAACGACATCCACTGAGCAGCTATGATGAACCAGGCATCTCGCACATGGTCACTGCATTTCAGAAGTTTACTGTAAGACAACAAAACGTTATACTAAAATAGGACAGTGCTCCTATTTTATGTATGGGCCATATACACTGGAGATCACAACTACCTGTCCCTGGGTGTTTCCTGGAAGGCCTCATAGCAGGCAACCTTTGAGCTGGGTCTTGAGCCTTCCTGACTGAGGGACCAGAGGAGGGAAGAGTTCTGGGCGCCCTGGAAGGGGGAGTGGCTGCAGCCTGAAAGAAGGGAGGCTGGAGCAGGGCAGACCCAGATGGCAGAGAGCCTCGGGGGCCGCGTCAGTGGTCAGACCTCAAATAGAGCAACGGAGAGCCTAAATGGTCTGGGTCATGAGTCATCCAGTCATCAGGATTTCAGAAAGTTCCTTCTGACAATGGAAGGGACTGAGCAGGAGGCAGAGCCTGTTGTGGTCCACCTGGGGGCTGATAAGTGAGTGCGGAAAGCCTCCCAGAGGTAGGGCTGAGTCATCAGATGAACTGAAAAGGGTGACATCAGAGCCTCAGAGTGTCAGCCCCGGCAACTGTGCAGACACTATGCCCTGTTACAAGATAAGGACATTAGGAGGGGGGCCAGGAAATTTGAATGTCCCAGATATTAAACTTCCCGGAAAAGATAGTGTGGCAAAACATGAAGGAGGTTGTCAGCTCTGAAAGGATCCTTCTTCATCAGATTAAATTGTAGATTCTCCTTCAACTCTGATGACTCAGCCCCTCCCTCTGTCACCTGTTGGTGAGCTATTTCTCTGGACCACAGTCAAGCCCTTGTTTTCCCCTATAGCTTCTGGCTCCCGCTTATTTCCCATCGACACACTCCCTGTTGTCTCCTCAAAATCCCTGCGCGGTGCTCAGTGCCTGCCTGATTCCTGCCCACTGTCCCTGGGTCCAGGTTTGGGATCGCTGATGTGCAGATGGCCTAGCTGGGGGATGGGGGTTGTTGGCGGGTGTCACACACACACGACTTGTTGGTTTCTCAGCGCTGATGAGCCACTTGGATCCCAGAAGGAGTGGCCAGGTGAGTTCTCCAGCCTGATGCTCCGGCCAGTAGGAGAGCAAGGCCGGCACATCCTGGGGTCCCTGTGATGGTGTGGGTGGAAAAACAGTGCGGACAGTTTGGGTCACATTCATTTATGTGTTTAAGTTCTGTTTCTCCACCTTTTTTGTGCAGTGCTGTTGTGTGGATATCAGGTCTGTTATGAGAGACAGCAGCAGAAGTGCTTCTTGGTTTTGCTTGTAGCTGTCACAATGTGTGATGAAGCAGAGTCACCGAAAGGGATGGCCTGAGAGAATGCCAGAGAGCCAGTGTTTTGATTCTCCTCTAAGGGCTGAAAAATTGGACCTTCCCAGCAATAACAGCATAGAGCATGTTTGTGACTCTTGGCACAGCGGCAGGAAGACAGTTATGGAAATTGCTGGATAGAGCGAGGAATGGGTCCAGCAGGGAGCTAGGAAAGGCCAGGTGTGTGAGCGTGACCTCCCAGAGACCCCAAGCAACATTTGAAATAAATTGCAAGACAGATGGGAAGCTTCGGCTTGCAGGAGGCCTTTCCGCTCTGCAGTTTATCATCCCTGGGCCTGCTAGCTTAGTTGAGCTTAGCAACCATGTAAGGTCAAGTCCCAGTTTTCCAATTAATGTCCTCTTTCTGTCCCAGGATTCCACCACACTGCATTTCATTGTCAAGTCTCCTCCTTTCTGGTCTGGGACAGCTTCTCAGTCTTGCTTTGCTTTCTGTGACCCTGGTTGTTGTAGGAGTCCTGGCCAGGTAGCCTGTGGAATGTCACCAGTGTGAAATTGTCTAGTGTTTCCTCATGATTAGTTACACTGGAATTCTGTTTGGGGAAGAATTCCCCAGAGGTGAAGTGTCTTCTCATTCCTTTCTGTAAGGGGCTACATGACCTTGCTGGGGCTGTGAGAAGAACCACCCCAGTCGGATATTGTCCTAACTGGTTTTCGAGTCCTTTTCTCAGAACTTCAAAGCTGTCTGTCTTTAGCCCCTGTGTGACACACACACAGTTTCTCTCAGATTGATCTCTGTTTCCAAATGTCTTTTTCCCCAAACCTCTGGTCCAGTTCGGTGCATACAGGACACATGGTTTCCCTTTCCGCTTGCTTCAGCTTAGCCACTTACCGCGCCCGTGGGACTGAAGGCAGTGCCAGCTTCAAAGAACAGGTTGCGGACTGTTTCTACGGGAGTCACAGAAAGCTGTCAAAGGTGGGTCTAGCAGTGGGGTCCCTGTTATTCATGCCCGTGTCTTGCTTGGTTTGTAGGCGCATGTGTAGCTGATGAAATACAAGGTGCTTTTCCCACGCTAATCAAACTTGCGAGACTGAAATAAAAACCAGAATGCCTGTTGTATTCATTTTCAATTGATCCATTCACCAAGCAGCTATGGAGCATCTACTGTGTGCTGGGTACCGTTCCGAGCATTGGGGATACACTAAGAAACAGGCAAAAACTACCTGCCTGAATGGAGCTTATTTTGTAGTTCTGGTGGGAGACAGCAAAGCATAAACCAATCGATAGGCAAAGTGTAGAAAACGTCAGAAGGTGATTTGTTATGTGGCTAAAAGTACAGCAGGGGAAGGCAAGAGAGAGCACAGGCAGTGCGTGGCGGGGTGCAGTTTCAGGGAAGCGACCAAGGAAGGCATAATGAGGAGATGACAGTTGAGCACAGACCTTAAAAGGAAGTGAGGGCTGACACCATGGAGAGATCTAGAGAGGAATGCTTCAGAGAAGAGGAACAAAAGTGCAAAGGCCCGGGGTGGGAGCTGAAGAGCAGCAGGGGTGAGGCAGAGGGCAAACTCCAGCCACGAAGCTCAGCCTGAAGGCTGGCCTTTTCTCTGCACGAGGAGAGATGACAGAGAGCTTTGAAAAATTTATGTATTTTATTTTTTTTAATTTGTTTTTCAATCCTCACTTGAGGATATGGGAGGTTTGGGTTTTTTTGGTTTTTTTTTTATTGATTCTAGGGAGAGAAGAAGGGAGAGGGAGAGAAACATCGATCAGTTGCTCGCCCTCCCTTACACCGTGCCCTGAGTGGGGATTGAACCTGCAGCCTTTTGTTCCAGAGGATGGCCTTTCAATAAACTGAGCCACCCAGCTAGGAAGAGGGCGTTTTTTTTTTCCTTTGTTTTTTTTTTAATTGTAGTAATGAATACTTAATAACTCAACATGAGATTTACCTTCTTAAAATATTAAGTGCACAATACAATATTGTTAACTAGAGGCACAGTGCTGTATAGTAGATCTCTAGAATGGATTCATCCTGCATAATTGAAACTTTGTACCCATTGAACGGAAATTCCCCTTTCTCCTGCAGCCCCTGGCAACCATCATCCTCTTTGCTTCTATGAGTTTAACTATATAACTGGCATTATGACATATTTGGTTTTTTGTGACTGCCTTGTTTCACTTACCTCAGGGTTCATCCGCATTGTAGCATATTGGCAGGATTTCCTTCTGTCTAAGGATGAATAATGTTCAGTTGTATATATGTATACATATATAGCTCACATTTTCTTTATCCACTCATCTGTGTGTCAATGGACATTTGGGATGTTTTCACATCTTGGCTGTTATGAATAACACTGCAGTGAACATAGGGGTGCAAATGTCTCTTCAAGATCCTGATTTCAATTCTTTTAGGTAACCAGAAGTGGGCTGCTAGGTCATATGGTAAATCTACTTTGACTTTTTTGGTGAATCTTTGTACTGTTTTTTATAGTGCCTGCACCATTTTACATCCCCACCAACAATATACAAAAGTTTCAATTTCTCCACATCTTTGTCAACATTTATCCTTTTTTTTTTTTTTTAAGTAACAACTGTTCTAACAGGTGTAAGGTAATACCTCACTGATTTTGATTTGCATTTTCCTGATGATGAGTTAAAAGTTGAACATCCTTTGATGTGCCTGTTGGTCTTTTTCGGGACACTTTATTTGTTGGTCACATTTCTGGACACTTTATTATATTCCACTGGCCTATATGTCCACATGCTATTTTAAATACTATAGCTTTATAATCAGTTTTGAAATCAGGAAGCATGGTACCTCCAGGTTTGTTCTTTCTCAAGATTGTTTTGGTCACTCGGGTTGGGTTCTTTATGGTTCCATATCAATTTTAGGATTGTTTTGCTATTTCTGTAAAAAATTCCTTTGAGATCTTGATAGGGATTGCATTGTCTCTCTATGTCACTTTGGGTAGAATGGACATTTGAACAAACAGTGTCTTCCAATCAATAAACATAGGCTCTCTTTTCTTTCATTTGTGTCTTTAAATTTCTTTCATCAATGTTTTATATTTTTCAATGTGCAGGTCTTTCACTTCCTTGATTAAGTTTATCCCTAAGTATATTATTTTTTGATGCTGTTGTTAACAAGATTGTTATCTTAATTTCCTTTTCAGATAGTTTATTGTTAGTGTGTGAGAACACAGCTGATTTTTGCATGTTGATTTTATATCCTGCAATTTTACTGAATTTGTTTATTCTAATAGTTTTTGGGGGGGGGTTTGGCTAGAATCTTTAGGATTTTCTGTATGTAAGATCATGTCATCTGTAAAGCTTATAGGATGCAGTAAAAGTGGTACTAAGAATCAAGTTTATAGCAATTACTGCCTCTGTTGAAAAGGAAGAAAGATTCCCTGACCAGTGTGGCTCAGTTGGTTGGGTGTCATCCCACAAGGCCAGGTGTTTCCAGTTCGATTCCCCATCAGGGTGCGTGCCTGGGTTGTGGATTTGGTCCCCGGTTTCTCTCTCACATCGATGTTTCCCTCACTTTTTCACTCTCTCTCTACTTCTCTCTAAAAATAAATAAAATCTTTAAAAACAAAGGAAGAAAGAGATAAAACAATCTAATGTTATACCTCAAGGAAGTCAAAAAAGGACAAACTAAATTCAAGTTAGTAGAAGTAAGGAAATAGAGCAGAAATAAATGAAATAGAGAATTGAAAAACACTAGAAAAAATCAATAAGACTTTGAGTTGGTTTTTTGAAAAGATTAAGTAAATTGACAAACCTTTAGCTAGATTAAAGAAAAAAGGGAGAAAACAAAATCAGAAACGAAAGAGGAGACATTAAAACTAATGTGTTACATTAGCAAATTGAAGTTATATCCATTCTGTAATACATGTAGAGAAGTGTTTAAGAACCCTTGTAATAAAGATGCTCCTAAAAGAAAACAGAACAACAACAACAAAAAAAAAAAATCCACACTGATGTCATAGAAATACAAAGGATCATAAGAGACTACTGGGAACAAATTGTATGCCAATAAATTGGATAACCTAGAATGAATGGATAAATTCTTAGAACCTGTTTGCCATCACCTCCTCCTCAGTAGCCTTGGGATCTGCTGCCCTGTCCCGGGTTGCAGTACAGAACAAGGACAGGTCACTGCCTCCATGGAGCTTGTGTTCTATGTGAGGTGGCTGTGAAAAAGGACAGATAAACAGAAACATCCAGAAAGTGGTAAGTGCTGATCAGAGAGTGAAATCAAGTGATGCAACAGTGTGTGCCCAATGTCTGCCTCATGGATGGTTGGGAAAGCCTTTCTGAGACCTGAGTGATGAGAAGACAGCACTGTTCACTTTAGGAAGTAGCCCGTGCCAGGAGGGAGGGCTCAGCAGGGGCTGGAGCTGTGGAGAGGCAGTGTGGGGGAGATGGAGTGCGGTCGGGCACATGGACTTCCTAAGGTTAGGTCAGGATTTCATTTAACTCCAATGGGAAGGCCTGGGAATGGTGTGATCTAATAGCTTTGTGTTTTGAAAAGAAACAAAGTGGCCTCATACACTACACGTGGCATGGGATAACCCCATTTGGTGTCTCTTCTGCCCCTCCTACTAGTCTTGATGTGGCTGCTTCTTTATATTCTGTTATAGGAGTTCCATTCAACTACTGTTCAGATGGTTCTCAATGATGATTGCTCTATAATGTAGTTAAAATTTTTACATGGTCACGGGAGGAGGGGAGCACAGCATTTACCTGCTCCTCCACCCTGACCAAAAGTCTCATGGAATTTTCACGTATCACAAAATGTTCTTTTGATTTTTTCTTTTGTTTTGTTCTTGTTCTTTTGATCTTTTCCCCAGCCATTTAAATGTAAAGCCCATTCTTAGCTCACAGGACATGCAGAAGCTGTGGTAGGCAGGCCTGGCCCCTGGAGGACTGAGGGAGGCAGCATGGCCTAGGGTGGAGGTTGGAGGCTGCAGTGATACGGGCCAGGCCAGACAAGGGGTGCAGGGAGCAGGGAGGAACTGGGTTCTTCTGTGAAGATAGAGTTGTGGTTTGGATGCTGGCTTGTGGGAAGGAGGGTGAAATGCCCATAGCACCTTTGCATCCACGTTGCAGGTCACACCTGTTTGCATTTGGAGAGGGGGAAGGTTTAAACTGCTTCCTTGATCTTTTTACTTTACTTTTATTTTTTAGAAAGAGGAGAAAAGAGGGAAAAAGAGAGGGAAAGAAACATCAATGTGAGAAAGAAGCATTGATCGGTTGCCTCTCATATGCACCCCCACAGGGGACCAATGCCACAACCCAGGCATGTGACCTGACTGGGAATCGAACTGGTGACATTTTGCTCTGCAGTGTGATGCCCAACCAATTGAGCCGCACCAGTCAGGGCTAAACTGCTGCCCTGATCTTTATGACAAAGAAAGACCTTCCGGCCTGTGGGAGGTAGACCTCCAAGGCTCACTGTGGGGAGCGTCAGGTCGGCAGCGTGGAGTGCCTGACCTCCGCTCTGCATGGCCAGCTCATACCTTGTCACATGCCCTGTGAATGCTGCCAAAGGACATGGCCCAACAGTTCACTTCTGAGATGACAGAGCATTATTTATTTCACCTTCTGAAGGGAAGGAAGTGTCATGCTGCAAGAAGACACAATAGCAAAAGCACAATGACAGGGATTGTAAATAAATGTGACAGAAACTCCAGTGGTTATTGGCTCTTTGAAAAGCAACAGAGCATGATGATGATGAGCATCGTGATCAGGACGCAGATGTTTCACCTGCTCTTCCTGTGCTTGTGGGCCTGGGATAACCAAATGGCTGAAGTGGGTAGATTTTTCTCTATGTATTCAACCTACCAGTTTAAGAATGGAATTATGAAACAACCATCCAGCAAAAAAACCCTAATGTGAAAATAGATCTAAGCAGTGATGACGACGCTTCTGTAGCGGCGCCCCCACCAAAAAGCCCCCACTACAGAGTCTGCAGTCATTCTGAAGGTAATAAGGACAATACTATGAACAACTTACATAAACCGAATGGAAAATTTGGAAGAAAAGAGAGCTTCCTAAAAATGTAACTTGTGAAATTCACTCTAGAAGAACAAAGGAAACAATTAAAATGGTTCTAGTATAACCATTAAAAAATTGACTCGATCATGGAAAACTTCCCAAAACACAAACACCAGCCTAGCTGGCTTCTCTGGGGACTAATCGATATTCATGAAAGAACTAACTTCAGTCTTATATATGCTATTCTGGAGAGAGTTTAAAGGATAAATAACCTTGATACCAAAACCTGACACAGACAGTGGGAGAAAATTAAAATGTCTGCCATTCTCAGTACAAGAACATGAGAAAACCAAGCCAATGCTGCGTGAACGGGGTAATGCACACTCGTGAAGATGACCCTGCCCCACAGGTGCAAGGTTGGTGTAACAATGGAAAATCGATATTTTCATATGTCGTGTTCCTCATTTGCAGGTAAAAGGGTGAGAAGATTATCTATTGCTGCAGAAAAAATGTGTTTAATAAAATTCTCTTAGCAAACGAGTAGACAGGAACTTCCCACAAGGAGATAAACAAAAACAGAAAATATCATACTAGCCGGTGATGTGCTGAAAGCATTTCTTTTGAGATTGACAGTGGGGCAAGGATACCACATCTACTCAATATTCTCCTGGGATCCTCACGATTATAGTTAGGAAGAAGAAATAAAAGATGTAAGAACTGGAAAAAGAGTGAAGCTGCCATTGCTCACAGGTGATATTACTGTATAAATAGAAAATCTAAAGAATTTGAGACAAACTGATGAAAGCAAAATCTCAAGTGCTCAGGAAAATGACACTTTTGCATTTTCTTTTATACATTTTCAAGCATTCTTAGGATTAATGAAAGTTTAGCAAGTTTGCTGGATATAAAAATCAATATACAATTGTACTTATGTAAACAGCCACAAATGGAAAATTAAATAGATGTATTATTTGTCACAGCATCAAAAAATGTTCAGTTTTTTTAATCCCCTCATATACCTAGAGGAGCTTAGGCTGTTTCCAACTCTTTGCTATTGTACATAGTGCTGCTATAAACATAAGGGTGCATATATATTTTTTGTATTGGTGTTTCAGGATCCTCGGGGATCCAGAAATGGAATCACTGGGTCAAAAGGCAGTTCCATTTTTAATTTTTTTAAGGATACACCATATTGTTTTCCACAGTGGCTGCACCAGTCTGCATCCCACCAACAGTGCACTAGGGTTCCCTTTTCTCCACGACCTCACCAGCACTTGCTGATTTATTGATGGTAGCTATTCTGACAGGTGTGAGGTGATATCTCATTGAGGTTTTAATTTTCATCTCTCTGATTGTTAGTCGAGCACTTTTTCATATGTCTACGGGCCCTCTGTATATCCTCTTTGGAGAACTGACTATTGGGTTGTCTTACTGGTATTCAGTTGTATTAGTTATTTATGTATTTTGGAGATTAAACCCTTGTCAGATGTATCACTGGGAAAAATGTTCTCCCATACAGTGGGTTCCCTATTTGTCTTACTGATGGTTTCTTTAGCTGTACAGAAAAAGCCGTGGTACATTTACACAATGCAATACTACACAGCAATATAAAAGAAGAAACTCTTATATTTTGCAACAGCATGGTTGAACCTGGAGAAAATTATGCTAAGTGAATTAAGCCAGTCAGTGAAGGAAAAATACTACATGATCTTACTTATATGTGGAATCTAATGAACACAATAAACTAACAAACAAAATAGTAACACAAGCTTAGATACATAAAACAGGCTGGCAGTTCCTGGAAAGTAGGGGGATAGGATGAAAGATGGTGAAAGGACTAACCAAAGAACATTGGTGTGCAACCCATGGACGTGAAGAACAACATGAGGATTGGCTTGGGGAGGGGAAAGGATGGGGCCGGGTGGAGGTGGGGAAAGGGAGAGAAGGCGGAAACAACCATAAGAGCACAAACGATAAAGTTTTTTTTTTAAATGTATAAAAGAAACTGCAAAAGTGTCATTTTCCTGAGCACTTGAGATTTTGCTTCATCAGTTTGTCTCAAATAAACTAAAAGAATTTTCAAAAAATAAAAAATGTTGAAAAATTTTAAAAAGTGAAGTTTCTAGGAAAAGGCAAGCAAAAGGTGTGAAAGGCACTTCAATAATGATAGAACATTATCGACAGATATTAAAGAAGACTTTAGTGGTATATGGAGACATATACCATGTTCATGTACTGAAAACTCAATATTGTAATAATGTCAGTTTTCCCCAGATTGGCCTTACACATTTGATGTCCTCCCAACGTTTGTGTCAGGATGTGTGTGTGCATGGTGTACGCATGTGTAACTTGATAAGTTCTTTCAAATTGCACTTGCAGAGCACAAGAAAAGTCAAGTCACTCTCATTTTAAAAATGAGGCAGGATTTGCATTACCAGATATCAATATTAATGAATATAAAACTATATTAATTAAGATGATACAGTTTTGGCAAAAAGATAGACAACCCACTGCAATAGCATAAGGTCCCAGAAGCAGACTCAAGCAGACACACACCTGATTTATGGCATGAAGGAATAATGGGGAAATGAGAGAATGGGCAACCCACATGAAAAATGACATTGGACCCCTACTCCTACCATACGCACAACTGTCTAAAGGTGGGCAATACAAATACATGTGAAAGTAAAACAATAAAACATTTAGAAGGTAATACAGAATAGTCTTATATTCATGATCTTGAGGATAGAAGTATTTCTTAAACAAGACACCAAAAACATTAACAATAACAAAAAAGATACAAAAATGCAAAGCTTGATTCCATTAACATTCTGAAATTCTGTTCATCAAAAGACACCAAAAGAGACTTGAAAAGCCTCTTAATGGAAGAAGATATTTGCAAATCAAACAGCTGACTAAGGACTTATGCTCAGAATGATATAAGTAACTTCTGTAAGTCATTAAAAACAAAGAGCGGGTAAGTGCTTCTAGCACCATCAATGTTCTATTTCTTCACTTGGGTGGTGACTCCATAGGTGTGTTTACCTTTCAGTTATTACACTACATAAGCATTTACGTTTTATGGAATTTTCTATATGTAGGTTATATTTCACCAAAAAAAAAGTTTTAAGGGTATGTCTCTGGGATTAATAACATTTTTTCCTGCAGAAAATTTCAAATATACACAAATGTGGAGATAATGTAATGAGTTACGCGTGCTCCCGTTCTGTACCTAACCTCAGTACTCATCAGCACTTGGACATGTCTGTGATGCTGTGTCACTGATTTTTCTGTGCGCCTCTCTCTGGTGTGTTAGGCCGTCTGGACCCTCTTGTTCAGCTTTGCCCCTCTCTTACTCTCTGCCTCTTCATTGCTTTCTTCCTTTGAGACTTCTCAGATCTCCCGTCCTTAAAGGAAAATACCTTGTGTTCACCTTTCTGTCCACAGCCCCCCTTCATCTCAGTAATAAGTTATATTCTTCTATGTTGGCAATCCATACCCAGTACCCTTCAACACACGCAAATGGACCACAAGCCCACCCCAGGACCTGGGCTGCTCCAAGTGGAGTAGCCCTGAACACATGGCTCGTAGCTCTCTTCTCCTTTCCTAGATGAACGGTGGGTCCCAGGACTCTCCCACTGACCACTGGGTAGCTACGCTGACTCAGCAGTGGGCTGGAGCTGATTCATCCTGGCCCATGTGAGCCAGTTGTGGGCAGCTCCATGTTCATTGATGGCAAATTGGTAAATTGAAATTGGCTGTGATGTGCACTACAACGTGTTGCATGTACAGATATACAGAATTTGGCAAGGCTGAATAATTAGGTGTTTTTGTTTTGTTTTGTTTTGGTGGTGGTGGTGGTGGTTAAACCTTCACCAGTACACCACAGGCTGACACTAGCTTATGAGTCATACCCCATTTCCTGGTCTCAGGATTGCTGAGCCAGCTCCCAGATGACACCCACGCCTTTCATGCACGTTCATCCTGCCCCTGCACCCATTACCAGCCACCCAGTCCAACCTTCAATACGCTCCAAACCTTCCAGAAGAAAAGTACAAACCAAATGTTCTAAAACTGACACCCAGAGTGAATTGGATCCACCAGGGCACTTGATAAAAATACAGTTTCCTGGCCCTGGCATCATTCCGTACACTGAAAGGCTGTGGGTTCGATTTCCAATCAGGGCACATGCCTAGGCTCTGGGGTCAATCCCCAGTCGGGGTGCGTATGAGAGGCAACCAATCTGTGTTTCTCTCTCACATTGATGTTTCTTTTTCTCTCCCTTTCTCTCTAAAGCAATGAAAAATGTCTGCAGTGGGGATTAAAAAAAAAGTTTCCCCATCTCCTAGACCAACTAAATTAGAACCTCTGGGGCAGAACCCAGAAATTTGTATTTTTAACAGGAACCTCAGGTAAATTCGGTGAGCAGCCAGTAATTGCTCTAGTCCAACCACCCATCTGATTTCTCCCAAATCGCCATATAGACAAGTTCTTACCACCATCTAGGTCGCCTATTTGATGTGCGGCAACCTTGATTTAGGAGGTTCTTTCTCATGTCAAGTGAAGCCTGTGTCCTGGAGCCTCGGCCTTGGCTCCCAGTCATTTTACCTTTCCTATGTCCTGCTGGGTATGATGCAGTCCTGCATGGTGTTTCTTGTATGGCGGGCTTCGGACTGTCCCTCCAGTGTGATTTGGTGATTTCCCAAAGGCAATCAGAAGGGCAACTATGTTTCCAGAAAATAGCGCTTACTATCAAGAAGAAAAGGGAACTCTCCACAGATGTAGGATGCCAGGACATGGAGCACCTTTGAAACCTTAGTCGCATCATGTCAAATTTGCCACAAAAATCTTATCCAACTGGATCTGATTCAGAGTTGGATAGTCACAGAGTCCGAGACCTGCCACTCAGGCAGCATGACCTCTGAGGGAAGCAGTGTTTCCCCTTACAAGTCCAGGATCTGGAAACCAGTGTGCAGATGCCACGCTAAGAAAATGGTCTTTGGCGAAGTGAAAAAGCCCGTCTTTCATAAGAAAAGCTTCTATATGTTAACCTTTGAAAACTAAACAATTCTATAATGCTAGGAACTGGGGGAACTGTCTCTGACATGATGTAGAAAGACACAAGCCCCCTGAGCTAGGCATCCTTCCAAGGATTAGGGCCCCTGTTATTATTGCGCTTAATCCAAGAAATACTTCCAAAAATAGCTTAGTCCACCCAAATATTATCTACAGCTGAGCAAACTACTCCTAGCTGAGCCCTTTGGAAACATGCTTAATTCTTTCAGACAGATGGTAACATTTAATTCAATTTCACCAATAGCTGAAGATCTCATGATACACATATTCTCTCTCTGTAATATATATAAAAGTAGATAGAAAGCTCTCTATATAATGCATAATAAATACTCTATAATAAACAAATATATAATTTAATAAATGCAAAAATATATATTGGGTAAAAGTCTATATGATATATATTATATAACTATAATATTCTATATATACTCTGTATAAGACTATGTATTATATATAGCTCTATACATAATATATAACATATATAGTTATATAATATGTAACATTCTATGTGTTTCCGTGCCTGTATCACTACCCCTATCTCTTCAACAGTTTTAGAAGTAGATCATTAGAACTTTAGTTATCTTTTCTTAACTTTAAATAATTTTTTATTTTTCAGTTACACGTGACATACAATATTATATTAGTTTCAGGTATACAACCCAGTGATTAGACCTTTATATAACCTACGAAGTGACCATCCCGACAAATCTAGAACCCATGAGACACCATACATAGTTGTTAGAATATTATTGACTGTATTCCCTATGCTGTACTTTACATCCCAGTGGCCATTCTGTAACTACCAATTTGTGCTTCTTAATCCCTTCCCTTTTTACACCCATCCTCCCAGCCCCCTCCCATCTGGCAACCATCAAAATGTTCTCCGTATCTGTGAGTCTGTTTCTGTTCTGCTTGCTCATTTATTTTGTTTTTTAGATTCCACATATAAGTGAAATCATATGGCATTTGTGTTCCTTTGTCTGACTTATTTCACTCAACACAACACCCTATAGGTCCATCCATGTTGTTGCAGGTGGCAAGACTTCATTTTCCTAGTGGCTCATTCATATTCCATTGTATATATGCACCACTTCTTCATCTACTCATCTGTTGATGAGCACTTAGGTTGTTTCCGTATCTTGGCTGTCGTAAATAATGCTGCGATGAATATAGGGATACATGTCTTTGAGATTTACTGTTTTAGGTTTCTTCAGATAACTATCCAGAAATGGAATTGTTAGGTTCTTCTTTATCTCTTGTTATATAGCCTTTGTGTTAAGGTCTGTTTTTTTGTGGTGTAAGTATTGCTACCCCAACTTTTTTGTTTACTTGTTTGTTTCCATTTTCATGAAATATCTTTTTCCATTCCTTTACTTTCAGTCTTTATATTTTGACCTGAAGTGAGTCTCTTGTAGACAGCATATGTAAAGGTCTGTTTTGTAATCCATTCAGCCCCCATATGTCTTTCGATTGGAGCATTTAATCAAATTGCACTTAAAATAATTGTTGATAGATATATATTTATTGCCATTTTATTATTCATATTTTTGATAACTTTTTTCCTTCTTTTTAAAGAAGACCCTTTAACATTTCTTGTAATACTGGTTTGGTGGTGATGAACTCCTTTAACTTTTTCTTGTCTTGGAAGCTCTTTATTCGTTCTTCAATTCAAAATGATAGCTTTGCCGAGTCAAGTAATCTTGGTTATAGGTCCTTGCTTTTCATTACTTTGAATATTTCATGCCAAACCGTCTGGCCTGCAAAGTTTCTGTTGAGAAATCAGCAGACAGTCTTATGGGAGCTCCCTTGTATGTAACTACCTGCTTTTCTCTTGCTGCTTTTAAGATTCTCTCTTTGTCTTTAAACTTTAGCATTTTAATTATGATGTGTTTTGGTGTGGACCCCTTTGGGTTCTTCTTGTTTGGGACTCTCTACACTTCCTGGACTTCTATGTCTATTTTCTTTCACCAATTTGGGGAAGTTTTCTGTCATTATTTTTTCACATAGGTTTTCAGTTTCTTGCTTTCCCTCTCTTCCTTCTGGCATCCCCCAAGATGTGAATGTTGGTACACTAGAATTTTGTCCCAGTAGTTCCTTATATTAGCCTCAATTTTTTGGATCCTTCCTTCCTTCCTTCCTTCCTTCCTTCCTTCCTTCCTTCCTTCCTTTTCTTTCTTTTCTTTTCTTTCTTTCTTTCTTTCTTTCTTTCTTTCTTTCTTTCTTTCTTTCTTTCTTTCTTTCTTTCTTTCTTTCTTTCTTTCTTTCTCTGTCTCTCTCTCTCTTCTATTCTGAGTTGGTGTTTTCTGCTTCCATATTTTCCAAATCTCTGATTTGATCCTCTGCTTCATCTACTGTACTGTTGATTCCCTGTAATGTATTCTTCATTTCAGTTATTATAGTCTTCATTTCTGACTGGTCCTTTTATGTTTTTTATCTCCATTTTTAATGTTTCCTATCTCCTTATTGAAGTTTTAAGTTCATTTACTCTTTTTGTAGGTTCACTGAGCATCCCTATAACCACTGCTTTGAATTCTGCATCTAGTAGATTGCTTGTCTCCATTTTATTTAGTTCTTTTTCTGGAGTTTTGTTCTGTTCTTTTATCTGGGACCTGTTTCTTTGTCTCCTCATTTTGGCTGCCTCCCTGTTTGTTTCTATGTATTAGGTAGAGCTGCTACGTCTCCCAGGCCTGGTAGAGGGCTTTATTTAGTAGGTGTTCTGTAGGGCCCAGTGGCACAGCCTCCCTGATCACCCTAGCTGGGCGCTCAAGGTACAGCCTCTCCCTACCCTGTATGGGCTGTATACATCCTGCTAGTGTAGTTGAGCTTTGATTGCTGTTGGCAACTCAATGGGAGGGATTTACCCCCAGGCTAGTTGGCTGCATGGATTGGCTGTGACCTCTGACCACCAACCTCCAACCACAGTGGTGGATCAGCTGTGGAGGGGCCCAACACACAGAGTAGGACTTACTTCAGTGGGGCTTTGATGCCTTCTGAGTTCACCCCTTGAGTGTGTCCCTTGTGGAGGAATTTGGGTAGTACTTCGATATGGCTTAAAGTTGTCCACCAGGTGTGCTGGCTCTGGGGCCTCCCAGAAGGTGCAGGCCAAGGTCAGTCACCATCTATGCCCTACCCAGGGTCACCCAGCATGAGTTACAAAGTGATCTTCAGGTGGCTGCTACTAGTACTGGGCTTGGAGGTGCCCAGGAGAGGCCAAACTGTGAACCAAGGCCATCTGTCACTAGTGCCTGGCCTGGGACCACTTAGAGAGAGGCATGGGCCAGATGTTGCTTGTTTGAGAGATTTTAGAAAAGTTCAAAACTTCGGCCAGGACAGCCTCTTTGTTTGGAAAAGACACTGGAAACAGCTTAGGTTGGGCTCACATGTTGGGTAGGGTGGCATTTCAGGGAATCACCTGCGTTGGGAGAACAGCGTTAACCAAGTTAATGGAGTTTCGGACATGATACCTGCCTGCTGGCTCTGTGGGGGAGGGAGGGCTCAAAAAAGAAACAATGGTCTTTGTCCACCCTGCTGTCTGGGAGAAAGATCCCCCTCCAGCTCTCTCCCTGACACCAGATAATTCAGTTTCTCCCCGTATGTCTCTGGTGCCTTTCAAGCTGCTGCCCCAGTGCTGGTGCACAGAGTGAGTGAATCTGAGTAAGGCTATGCATGGGTCCTTTAAGAGGATCACCTCGGACTCCAGTAGTCCTCTGTCTCACTCAGCCATAATCCCCACTGGTTTTCATAGCCAGAAGTCATGGGGACTTCTCGTCCTGGGTTGGGGGACCTGGTGTGGGGCTGGGGCTCCTCATGCCTCAGGGGGGAACTCTGCATCCAAGATATCCCTCCCAATTTCAAACCACCTCACAAAAGTGTGGGACCAGCCGTTCTGCATCTCTGCCCCTCCTACTGGGGCATCATTGTGACTATAAGGATGAGCAGTGTGACTTGGTGGGCACAACCACAAAGGAAATTACACCCACAGGTGGTATCTTGTTCCCCCTCACTACACAAAGTGTTCCTGAGAGATGCTGGGGTTTACTTACATATAATTGGCACTCAGCCAAATGAAAGTTTGGTAGGAACTGAGCTTGATGGGCTCATTCACTCTCCGAAGTTCAGTCTTTCAGGGAGAGATATATCACACTGTGGCTATGAAGGAGAAACTTTTTTTTTTTTTTTTGGTACAGGGAAGTATGAAAAGTATAAAGAAAAGTGTAAATGAAAAAAATAATCACAAAGTCTCACTACCCCACATAACCAGTGTTTATGTGGTATGTTTCTTTCTGGTCTTTATGCATGTGTGTCTTTGTGTAAATGTGTGTGTATTATACACAAATACACACATACTTTTTTAAAGACCTTTAGTATATTTTTTCCATTACCATTTAGTCCATTTATAGTCCCCTCCACCCCAGCAGTCACCACATAATTGTCCATGTCTGTGAGTCCTTTCTCCTTTTTGCTTAATCCCTCTGTACCTTAACTTCCACACGCCTCCACCACTAGCTGTCATCCTGCTCTCTATGAGTCTGTCTCTATTTTGCTTGTTCGTTCAGTTTGTTCATTAGATTCCACATATGAGTGAAATCATATGGTATTTGTCTTTCTCTGACTAGCTTATTTCACTTAGCATCATGTTCTCCAGGTCCACCCATACTGTTGCAAAGGGTAAAATTTTCTCCTTTTTTATGGCTGAGTTGAATTCCATTGTGTAAATGTCCCATAGTTGTTTTATCCACTCATCTATACATGGACACTTGGTCTGCTTCCATATCTTGGTGATCGTAAATAAAGCTGCAATGAACATAGGGGTGCTTATGTTCTTTCAAATTAGTGTTTTGGATTACTGTGGATGTATCCCCAGAAGTGGGATTGCTGGGTGAAAAGGAGGATCCATTTTTAATTTTTTGAGATATCTCCATATTGCTATCCACAGTGGCTGAACAAGTCTCCATTCCCACCAACAGTGCAAAGCAGTTTCCCTTTCTCCACCTCCTCATCAGCACTTGTTTTCTGATTTATTGATGATAGCCATTCCCACAGGCATGACATGGTATCTCATTGTGGTTTTAATTTTCATTTCTCTGATGATTAGTGACTTGAGCATCTTTTCATATGTCTATTGTGTATGTCCTCCTTGTGTATGTGTACATATATGTGTATGCATACACATGTGTATGTTCTCATTGGAGAAGTGTCTAGTCAGGTCCTTTGCCCATTTTTTAACTGAGTTGTTTGTTTTTTGGTGTTGAGTTTTGTAAGTATTCATTTTGGATGTTAACCCCTTATTAGATGTATCAGTGAATATGTTCTCCCATTCTGTGGGTTGTCTTTTTATTTTGTTGATGATTTCCTTTGCTATGGAAAAACTTTTTAGTTTGATGAAGTCCCATTTGTTTTTTTTTCTTTTGTTTCCCTTACCTGAGGAGATATATCCAATAAAATATTTCTACGAGTAATATTCGCAATATTACTGCCTAAGTTTTTTTCTATGGTTTGTTATTTTTATGGTTTGTGATCTAACATTTAAGTATTTGATCCATTTTGGATTTATTCTTGTGTGTTGCATAAGAAGGTGGTCTAGTTTCATTTTTCTGCAGGTATCTGTCCAATTTTCCCAACATCATTTATTGAACAATCTATCTTTAGTCCATTGTATGTGCTTGCTTCCTCTGTCAAATATTAATTAACTGTAAAGGTGTGGGTTTATTTCTGGGCTCTCTACCCTGTCGCATTGACCTATGTGTCTATTTTTATGCCAGCACCATGCTGTTTTGATTACTATGGCCTTGTAGTATAGTTTGGTATTAAGTAGTGTGATTCCTCCAACTTCATTCTTCCTTTTCAGGATTGCTGTTGCTAGGTGGGACCTTTTGTGGTTCCATAAAGACTTTTGAAATATTTGTTCTAGTTCTGTGAAATATGTCAATGGAATCTTGATAGGAATTGCATTGAATCTATAGACTGCTTTGGGTAGTATGGATAGTTTAATGATGTTAATTCTTCCTATCCATGAACATAGTATGTGCTTCCACTTCTTTGTATCTTCTTCAGTTTCTTTCTTCAGTGTCTTATAATTTTCCAAGTACAGATCTTTCACCTCCTTGGTTAGGTTTATTCCTAGGTATTTTATTCTTTTTGAAGCAATGTGAATGGGATCGTTTTCTTAATATCCCTTTCTGTTAGTTCATTATTGGCATATAAAAATGCAACTGATTTCTGGATATTAATTTTGTATCCTGCTACTTTGCTGAATTCACTTATCAGTCCTAGTAGTTTCTTGGTGGAAGCTTTGGGGTTCCCTATGTACAGTATCATGTATTCTGCAAATAAAGACAGTTTTGCCTCTTCCTTTCCAGTTTGGATGCCTTTTATTTATTCTTGCCTGATTGCTGTGGCTAGGACTTCCAGTACTATGCTGAATAAGAGAGGTGAAAGCAGACACCCCTGTCTTGTTCCCAATCTTAAGGGGAACACTTGTAGCTTTTGCCCATTGAGTTTGATGCTGTCAGTGGGTTTGTCGTATATGGCCTTTATTATGTTTAGGTATGTTCCCTCCATTCCCCCTTTGCTGAGAATTTTTATCATTAATGGATGCTGGATTTTATCAAAAGTTTTTCCTGCATCGATTGATATAATCATGTGATAGTTATCCTTCATTTTGTTTATGTGGTGAATCACATTTATTGACTTGCCAATGTTGTACCATCCTTGCATTCCCAGAATAAATCATACTTGATCATGGTCTGTGATCTTTTTGATACACTGCTTTATTCGGTTTGCTAATATTTTGTTGGGGATTTTAGCATCTGTGTTCATCAGGGATATTGGCCTATAATTTTCTATCTTTGTAGTGTCTTTATCTGGTTTTGGAATTAGGATAATGCTGGCCTCATAAAATGAGTTTGGGAGCCTTCCCTTCTCTTGACTTTTATGAAGTAGTTTGAGAAGGAGTAGTGTTAGTTTTTCTTGGAACATTTGGTAAAATTCGCCTCTGAAGCCATCTGGTCCAGGACTTCTGTTTGTAGGGAGTTTTTAAATTTTTGCTTCAATTTCATTAGGTGTTATCTGTCTATTCAGATCCTCTGTTTCTTTCTGGTTTAGTTCTGGAAGATGGTATGTTTCTAGGAATTTATCCATTTCACCCAGATTGTCCAGTTTGTTAGCATATAATTGTTCATAATATCGTACAATCCTTTGTATTTCTTTGGTGTCAGTTCTTATTTCTCTTCTTTCATTTCTGATTTTATTTATTTAGGCCCTTTCTCTTTTTTTCTTGAGTCCAGTTGAAGGTTTGCCAATCTTGTTTATCTTTTCAAAGAACCAGCTCTTGAATTCAATGATCTTTTGTATCATGTTTTTAGACTTTATTTCATTTATTTCTTCTCTGATACTAATTATTTCCTCCCAAAGCTCACATTGGACTTTGTTTGTTGTTCCTTTTAAAGTTCCTTTAAGTGTGGTTAGATTGTTTATCTGAGACTTTTCTTGTTTTTTGAGACATGCCTGCAATGCTATGAATTTTCCTCTTGAGATTGCTTTCCCTTTTGTCCCACAGAATTTGGATTGCTGTGTCCTCATTTCCATTTGTGTCAAGGTATCTTTTGATTTCTTCCTTGATCTCATTGTTGACCCATTCCTTGTTTAATAACATGTTATTTACCTTCCATGTCTTTGTGTGTTTTTCAGTGTTCTTCTTGTGGTTGATTTCTAGTTTCATAGCATTGTGGTCATAGAAAATGCCTGAGATGATTTCAGCCTTCTTAAATTTATTGAGACTTGTTTTGTGTCCTAGCATGTGGTCTATCCAAGGATACATTCCATGTGTTCTTGAAAAGTATGTGTATTCTGCTTCTTTGGGGTGAAATACTCTGAAGATACCAATTAAATCCATTTGATCTAGTGTTTCATTTAAGATCTCCTTGTTGATTTTCTGCCTGAAAGATCTATCCACTGATGTCAATGGGGTGTTAAAATCCCCAACTATTACTGTATTTCTGTCAGTCTCCCCTGTTATGTTCAACAAGATTGGCTTTACATATTTAGGTGCTCCTACGTTGGATGTATAAATGTTTACTAGGATTATATCCTCTTATTGAATGGTTCCTTTTATCATTATGTAGTGTCCTTCTCTGTCTCTTACTAGAGCCTTGGTTTTAAAGTCTATTTTTTCAGATATAAGTACTGCTACCCCAGCTTTTTTTTTCTTTTCTATTTGCATGAAATATCTTTTCCCAACCTGTTACTTTTAGTCTGCATGTATCTTTCAATCTGAGGTGGGTCTCTTGGAGGCAGCATATATGTGTGTCTTTTTTTCTTACCACCCTCTGTCTTTTGGTTGGCGCATTAAAGCCATTTACGTTTAAGGTGATTATTGATAGGTACATATGTAGTGCCATTTTATTGTTAGACTTTTTTACTCTGGGTTTTTTTCCCTTTCTCTTTTTCTTCTTCCTCTTAAAGCAAGCCCTTTACGTTTGTTGCAGTATTGGTTTGGTGTTAACAAACTCCTTTAGTTCTTTTTTTTTTTTTTGACTGGGAAGCTCCTTATTTCTCCTTCGATTTTAAATGATACCCTTGTTGGGTAAAGTAGCCTTTGTTGTAGGTCCTTGCTTTTCATCACCTTAAATATTTCACACCCCTCCCTTCTGGCCTGAAATGTTTCTGATGAGTAATCAGAAGACAGTCTAATTGATGCTCCCTTGTAGATAACTACCTGCTTTTCTCTTGCAGCTTTTAGGATTCTCTCCTTATCTTCAAGCTTTGTCATTTTAATTATGGTGTGTCTTGGTGTAGGCCTCTTTGCGCCCAACTTGTTTGGGACTCTCTGAGCTCCCTGGACTTGTGTGACTTTTTCCTTCACCACATTAGGTAAGTTTTCAGTTATTATTTCTTCCAATAGGTTTTCAATCCCTTGCTCATTTTCTTCTCCTTCTGGTGTTCCCATGATGCAGATGTTGTTATGCTTCATGTTGTCCAAGATGTTTCTTAAGCTCTTCTCATTTTTATTATTTTTAAAATATTTATTAATTATTTATTTATTTTTAGAGAGAGGCGGAGGGAGGGAGAAAGAGAGGAAGAGAAACAGTAATGAGCGGTTGTCTCTTCTGTGTCCCTTACCAGGTACCTGGCCTGCAACCCAGGCATGTGCCCTGACAGGGAATTGAACTGGCGACCCTTTGCTTTGCAGTCTGGTGCTCAATCCACTGAGCCACATGAACCAGGGCAAGCTCTCCTCATTTTTAAAAATTCTTTTCTCTTTTTGATGCTCTGCCAGATTATTTTTTCTACCTTGTCTTCCAAAACACTGATTCGATCCTCTGCTTCATCTAACCTACTGTTTATTCCTTCCAGTGTATTATTTATTTCAGATATTGCACTATTTATTTCTGACTGATCTTTTTTTATGGCTTGTATGTCTTTTTTCATGCTGCTGAGTATCCTCATAATCATTACTCTAAACTGTCTGATAAGTTGCTTACTGCCATTTTGTCTAGTTCTTCTGGAAAATTCTCTTGTTCTTTCATTTGGTGTCTATTATTTTGTCTTCCCTTTTTTAGCTGCTTCTTTGTATTTTCTGCCTTACATGTTAAACTAATCAGTTGTTAAACTGACCCACTGTTAATCTATTCAATCTGTAATCAACAGTCAGGTTTAAGCACCACAACGTAGGGCAGAGTAATTCCTGTGGGCAGGACTGTTGCTTCCCCTCTGACTGATGCCTTTCCTAGAGGAGTACTCTGCCTGAGAGAGATGGCTCCTGCAGTGTGGAAGATGACTCAGCACCAAGATCCTGGTAGCTGTTCCCTCAGTTCTCTCCCCAGAGCCACCAACCCCAGACTCTCCTTAAGCATCTCCAGTTCAACTCTGCCCTCGCTTTGTCAGCACCCTGGGTATGTGGCTGCAAATAAAATTTTGTGCTTTGGCCCTTTGAAAGTCTCTTTGCATCTCTGTCTCTCACTGGCTGTCAGAACCCCTGCTTTTCACAGCTGGATGTTATCTGGGTTCTTTTCCAGCTCTGGTGCTGTAGGCTGGGGAGCCCTATTTGGGGTTTAGACCCCACACTTCTCAGGGGGAACCCCCCAGCCACTGAAATATCCCTCTGGCATTTCAGCTGCCACCTCATAGGAGCCCAGTCAGCCCTCTCACATCTCCTCTGCACTCCCTACTAGTCACGTTGTGCTGAAGTGTTTTCTTCTGTCTCTCCATTGTTGTAAGGCTTCTCTCCAGCTAGTGTTCAGTGGTTATTCAAGATGATTTCTCTACAATTTAGTTGTAATTCCAGATTGGTCCTGGGAGGAGGTTAGTGTAGCTTTCACTTATTCCTCTGCCATCTTGGATCAACCTGTATTTTTCTTTTAGAAACTGAAATAATGGTCTACATAAAGTTTTTATTTTTATATTCTTTTTGTAGCTTATCGTTATATTTCAGCACATTCTTTGGCTTGCTTACTCAGTCATTCGTTCATTTATTCAACCAGATAGATAGGACAAGACTCTCCTTGCTTCTCTGATGGCAGCTCAGAGGCAGGTAACAGCAGAAGTGCTTGAGAGGAGCCCTTGTTTGGTAGAGAGACCATGAGACCAGTGGATAAACAATAGGCCATAATTTTTATCAACCTCAGACATTAACAGGAGAGCCACAGAACACACTGGAATGGGACCAGGTGAGCCACACTCCTGGACAGTACAAGGCTGGATCCCTTCCCCACAAGGACACAGATTTGTTAGCTGCTACTCCACACCCCACATGACATACCTGAACAGAAACCCAAAAGAAGATCCACTTACCTGAGACATCCAAGCAGAGACTGAGTTATATAAGGAGATGGTTTAAATTATAGGCTTGGGGTGAAGTTACCAGATTGACTAAAATAAAGGCCTCTCTCTAAGAGACTGTTTTCATAGTTATCTAGCAGGCAAGGCTTGTTACATGATTTGTCCAGTTTTCTTACTGTTTGTGCCAGCATGGTGAGATGGAAAAATCACTCCACTGTGATTCCATTGTGGCCACATGCAGACATTCAGATCGTTTCCATTTAATATAATGAGTGATAGGGTTGAAGTTCAGTCTACCTTCCTCTGTTTGTCCTATATTTGTCCTAGTCCTATGTGTTTGTTCTTCCTTTCCTTCCTTCTTTTGATTTACTTGAAAAGTAATGTTTAGCATTCTACAAGGTCTTGCAGAATACCTGCTTGAGTGTGGTTGGTCGGGTAATAATATGGGTGTCATAATTTATAGTTTTAATTTCAACATTTCACCTAAAATGTCATGTGGTGTGCTTGAGTGTGATAGTTATGTTACGGAATTACATGCTTATGATTTTGTAATAAAAGATTTTATAATAAAAAGGGGGTGTTATTTGTGCCAGACCCTGTATGTTATGTCCTTAATTAACTTTAAAGGTAAAGATCTTTGTTATCAATTTACCACAAACACTAATATTTATGTTCAGTGCAAGAATCTTTTAATGTTATAATTTCATTTACACCCCTAACCCTTTATGCTATATTGTCATACGTTTTACTTCTACTTACATATAAATCATACAATAAATACATTTTTAATATTTCTGCATTTTATGGACATTATACTTTTAAGGAACTTAAGAAAAATAGCCTTTTATGTGTACCCATAGATTTACCATTTGTGGTGATTTTCATTCTTTCTTGCAGATTCAGGTTTACATCTGGATCTCTGTTTTCAGCCTGCAGATCTGCCTTAGCCCTGCATGTAACAGGGATTTCCTGACCATTATTTCTCTTGGTTTTTGTTTTTCTGGCAATGTCATTAGTTTACCTACATTTTCAAACGTAGGAGATTTTTGCTCTGCACAGATTTCTAGGCTGCTGTTTTCCCCCCAGCACTTTGAAGATGTTTTTCAGTTGTCTTGTAACTGCTATTCCTTCTGTTGAGAGATTAGCCACCATTATTTTTGTCATTCTGCTGAATGTAATATGTGTCTTTTTTCTGGTTAGTGTTTTTTCCAAGGATTTTCCCTTTATTTTTATTTTTCAAGAATTTGACTCTGATATGTTCTTTTGTATTTATTATCCTTGGGGTTTGCTGATCTTTTTGTGTTTGTGGGTTGTCGTATATCAATTTTGGAAATAAAATGACTCTCTCCTCATTAAATAATTTCTTTGCCCTATTCCTCTGTCCTCTCCTATTGGGCTCCAATTGCATGTGTGTTAGACTTTTGCTATTCACCCATAGGAGTCTTTTTGTCTCTGTGCTTCAGAAATGGATAATTTTCTAGTGACTTGTTTTCAAGTTCATGATACTTTCTTCAGCTATGTAAAGTCTTTAGTGAAGGCTATCTAATGAAATTTTAATTTCAGCACTGTATTTTTTAATTCTAGAATTTGTATTTGTTTTATTTTTAAAGTTTCTGTTTCTCTGCTGAGATTCCCTACCTCTTTCCCCATCTTTCCAACTTTCTTGTAAATCCTTAAACATATTTATAATAGCTGTTTTAAGTTACTCATCAGCTAAATTCAATATGTAATTTATCTACCTTATTATCTTGATTATGGGCCATATTTTTCATTGTATAGTGTCTTTTAAAAAGTACTGCTTTGGGAATTGTGAACACTATATTTTAGAGACTGAATTATATCCTCTTCCTCTGAAATGTTTTGAGTTTTGTTCCAGAAGGCATTGA
Organism: Mormoops blainvillei; assembly: GCA_004026545.1. NCBI lineage: Eukaryota > Metazoa > Chordata > Mammalia > Chiroptera > Mormoopidae > Mormoops > Mormoops blainvillei. The sequence continues at coordinate 125,572 of PVJD01000184.1, read as the reverse complement.
AATTACTGGTGGATCACCTCAATCCTGTGAAGGTTTAGTTAATGGGACATAGCCTTTAGTCTTGGGGTGTGGCTCTTACTCCTAAGATGTGATCCGTCTAGTTTTTCAGGATTTTACCAAGCCCTGTCTTAACTAAGTGAGACCTGAACTCAATACCTGCTTAGATGCAGCTCTTTGACCACCAAGTTGATGCTTTCTGCTGGGCTCCTGGGCATCTCCTCATATATGTGCTCAGTTTATGCGTTCTCGAGGATCTTAGGTGAATGACACTCATTTTCTGGATCCCCCTCAATTCATCCTATGTTTTGGGATGTTTCTCTTCAATTTCTGGCATTTTCTTGTAGTCACTTCCTACAAAAACACCTATTTTGCTTTGTTTTTAGATAGCTGTAGAGTCTCCTCAAGGGATAAGCTAGTCAGATGTGATGCTCACTAGTCAGCCTCTCCTGTTTCAGGGAATAGGGTTCTGCCTCTTGTGGTGGGCTCTTGGTGCCTTCAAACTGTTGGTGTTTACATTCTGACCAGAATTTGTAATTGTTATTAGCAGGATGTTTAGTCTAATATGAGCTATTCTCCTGAGACTATAATCAGAACCCACCCGAGGAGCTTTAAAAAAATCTGGATATTGAGTCCACATCCTAGAGCAATCACATCAGAACTTCTGGGTGCGGAACCCAAGCATCACTGCTTTCTAAAGAATGCTAGGTGACTTCTGTGTGTAACCAACATTACCAAAGTATGTACCAAGTTAACATTGAAATTTTTATTGAGCCTTTTCAGTACTTTTCATTAGTTATTTTTATGTATTCTGTGGTAGCCTTATTATTTACTTACAAGAAAACTGAGGCTTAGATCCTTAAGTGTTCCATGGTCACACAGAATATTCCAGAATGAGGATTTGAATCTAAGCAGTCTGCCTTCAGACCTACAACATAAATGCTCTGCTTTATCGTGGTGCACTGGGGAGCACAAGCTTAGAGGGGATGACTGAAAAATTTAGTTTTGAATGAGTAGGATTCCATCACATTGCCATAATTTATTTGAGTTTCTGCTATTGTACGATAGTTAGAATGTTGTCAATGTTTTTACCATTATAAATTACTCTACACAGAACATTTTGTACATAAAGCTAGGTACAATAAGTCTGTAATTCTTTATTTAGAATAAATTATTAGAAGAGGATATAGGTGACAACAGACTGGGACTTTTACAAATCTTGTTATATATTATCAAAGACCTCCAGTAAGTATATGAATGCATAGCTGAAGGTAAATTTTTTACTGGGAAATAAATAATGGGATTTTTTTTATTTCAACTTGGCCATTAGGTCTTGGAAATTTGATTTTTATTATGTCTTCCTTTTCAGTGACATTACATTTATTGATCCCCGCACCTGTTCACTGGAATGTGTACAGTCCATTTGCCTGGTGGGCTGCCTGGTAAGATGGTGGTGGCTGGAAGAAAATGGAAGAAGGCCCTGCCCAGGTGGCTCAGTTGGTTAGGGTGTCATCCTGTACACCAAAATGCTGTGGGTTTGATTCCTGGTCTAGGTGCACACCTCGGTTGTGTGTTCCGTCCCCAGTCAGGGCGCGTATGGGAGGCAACCAATTGATGTTTCTCTCTCACACTGATGTTTTTCTCTCCCTTCCCCTCTTTCTAAAATCAATAAACTGGCTGGCTTTCAGGTTTCCTTCTCAGACTCTTTTTATTCCTTCTCAAAAGAAACATACCTATTTTCCGGATACATCTCTCATTATTTTCCAACAGTGCATAGCTTTTCGTATCTTTGTAAATATCATTATACCCAAGGTTGTCCCTTTTGCCTTATATCAGCTGAGGATTACTTGCTGTTTGAGTTTTTAATACTTCCTTGGACTCATTTTGCCTCTTTGCGTTAATTTCTGTGACTTATTACATAAGAAAATATCATTTTTATTCCCAATTTTGTAGCCTTTGTTCCTCTTTCCTGCTTGCCTACTTGTCTTATGAACCTTTTAAGAATGTGAGAAAATGAAGGTAGTCTTCATTCTTACATTAAGACCATTTATTCTCACATGACTGTGTTGATAATGAAGAAACTGGCCCAGGGAAGATAACCCCCCAGCCGCTGATGTTATAGAAATGGTGAATTCCCTGTTATGTTATGTTTTTCTGCCATTGTTTGCTGTACTTGAAAGTTTTCACTTCACACATCATTTCATACTTATCAAGTAGTATTAAACTAATAAAGTAATAAATATTTTTTAAAATAATATAAAATCAATAAACGTACCCTTGGGTGAGGATTAAAAGGTAAAAAAGAGCCCTGTTCTGTGTGGCTCAGTGGGTTGGGCATTGTCCTGCAAACCAAAAGGTCACTGGTTCTATTCCCAGTCAGGGCACATGCCTGGATTGCAGGCCAGGTCCCCAGTTGGGGGCGTGTGAGAGGCAACCAATTAATGTTTCTCTCACACATCAGTCTTTCTGTCCCTCTCTTTCTCTCTCCCTTCCCCTCTTTCTAAATATAAATAAATAACCTTTTTAAAAAAGAGAGAGAGGGAGAAAATAGAAAATGGAAGGGGGATGTCCCTGTCCACAGTGCACAAACACAACTGTCCTGGAGGCAAGCAGGCCCTTCTGCAGCTCAGCACCTTCAGGCTGTCACAGTGATAGCCAGTGTCTCTTAAGCCACCTAAGAATTTCCTTGCTAAGTCACCTTTTCATAATTCCTAGCCATATTTATCTTTGGGTTGGCTCGTGAGGCTTGGTGATGTAATAAGATGAGATTAAAAAATATCACACCCTTTCTGGATTGACTACTAATGGTAAAAGATTAGAGAAAGGTGAACAGACAACAGGGTGTGCTTTTTTCTGATTTGACTGGGGTGTAATCCAGAGAATTGTTTGATATTCTTACTTCTTTCTTTTTTAAAAATATGTTTATGACAGACTGATCACATGGCATGTATAGATATTTTCAAGGCATTGTTTCAAATAGAAAATATAATGTAAAGCAAGGCAAAAATTTCAACACACACAACTCTATAATGCAAGTCAATGTCTGGTTTTTCTATCTATTTCATTATGTGCAGGTCAAGGACTTAACTCCTTTCATGCTAAGGCAGCTGAAGAGTTGTATCATCCTTGCTTTAGAGATTCTGTCTTATCTCTAACTGCTGTGAAAGTGCCAACATTAAAATGTGTACAAACTCCCTGTGGGGGCGAGGCTTCAGCTGGGGAGGCAAAGAAGGACATGACCTGGATGAAAAATGCAAATGCATTCCAATGGAAAACTGTCCACTTTCTCCTTTGTACCAAGTCCCTGAGCCAGTGGAGAGGGCTGCAACAGCCAAGGACTCGGCCAAACACCGCATTGGGCACTGTGTGTCCTGAAGTTCCATCAGCATCCACAGGCCTACGTGTTTGGTATGAAACATTTTTCTGAAACCACCAAACCCTATATATACTCAAGGGTTACTCTTAAACCCCAAACCCCAGAACTGAGTGAAAGGACCACCAAGACTCCCTTATCACTTCTTTCAGAAAGTGTTATCTCCTGAGCCAGAGTAATCTCTTAGAATGGCCATCCAAAAATTGTTGACAGTCACTTTCTGATCACTGCCTGCCCTTTAGGTTTTAATATTTAGAGCCACTAATATAGCCTTTCATAACATTTTGCTGCGATTAATCACATGAGGGGTCTGGAAATAGTGGCGATATTTATCACAATGAAGAATTTGCCTAGAAAAGGCAGGAGTGAGCAAGAAACAGGAATGAATTTTTAAAAGTTGTCTGTTCTAGTTCCAATTCATGCTGAATCACACTTTTGTCCTAGTAAGTACAAATCAGCGAGGTGAGGGGTGGAGAAACGGCTTATGGAGTCTGAACCAGAATCCAGAGCAAGGGGCAGATGGTCTCAACCGTCAGCTGTCACGTTAGACGCACTCTTATTGGCTCTGTGAATTTTTACCCTGCACATTTCAGTTGTCCTTTCTTAAGCAACCCCACATCAGCACTTCTGGGGATAACAGTTTCTGTTGAAAATGCAGAGCAGATTTAAGGGATGTTGAGTTAATGTGGGTTTATGTTTGGGGTAGGTGCACAGAACTCATCCAAAACCAGTTTGCCTTCTTTTTCTTTTCTCAGTGGGGGAGGAGAATGTCTTCTCTGCTCTCCTACCTGAACCCACCATTAGCCCTCTTGCATGGCTAAACTGTCTGCATGGCTGGTTTGGAACATAAAATGAAAGGACTAAAGCCCACCAGGCCCTTTGCTTTAGTGAGTGTCAGGACCATTTCCACATTCTGTGGCTGCAGTTGGGACCTCCTTAGAGAGGAAGGAAAAGAGACCTCAGCTTCCAAGTCTTTGGTGTTGGCTCTTACCCAACTCAGTTTGTTTTGCAGAAGGGCTTATATTTGTGCCAACTGTCATTAATTTATTTGTGCACTGAAGCCCAGACCACACATCAGGTGTCTCATCTCTGCCTCCTGTCTTCATGTTCCACTTCAGCTGTTCACTGAGTCAGGCAACCTGTTCTGTCTCCACAGGGCCTGGGAGCCTGAAAAGTGATTCAAGGCCCAAATCCTGGTCAAATTCTCAGGTTCCTTTGCAGTGTGATTAGGACTAAGAGGAGGTCTGAGCAGTCACTGTCACAGTGGAGACCACAGTGTCTTTCCTGTACATAAGCTCTTTCCTTCTCGAGTCCAACCCCATGCACAGAGGAGCCAGGCTGCAGGATTCTCCCCTTGTATGATGCAGGAACAGACTTGCTGAGGGTAGGAGTCAAGGGACTTTCCTGTCTTCAGTGCTCAGCAGTTAGAAATATAAATTCCTTCCACAGGGGTCCTCAGTCTGACTGGAGATACACGACGATCACACAGGCAGTGATTGCAGGGCCATCAGAGGCCTCACGACTGACAGGACATACATGCTGGCAGGTATGGAGGAGACCAGAGGGTACCGTACCTGGGGACAGACCTCATGAGCACAGAGCTGTCAAAGAGTCTTCACTGAAGACTTCAGCTGTACTTTAAAGGCTGGATGGGACAAAAGGACAGAGAAACAGGAAGGAATCAGGCTGTCATGCTGCATGACAGCAGCATGATACAGATGTCCCGTTTTACAGATTGTGTGACAGAAAGAGAGAAGGCCACCTGCCAGACTAAGGGCTGGAGAAGGGGTCATGGCAACACAGGATTTCCTGGATTCCAGAGTCTGGGGCCAGGTCTGAGTGTCCCAGCTCTCAGGGGCCTGTGCGGAGGCGCAGCCTGGTATTGGGCATCCATTCTTTCGCCATCCTTCCACAGGGGAAACTGAATGTGAGACCCTCATTTCCAGCCTTGTTGCAGTTTAGGATCTGTGTTCAGTTGATATGACACCCTCAAGTGGCTCTGGAGTCCAGGTGGCCATGGGGCCCTCTCTGCTGCGGCAGGCCCAGGGTTGGGCTGCTTGCTTAGTACGGCCCAGAACCAGCCAGTGGCCTGGAGGACGTGGACAGCTGGGCCCTCAGACACCCACAGCTGCTACATGCCCCAACAGTGTGATCTGTTTGGAGTTCGGGGCTGGAGCTTCCAGATTTGAGCAGAAGCAATTGCCTCTTTGAGGGGCTGGTTCTAAGCTGTGGCCTTAGGAGTCGTCTCTGAGCCTTAACTGTTTCCTCAACCCTTACCTAATACTGTAAATTGTTGGATACCCTAGAATAAATCTCTCCCTGCTGAAACTAGGCTGCGGTAGATTTTTTCTCTGCAGCTGAGATCTTACCTTACGCTTTCTGAGTGGCAGTGCATGTCTTCAACACGAGGTCAGACATGGAACACATTGATCTCCTTGGGAAAAAGAAGTGGTTTCATCATGATTGCTTCTAACTGAGTTCACAATGGAGCCAGGACCTCACAATGCTTGGCCAGAAGTGCAGCTGCCCAGACAGCCTCTCAGCCGTGCAACCAGGAACTTATGTAGAGCCAGTGAAATAACCCTCCCACTCTAGAATCTCATGGCTGGTTTGGGCTGACACAATGATATGCTCCTCAGAAGGCAACTGCCTAGGGGAGAGGGGAAGCCTCTCTCCATCTGATAATTAACCATATCTCCTGCATCTAAATTAATCACCGAAGAAATAAAGCTTTCCCACAGTTTCATGATCAAAGCACAGGCTGATTTGTCTGGGACTCCCGGGAACAGTTGGCTTCTGAACACAGGACTGGGGGCGGGGGGGGGGCATCTGGCATCCTTCCTCTGTGTGGCCCAGCACACACACGGCTCCTGGCATATGGCTTCACTAATGTGGGAGCAGTGGGTCTCACAAGGATTAACTTCCTTCCCCATCTGCTCCATAGCACCTTGTTCCCACCTCCTGGACAGTGTAGAATTAATGGATCATTGTTGGGAGTCTGTCTCTACCTTTAGGCTGGGAGCTCCCTGGAGTCGGGGACCATGACTCCCTCCGGGGGTCCCACAAAATAGGAGTGTTAGTAGAAGAAAAGTGAGCTGCCACGTGGCTCAGACAGAGGCAGGAGCAAGGAGAGGAAACTGGGGCAAACTTCATTAGTTTTTTAAATCTCACCCTTTCCCCATTTTTGTTTGCCTGCTTTTCAAACAGTACCATTCAACAATGGAAAAATCTACCTCACTACCAAACAGTAATCTCTCTGTTTAAGGATTTGTGCGGTGACTGCCACCCATCTGCTCTGGGTATTATGACAGGTGCCCTCCACGCCCTTCCTGGGAGGCCACAGTGGCTGGTGCTTTCCATGACCCACACGTCCAAAGGAGGGCAACTTCTGCAGATGCTCTGTGAGCTTAGCCCCCAGGTTCCCAATCTTGGCTAAGCATTGCTAAAACAAAACAAAACAAAACAAAACAAAACACCCTAGGGAGTTCCAAAGCCCCTGACAGACCCTAGGTGGGAGCATCAGTATTTTTTAAGACCTCAGGGTGATTCTATTATGCAGTAAAGCTTGAGGACTCTGCCTGATGGCAGAGGCTTTGCAAAGGACACCAGTATGAAATCAGAAGCTAGACCAGGACCCAGGTTCCCTCCTCTTGGTAACCAGCCTGTTGAAGAGGTCAGCTGGCTGCGAGAAGCCCTGCACCTGTCATCAGAGGGGACAAGCAGGCCTGAGTGCTCTCTGGTCGGTGTAGAGAGGAGGTCTAAGGGCTCACTGGGGGAGAGGAGAACACCGTGAAAATAGACCCCATAAAGGAGGCGGGTGCTGAATGTCACCACCATAGGCGCCGGGTGTGGCCCACCTGCCAGTCACTCAGGTTCCTTCTCTGTGCATTGGGATCATCCTACTTGCTACCAGGAGACCATCGTTCTGCCCAGTGCAGTGTGATTCCCAGATCTGCCTCTTATGGGTAATTAAAATAACCCATGGAAGGCGAACCCATGAATTACTTTCAAGTGATGTCCCAGAATGAGAGACTCCAGAGTTAATCATAATGAATAGTTACTGCCCTCCAGAATCTCTTAGATTAGTAGGGAAGAAGGAACACATAAACAAACAGTAATACAGTATGATAATTCCGCCAGAAAAATTAGTATGCTTCACGCTCAAGTAGTGGTAAATGTGAGGGTTGGCTTGCAAATGCAGCCTGAGGTGCTGTGGCACCGTGCCACACCTGGCCCTGCGTCACCTCCATGTCCAGCACCTTGAGCATCTGCAGCTAAGTGGCAACTGCCACTTAAAAGTTACATCACTTGCTGAAGTCTCAGTTAATGAAATCGAATGGAGTTTGACCCCAGCTCCATCTCCTGCTCTCCTACAACAGCCCCGTGAGAGGGAACAAATGGATTCAGGGTTCATGGAAGGTTCCAGAAAGGAAATGAGACTGGATGTATAACTAGGAGCCACTGCAAGGAGGATGATCTCAGGAAGAAAGGCAGTGAGAGGGGGACAGGTGTCTGTCCTGTTGACTGCAGAATCCTAGCATGTGGCCCATGGTGGGCACTGGGCATGCTGTGGCTGATTAGATGGGAAGGACTCCACTGAGCTTGAAACATCAAGGACCTGTAAGAATGCAGGCAGCTCTGTGTAGGTGGGGCTCAAGCTTGGGGTGCCAGGCCCCAGATGCAACTGGAGAGGCAGGGGAGCGTTACATCATCACTGGTCTGTGTGGGCCTTGGTGGGCTACCCAGTCCATGAGGGGTTTAAAGAAGAAGGATGACAGGACCACATTAGCGGGCTTTATAGTTAGATCACCCTGATGTCTGGATGGACTTAAAGAAAGCAGAATAGTGGGCAGGTGACTAGTTAGAAGATGCCTGGGACACTACAGGTCTGAATTGAGGCAGGGGTGGGGGATGAACCAGGGGAAACATAGAATGGGAGTTAAAGAGGGAAGGGGCTTTGTCTTGCTGTCTCGATGTCCCTAGGCGATGCACAGCCAGTCGCTCTATTCAGAGCATGGAAGAAATCAGGACATACTTCCAGACTACATGGCTGCAATCATGCCTGTGACAAGAGGGTGACGTATCCATGGCAGTGCTCCACTCATTTAAAAAGCTGACCTGCAGTTCTAGTCCTTGGTACACCTGAAAGAACAGAAAACATGCAAAACCTTGTAGACAAATGTTCATCACAGATTTGTCTACGAGGTTTGGAAGCATCTAATAGACAAAAATGGAAACATCTAAATGTCCATGTATAGGGGGCGCATGTCATTATACATTTGTCAAAACCCAAAGAATGTACATCACCAAGAGGAGTCCTAATTTAAACTACAGACTTCAGTGAATAATAAGCTGTCGCTGTCGATATTGGCTCATCAATTATAACAAAGTCACCACCCTGATACAAATATCAAGGGGAAATGAACAGGAGGGAGGGGGCATAGACGGCTCTCTGCATTTTCTGCTCTATTTTTCAGTAAACCTGAAACTTCTCTTACAGGGTAGCTGCAGAAACTGCAGAATCAGCAGAATCAGAGTTGCAAATATTAATTTAAACAAAAAACAAAAAACCTCTGACAAGATGTAGGCATTTAATATTTTTAGAAACAATTAGCTAGGTAGAGTGGAGTCTTTGCGTAAACAAGGATGCTGACAAGAGAGCCCTGACCCACACTGTTTAGGCAAAGCCTGCCTTTCTGTGTGAGTTGTGCTAGGTGGCGAGGGCTTTCGCACAGGACACCAGGTTGAGCTGTGTTTCCCGTGCACATACAGGTACCAGCGAATTCGCCTTTGGTGTTTGTCCAAGTGAAGATGGCAAATGCCTGCCCTGGATGTAGTGTGAATTTAAAAGTGTAAGTCCTGCGCCCTACCTAAAACTTGCCAAACTGGGACTGGATCTCAGAAATCTGCATTTTTAACCGGACCTCCCATGTCAGCATTATGCACAGAAAGTGTGAGAATCAGCATGGTATCATTTCCAATACAAAGCCCAGTGTGTATTTGGTTGGTACTCAGTACAGAAGTGAATTTATGGAAGAGGCCACTGGAGAGGATTGTTAAAGTGACAGACCAATGTGAGATACTTTCATAATCTAAAACTGCCTATGCCTTATGCAAGTATAGGAGTAAAAAGGTGACGTGTGCTTATTAATAGCCACAAGAAAGCACAGAAAATGATCTAAAATTTTACAATATGGCTAAATTTATCAGAGGAATCAGGAAAAATACTCAGGACTAGACCAGCTTCCCAAAAGGCACTTACTAGAGCGCAGACGGCCCTGGCTGCTCTCTCTCCACAGTGAGGCATTTACACTTCAGTTACAGGCCTGAAGTTGTTTCCAGCTCTCCAAGCCACGCTAGATCCGGGGATCCTGGGATGATTTGTTGTCTGTAGGCTCCCAAAGTTTCTAGGGTTGATCACTGTGATGAAATATTTGTAAGAAAATAATGTGGGCTTGACAACAAAGAGCTCAAAGAAAAATCTAACAAGAGACTGTTAACCACAACTCATAAATTATAACTTATTTCAGGTGTGTTTGTTTGCATATTTACTCAACAAATGTTTGTTGAGAACCTACTATGTCCTAGGCACTGGGGATGCACCTGGAAATAACAAGACGAGCAAGGTCTCTAAACCTTATACAAGGGAGACAGAAAATAACAAAATGAATTAGATACTTTTGGATGGTAATAAGTGCCCTGAAGAAAATAAAACAAGAATCAGGGCAGCAACTAGAAATGCTATTTACATAATAAGGTGGTCAGAGCAGGCCTCTTGGGGAGGGTTATATCTGAACTGAGATCTATGTGAATGATACAAAGAGCTGCAAAGGCCCTGGGGCATATTCTAGAAGAAGAAAGGTCAGTATGACTGGAACATGGTCAGGAAGAAAGAAAGGAGCCCAAAACGTATTTGGGAATTAAGGAGTCAGGATTGTGTCCTAAGTGTAGTGGGAAGCTGTTAGAGATTTTAAGGAGAGGGGAGGTAACATTCAGGTTTAATTTTTGCAAGAACATTCTGACAATTCTCCTGTTGCGTAGTAGGATCACAAGTGCAATTTTATTGAGCTTCATAAATAAAATATAATGTATATAATATTGATAAAATAAGCATGTTATAATTAAAAGAACTCTATCTTCCATACAGAAAATAGTTTGTAGACAGGTAAGGGAAACATCAGGAGATAAGCAGAGGAATCAGTTAGAGAAATTATGGAGGGCTTAGACTCAGACTACAGCAAAAGAGGTGGAGAGGAACAGATTGCCCAGGCGTTTAGGAGGTGACACGAGAGAACTGATTGATGGACTGGATGAAGAAGAATGATGAAAAAGTGGAAGGAACCAAGGCTGATTCGGGATTTTGGCATGAGCAACTGAATGGGTGGTGAAGGTATTTACTCAGATGAGTTAAGACTGAGGGGGAAAATTAGGGAACATATTTGGGGAAAAAAATAAGGCTTCTGTTTTGACCCTGTTACATTTGAGATGCTTATTATTCTTCCAAAAGGCAATGTGAAGTAGTAACCTAAATGTAGAAGTCTGTTACACCGTGTTGGCTAGAGACATAAGTATGAAAGTCATTAGAATACATAGAATAAGTGTGTAGACTTAGAATCTCTGTGTTTCACTGGTGAGTTTGGTCTGTTTAGATTTAGTATCATTGCTGATATATTTGCACTTATTTGTACCTTATTATCTCTTTTTACTGTGTCTCTTCTTTGCCCCCTTTTTCTCTCTTTTTTTATTTTTTAGGATTAATTTTATTCCCCCTAAATTCCCCCTTTCCTTTTACTGGTTTTAAAATCATTTATTTTATGCTTTTAATGATTACCTTCACATGTTTTGGTGACTTTTAAGTTGTGATAAAATATACAAACTTAAATTAGCCTTTTTAACCATTTTAAAGTGTACAGTTCAGTGGCATTAAGTTTATTTAAATTATTGTGCAACCATTGCCTCTATCTAGCTCCAGAACTTCTTTATCATCTGAAACAGAAACTCTGTAGCCATTACACAAAACTTTCTGAGTAATTTCCTTTGGTTTATCTTCCAGTTCAGTAATTATCTCTTCATCTGTACCTAATTCATGATTTAATTCATTCAAGAGATTTTTCATTTTATGACAATGGTTTTAATTTCTACAAGTTCTATTTGAGTCTTTTTAAAATCTGTTTATTCTTTTTGTTGATGAAGGAAGCTTGCTTATTTGTTTCAGTTTCAATTACTTCTATTCTTCATCATTTAAAACACTTATTTTGAGGTCTTTCAGACTTCCAGGCCAAGAAAGCTTTTTTTGTCATCTTCCTTTGTATATTTTTCTAGTCAACCTTTTCACTGAGGATATAGTCCTTTGAATATTCTCAGGTTTGCCCACATATAATTTCAACATCTTGTCTTATTTGGGCCCACTGCCTCTTACCCTGTTGCCATATGAGTATTAAAACATAAGCCCCTAGACTATGGAGAAAATCTACCTGCCTGCCAGGAATGAGAGTATAAATCATGAAGTCCTAGGGAGGGCCCAGGACAAACCCAGGGATACTCTAGCATTTATATAAGTCAGATCCAGAAAGGAAAGAAAGCAGAGGCCAAGAAGTAGTGGTAAGTATGGAAAAATGAAAACGAGCAGGGTGTGATGTCACAGAAATAAAGAGGAAAGAGTGTGTCAAGAAAGAGAGGGCAGTGAACAATGCCAAATAACACTAAAAGGCCAAATAAAACGAGGACAGAGAAATCATGACTGGCCATGGCAAGGGTGGGAGGGGAGAGCGGGGGCAGTGACTACAAACAGTTCTTTTGAGACTATTTGTGAAGGAGACAGATATATAAGGTAGAGGAAATAAAGGACTGGAGCCAAGGAGAGTTTAAAAATAAAGGAGGTGATAAAAATAAATATAAATAAAAATACTATATACTGGACTATATTAGGAATGGTCCTGAGGAGACTGAATCAACACAGAAGAGAGAGGGCTGTGTTCACTGCAAGTGCAAGGCCCATGAGGATGTTGGAGGTTTGGATTTTCAGCCCAGAGCCAGGACTTGGCACCCACCATGACAGGAGGAGTGAGAGATAAGGCAGAGGATCAACAGATTAGAGGTGCGGCAACAGGGAGGCCAATCGATGGCTGAGAATAAGGGTCGTGATGGAGGTCGTGGAGGTGTGAGGGAAGGCCAGGCAGGAAATGGTCATTTGTAAAGGGGGTCATGTTAGTGACCCTCGGGGACTCTCAGCATGGCATTAAAATATTCTTTGCTTCTACCAGAATCCCAGGTCTCAGACGAGAGTTGCTGTGCTGAGTACACTGGTTTTCCTGTGCTGCAGAGCCTGGTATAGCCCAGATGTCAGGTCCTCACTGGTGCAGCTAGATGGTGTGGGGTAAACATGCAGGAACCAAGGCCAGGGCTTCCCTCTGCTGGATGTGAAGGCCACTGACTGTTCTTTCTTGTACCCTTTTGGCTTCTGGGGAAAGGAACAAAGCGGTGTGACTTTCTGGGACCCCACGCTTTTGACCATACCCAACACTCCACTTCTGACCAAACGGGTAAGTCTGAGACATAATGGTAAGATAATTTACTTTTCACAAACTAAAAGCAAAAACTTTATTTAAAAAGATGTCACTGGAGCTCTCTGGTTGGTGTAGCTCAGTTGGTTGGGTGTCATCCTGCAAAATGGAAGGTCACTAGTTCAATTCCCAGTCAGAGCACATGCCTAGGTGGCGGGTTTGGTGTCTGGATGAGGCATACAAGAGGTAACCAATTGATGTTTCTCTCTCTTCCCCCCCCTCTGAAAAAAAGATAAAATTTAAATTGAAAAAAAAAGATATCACTTGATTACATTAAATGGGGTTTTAAGTGGGTCCATATATAGAATAAAAACTGTACAAGTTTTTATTTTATTTTTTATAAACTGTATAAGTTTTTAAAATGGAAAAGACAGCTTTAATGAAATATAGTCCACACACCATACAATTCACCCATTTAGAGTATAATATTCAATGGTTCTTAGTATAGTCACAGATTTGGGCCACTGTCACCAAAATATATTTTAGGACATTTTTATCACTCCGTATAGAAGCCCCGAAGCCATTAACAACCACTCTCATTCTCCTTGCCCACACCCCTGGCTCCACTGGTCTGCTCTATGTCTATGCATTTGCCTGCTCTGGACATTTTGTACGAATGGAAGCACACACTGTGTGACCTTTGATGCCTGACTTTGGTCACTTAGCATCATATTTCCAATGGTCACTCATGTTGTGGCGTGGATCAGAACTCCACCATTGCTTTTTATGGCTAAATAATATTGTATTATATGGCGGAGCTGTATCGTATTTGTTCATTCATCAGTTGATGGTAATTTGGGTTGTTTCCACATTTAGATTATAGAGGATTTTATGATTCAAAATACAATTTCTCAACTCACTGTTCCAGTAGGTAAAGGCACCCAGACTCGCCTTGGTTAAAATCTGGCCCAGGGCTAGTGCTGACAAGCACTGGCCATGCCTGCTGCTCCCTGTGACCTCATGCCACAGCAATACCAATCAAGTGGCATAAAATTTAATTAAGACTATACACTGGTTGAATGGGAGCTTAACTTTCCTTGACATACTTGTCAATTTGGTTTGAAGACCTACCCTTGGAAAATGACAGTCAAACCTGATAGGCCACAGTCTAGCTCCCATTGGGTCTGGTTCTTTAAAAAGCCCTGACTCAATGTTGCCCCATTGTGAAACATTTTTCTAATTTGATAAACTGACCTTCCTTGTATGATCAGATAGTGACATGAAAAATATTGCTCTTGGTTACAGATTATAGCTGGATCTTGGAACCACCTCAGTACCAGGTACGGGAGGTAACACTTGTTTGTTTAACATTAGTTTAGGGCCAGTTTTCCTCACAGACTCGATGAAGTTCATTAGCTTTGCAGGGGTTCCTGTGGACCCTCAGGACATTCTCCTGTGTCTCTGGTTTACCTCCTGCTGTTGGGGCCCAGGCAGAGAAAATCACAGGACAGCAGATGTTGCCTGAAGAGCAGCAGGTATAAACCCTGACTTTGCAAACCCCGGGCTGTGTGAAGATAAAGTTATGGCCAATGTCAAACCTCAGTCCATTGGAAGAAGAAAAACAGATGCAATTGTGTTCTCTGGAAGGCAAGGCTCTGAGTGTACAGTGTCTCATGTTTTCAAAGTAGGAAAGTATCCACAGCTAATATTTGGATGGGCCCACAGCAGCATCTCTCTCCCTGAAGCCTGGGCCTGCCCATCAGAGATAAAGGGCCCTTGCTGTGCACCTGCCGAGAGAAAGGCAGGGCCAGCCTATTCTATGCTCTTCTTGTTATAAACAGTTTTGCAAAGGGAGAGGTTCTGAAAGAAAGTGGAATATGGGTGTCTGGGCCCGGGTTGTGTTGAAATACACACCTGCTCTAGAAACCCCCTGTCACCGGACCTCGACTTACGTTTATTCCATCTCTCCACCCAGGACTGCTGACTCTTCCACGCTCTGCCAAGGACAACACTAGCCAGTGGAAATGAAGTGTTTGCTGACCCACGAACCTGAGCCTCATAGAGCTTTCACTGGTGGAGAAGGTAGGGAAAACAAAAAGAAAGCACTGGATGTGGTAGCCTCCTTGCAAGTTTCATCTAGAGCCTCTAACCCAGGACAGTATACACTTGTGAAGGTCTCAGGACTGTGAGAAGCACTGGGCACCTCTCAGAGGACTCCTCCACAATGGTGGGGCCAAAGCACATGGAAACATGGCTGGGATCCAAGGTGCGTGCCACAGTGGGAACACAATGGACAGAGAGAGAACTGAGCAGGGCGTCCTGAACTGGGTGTTGGGAAATGAGAGAAGCACTAGAGTCATAACCTGGTAGGACAAGAAATCACTGTGTAGACAACACCTAGGCAAGGAAGAGGACTGGGTATGAGGACAGCATTCCAAGTCAAGGAACTAGGACAGGCAAGTGCACTCGTGGGCACTACATGACATGTGTGAGCGCATGCATATATGGGTGTGAGTGAGTGCACTTAATGATGAATTTGTGATGCAGTGACTTGATGATTTGATTTGCAAAGTCGTGCGGACATTTTAACACTTCCCCTATCAACACTCATCACATTGTATTAAAATTATTTTTTAAAAATTTGTCAATCTTCTTACTATATTGTAAATGTCATGTCTATCTTGGTCAACTTTAAGAAGACTAAGTGGGGACCCATATTCCATGTTCCAAAATGAGAAAGCTTAATTTTGCAAAATATAAACATCCCAAATTATCCTATAAATTTTTAAAAAGATTTTATTTATTCATTTTTTAGGGAGGGGAAGGGAGGGAGAGAGGGAAACACCAATGTGTGGCTGTCGATCATGCGCCCCCTACCGGGGACCAGGCCCATAACCCAGATGTGCCCTAGACTGGGAATCAAACTGACAACTTTCTGGTTTGCAGTCTGGCACTCGATCCACTGAGCCACACCAACCAGGGATAACCTGTTAATTTTTAATGTGATCCCAATCAAATCCCAGCACAATGCTTATGTAATGTGATTCTAGGTTGAAATGCCACCTGTACACATAAATGTAAGAATATTCAAGCCAAAGTTTCAAGTGAAGAATAATATTTCAGTCATAATATAAAACTGTAATAACAAAACAGATGGTGGTCATGTAGTAGTAGCTAGAGCAACAGATCAGGGTAGGAAGTTTAGAAACAAAATTCGGGACTTAAAGGTAGTTCAGTTATTGTAATGGTTTAGACCAGCAATTTTCAACTGGTGTGCCACGAGAATTTTTAAATCATGTAGTCCCTGACTATTTAGTCAGGAGCACTGACCTTTTTTCCCTTAGACTGTCAGATAAAAAATGACAACAGCCCTAGCAGGGTGGCTCACTTGGTTGGAGCATCATCCCACGCAACAAAAGTTTGAGGGTTTGATTCCAAGCCAGGGCACATACCTGGGTTTCAGGTTTGATCTCTGGTTGAGGCACGTACAGGAGGAAACTGATGGATGTTTCTCTCTCACACTGATGTTTCTCTTTCTCTCTCTCTTCCTCTCTCTCCCTCTCAAATCAAGAAATATATCCTTGGGTAAGGATTTGCAAAAAAAATGACGATAGTCGATACAATAGCTGTCGGGTGTGAGTCAATAAAAATTATACGTATTATTTTGTCAGATTGGCATAAAAATATATTTTTTGGTGTGTCACAGAATTTTAGTAATTAGCTTACATGTGCCATGAGATGAAAAATGTTGAAAATCCCTGCATTAGACAGCTGGTGGTGTTGGAATAATTGGCTTGTCATTTGGAAGACAGCTCTCAGCCCACACAGCAAATCCATCTGAGTTTATCCATGAGCCCAGTGCTCTCTCACAGCCAGTGGACATGGATGTGCCAGAGGGAGTGAAATGTGTCTTCTGGGTATGGCCTACCGTCTGCGCATTTAATATGCCTAGGAATCTGTGTCTTGTCAAGGAAGTCCTTGCCTACATGGGAGTCTTGTTATCCGAGTGGTTTTTTTGAGCACAGTGGATCTACTTGATAAATGTCCACCCTCAAATGGCCGAATTTACATTTAGCTATAGGCTAGTCCTTCTCCCAGGTGAGAACAACTGTCAACCAAGGACCAGGTGCAAGTGAAAAGTAACTTACAGTGAATCCACTAGTGGGATTTTTGACAGACTTCAAAATGAAGAATTGCAAGGAATTTTATTCAGTACATTCAATAATACAATTTTAAACAAATGCCATTACAATAGTTGAGTATCTAGCAAGGAGAAAGAAAAAAACAAGGAGGTCTTTTTAAAAGAAGCTGTGAAAAAGTTCTGGAGATGGAGGGCTGTGATGGTTGCACAATGATTTGAATGTACTTAGTGCCACTGAACTGTGTCCTTAGAATGGTAAGTTTTATGTTATGTAACTTTAATCACATCGAAAAACAAAAAGGAACCAGGAGTAAAGAAAACACAGGAGGCAGGTGCAGATTATGGGGAGGGGCCCACTCCTCTTTGCCAGGACTCCCCCACCCCCTGTGTCTCCCTGGGCTGTCCAGGGCTCCTGGTCCTGTCACAGTGTCCCTGACGCTGGGCTGGCCCGGGACATGGCACTTTCAGTTCTGTTTCATGTGCCTGGAACTCTGCTTAGTCAGCACTGTTTGTTTCCTTCTCTCCCTCCTAGGCTGCTACCTCCAAGGACTTGTCTGGGTCTCTGGAAAAGCATTCTTAGATATGGGACAGATCATCTGACAAAGGGACTTGAGTCTCAATGTTTGCACAACAGCATTAGTTGTCACATCTACACTTGTTGGGTTAGTAGCGGTATAGGGATAGTAGGTGGTGACCTTAGACACCTAAGCAATCATTGGACTAACCTTATGGAGCCACCAGGTATCCCTTCTGCTCTCTCTCTACTGTTGCCCTTGGATAGCCTAGGTGGTTGTCTCTCCTGTCCCCACTCCGTGGGCACCTCTGACCTGTCCTGTTCCCTGGACTGGCTTAGACCCCTGTGTCCTGCCACCCACCACAGTGCATATCACAGGCACGAGAGTGCCTGAGTCGTGACTCTCTCCCCTTAAACATGAAACTCTGTGAGAGAAGGGGCCATGTTGTGCTGTCTGCAGTACCTACCTCCCGCCAATGCCCCACACAGAAAGGCCTCAAGTTTTGCTCAGAGAATAAGTAAAGACTGAGCTTCTCCATTGCCCTGCCTCTGAGGCAGGGTACTTAAGTAGTATGCTCAGGTCACAGGTCAGCAGTGATGGACACACACCTATTGACACACTGATGTACACTGGAAAACAGTATGACTGTGCTGAGCTCTTTCTGTTGAATATTTGTCAAAACTACTGTTATTGCCTGTGATAGATTCAGAACGTGGAATCACTGAGTTAAGGGTAGGAGGCTGTGATGGCTCTGGATGCGTGTATCACATTGCTTTCTAGAAAACACCCAGGATGTTTCCAGGATGCACTTCTCAGGACAGCTAATCCCCACCACTGAGCTGTGGAAGCACCTGCCCACAGTACCCTGGTAGGCATGTTGCTTGTTACAGCCTTTCTTAAACAAAGTTGATTGTGTCTGTTTGCCTACTGGGCTGCATTTCTTTCCGTTACAAGGTCAGCTTTTACTGAGAACCCTCTCAGCACAAAGCACACAGAATCAGGACTTAGGGATTCTGAACCCTAGTTGCGTTGTTTTCCAAAGGGGCAAAGAGCCCAGGACACCTGCAGCTACAAGGTAGGGGCTAGTGAAACCCACAGAACCTTCATACAGAAGGGTCTTCATGTCTACCTAGTCCAAGCACCCCTTTTACAGATGAGGGAACACCACAGAGAGATGAAGTGGCCACGAGCCAGGGCAGAGGTTTCTTTCCATCCATCCCCATAGAGCTCAGCCTTACCCCCAGACCCAGAGGGGTCAGGGGCTCAGATGGGGGTCTGGGGTCACATGCTCACCCCTCACACTCTCACGGATGCACCTCTCAGGACAGCTGGCCCTGGTCCCTGTGGCAAGACAGACAGGTTCACACCAGAAGAGCAGGTTGACCCTTCAGAACTACCACTTTGCTGTTCAGGGGGCCACTCCATCTCAGGGCTCATCCTGTCTTCCTGCTCCTGGTTACAAAAACGCCCTTGTTTCCTCAGATGACAACTCAGTGGAGTGGTTAAGTAATTAAAGAAGTTTCTTGCAGCACTCCTGGCCTATGTGATTCACTTCCTGTTTAGTATACTGATTTACATTTAGGGTAATTTATTTAAAACAATTTCCTCTTTGCCAGCTTTCCCTCTGCCCTCCCACCTAATTTCTTGGCCAGCTCCAAGTTCTGGAAGCTTCTGTCTATGATCACTGTGGATCAAACTGCTAAACAACAACACACATACAATCATGCTTACTCCAAGTGTCCGTAACTTTGGGACATTTTGGTGAGTGACTTTTAAAAATTATTATTGTGTGATGTCATTTTCTTTTTTTAATGGAAGAAGAAACAAGCACTTATCGGCTCCCTGTGCTGCCCAGGCATTGTAACAGGTAATTCATATAATTTTGTCCTTTCTTTCTCACAAGTGTCCTCATTCTTCCCATTTACTCAGGAGACCAAGCCGTGTAGCTAATAAATAGTGAAACCAGAATTGAAATCCAGCTCCCACTCCAGGCCTGTGTTTTTCCTGCTGTGTAATGTTGGGGCTTCCAGGAATGTTATCCTAGAGTCTGCACATTCCAAAGTGTGGTTCCGCTCCAAGTGACAAGTCCCTCCCGAGACCATAGCATCAGTTTAATACTGAGAGCAGCTAAGTATTTATCAGCATCCTTAGCAGCATCCTTAGCAGATGGTCCACTAAGTCAACAGTCCCCAACATTTTTGGCACCAGTGACTGGTTTTGTGGAAGACAATTTTTCCACGGACCGGAGGAGGGGCAGGTGGTTTGGGGATGAGCCGAGCGCATTACATTCAAGCTCACCTCTTGCTGTGTGGCCTGGTTCCTAACAGGCCCAGACCAATATTGGTCCTCAGCCTGGAGCTTGGGGACCCCAGCTCTAAGTTGTGGCATAAAGGAACAGAGAGTAGAGAGAGTTAGGAAGCTGTGGGTTTGATTCACTGGAGCCCCTGAGCAGAAACAAATGTCAAAGCGGTGAGAGTCATGAGGGTGAGAGGGATAAGCGTGGCCCTTCATGAGGCGACAGCAAGCCCAGCCCTGAGGCCAGGATGAGTGGTCCATGGAGAATGACAAGAATGAGTGCGGCGAGGTGCTCAGGTGGGCTTGTGTCCTGGGTTAGCTAGAACTCACTTCACTAGGAAGGAAAGCATAAGTGACTGACATGACCTACAGATGACTCAAGGCAGGTAATTCTACCTTTTATGCCTCAAACCCCCTCTCCATAAATTGGGAGAGATAATACTGTCTTGAGTATGCACTGCCCCCTTCAAGAGATGTGGGGAAAACTTGGAGAGAGCTTTCTTAACCATGAACCTGTCTGTGCCCCAATGTAGTTCTTTAATCTGAGAGCCTTAGGAAAAGAAGCTTTTAACATAAAATGCAGAAATGACAAAGAGCTATCTGGGTTCATTCTAAAATTCAGTTTCTGCCAAATCCAGGCACCCTCGTTTGTTGTAGATTCATGAAACTACAAGGTCCCAGAGATGACTCAGTCCAGTGGTGGCAGATGTCTGTGCTCATGCCTCACCCTGTGTCCAATCCCAAGTCGTCCCTAATGTCCCAGCTGGCCACACCTCCCACAGCCTGTCCAGAGCCTTAGGATCCTTAACCAGCACCTCCACCAGTTTCCACCCATGGACTGCAAGTGGCATTGGAATGAAAACCTTTTTGCCATGCTGATCTTGCCTAGCCCTTACCACTTACAGAGGAGGAAAACCCAGATGCAACCAGGGCCTCACCGCTACTAAGTGGCCAAGCCAAGAATGGACCCAGGCCTCTGACTTGCAGCTCCACGTCCAAATCCTTTTTTAGGCTGATGAGACCCAGCTCTACTGAATAACTCATTTATTCAACAAATAGTTGTAGAGAACTTACTATATATCAGGTGTTACACCCAGGTAAATGACTGATCCCTGTTGGTCCAGCTAGAGATGAATTTCATAAACCATAAGCCTTTTTTTTCACTCAACATGGGCTGGATCAAAATTCAGAAAGATAGCTCGGTAAACAGATGATAGATAATTTATGGCAGTGCTTATCAGAAGGACTTTAGAAATATCTCTCAAAAAGAATTTTACAGTTAATATAATTCATGGCTACTCCCCACTGCCAGCCATCCTGGGTTTTCTGTTTCTTATGTGCCATCTCTAGAGAGCCCCGACGGCCATGGCTCAGTGGGCTGAGTGTTATTCCATGAACCTGGAAGGTCACCAGTTCCTTTTCGCATCAACACACGTGCCTGAGTTGTGGGCCAGGTCCCCACTGGGGGCGCGCGAGAGGCAACCGATTGATGTTTCTCTCCCTCTCTCTTTCCCCCTTCCTCCCCCTCTCTCTAAAATAAATAAATATAATCTTTAAAAGGAGTCTCTGTAGAGAACAAGGCTATATATAGTTTCAATGGGAAAGTTACTATGGGAGGAAATTGAGCACATTGCTCCAAGTCTTATATCAATGTTTAGGAGAAAAAAAGATTTAATCGTCACATCTTATGGTTATATTTAAATTACCCACCAGAAACAAAATGCCAGCTGAGGGTCAGGTGTATTTTCTTCACCTGGTTATATTGTAAGGAGAATAGCACGGAACCAGGTAACAGGACATCTGAGTTCCAGTTGTGCTTCTCCCCCAGGCAGCTCGTGACGGTGGCTGAGTCACTTTAAGGTCCTCGAGGCTTTCTCGTCTTTCATACAGTGACTCTGCGCCCTGCCTGCCCGGCAATGTCATTATTAGGATTAGTAATAATAATAAAACTCCCACTGGCATTGTGACTTACCCTTTGAAACACTCTTTCACAACAACACCCAGAGGTGGGCAGGGCAGTTATAATTACCACCAATTAAAGGTGAGAAACCCAAGGCTCAGAGAAGTGAAGTAACTCGCGCAAGGCCACCCAGGTAGAAAGTGGTAGCTGTGGGAGTGAGCACCCTGCTCTCTGTGGGGCGCGCTCCCCCTGGGCTTCTCCAGGGAACCCCAGAGTGTCCCATATGTGCAGGGGTAGCTGGTTCTCTAGGCAGCTCTCAAGACCTTGGAAATATCAGGTGACTCCTGACAGGTTTTCTGAGTGCAGTGAGTAGGACTAGATGTTTTTGGTGAGCAACTTCTCTGCCATATGCACAGACTCTGCTGTGTTTGCTGCAGTTGGCTCCACCTCTCTGCCACATTGTCTCAGCTGTTTTCCAGTAAAAGGCATAACACACACACACACACACACACGGCAATTAATTACTAATATAAATTTCAATGAAATGGTCCTCCATCAAAATCCTTAGACATGTAAACAACAGCCTCTTTAGGAATTTTGTAGGTTATGTCCTACCAATAGATTCTTGCAGCACACTGCCCAGGAGAAGACCAGAAGAAATGGAAAACGCATACCACATTGATTAGCAGTTTCTGAGCCAGGCTGGCTCTGAGGTGCAGGCCGTCATGTTAGCTGTGGCAAGGTGGCAGCAGGGACCACCACTGCTACCCTGGACCCTTCAGGAGTCTGTGCCATGGCTGGACCTGTCCCCGGTGCAAACACTCCCATATGTATGCTTATAGATGTCACTGTGGGGTTGCCCCTCACCCACAATGGGCTAGAGGGAGGGGCTGCCAACACCCTCGGCACATGGTGAGTTGTCCACTCCTGTCAGTTCTAAAGAATTAAAAAATAGATGGTGAAAAGATAACCATCCATTTTTGCCTCATTTTTAAACTGACTACTGATGAAATAATATGGGTAAAATAAATATTGATGAAATGTTGGATTAGGTGAGAAGATACCCATCCACACTTTTCTTGTATTTCTCTTGGGGGCACATCTGATTCAGGTGTATTAGAACCCACATCACTGCATAGCTCTACTGAGTCCCCAGTGTGTTACTGGGAAAGTTAATCCAATATTTTCATGGTTTTCAGTATTTTGTGGTCATTTGTGTAAAGTGAGGCCTAAGTGTTCAGTGTTTCTGCTCGGGAAACTGTCCTTTTTTCTTAGAACAGTGCTAAGAAAGGAAGATTTGTGGTGACAGTCTTCACCATCACTAAGTGAACACTTATGTACTCTTCATTATAAAGTATGGAGAGTAAAAGAAACAATGACATTGTTTAATAGAACTTTCTGAGGTAGTGGTGGGTTTTTGTTTCTTTTTTTTTAGCATTTTTGCTTTAAAATAAAATAAAAAAATAAAATGAATTGGGCATTTCTACTACGGTGTAATTACGTTTAAAAGTGGGCTGGAGGGGGTTTCACACCCAATAGTAAGCAGAGCATCCGACTCAGGCAGCACGTATTTCTAGCAAGGTTGCTCCTTTCTACCGCACATTTATAATTAATCCTCCTTTTAAAAAAATGATGGAGAAATATCATTTTGGGAAGAGTGTAAGACAGCCTGAAAAAAGGGTGGTGCACAGGAGGAAGAGTCCCCCCCTTAAAGAGCAGCTCGGTGTCAGGCGGGAGGCTGAGGAGAGCAGGGCGCCTGCTCAGCTGTGTCTCAGCAAGAAAGCCGGGGGGCGAGCAAGGCGGGGAGCAACGGGGGAAAGTTGGGACAACTGTAACAGGACAGCAATTTAAAAAAGGAAAAAGGAGCCTCGGAGGTGGTTAGTGTGTTCCTTGGGTCTCGCACCCCGCTGGGCAGTTCTGTGTCCAGCCCTAGTGTGGCATCTAGAGGACTCGTTCCAAGAGGAAGAAACTAACCAAATCCTTAGTCATGCTGTAAAAAGAATGTGAGAACATCCCGGGCCTGGGCATTAAGGAAGAGTAATGTCTGTTTGTTTAAAATCCTCCCGACTTTCTCAATCAAGGTAGCCGTGCTGGCAGCAGGAGAGACCTGGGAGGAGACAGGGAATGGTCTAAGCTGATGCCAGAGTTGTTTAGGGTCCAAGGTCAGGTCAAGAGCATAGCAGGGCTTCAGCCCCCTCAAGTTGGTACAGTCAGAGCAGATCAACAACAAGGAGTCACTGAGCAGACACAAGACAGCTGGGAGAGGAAGGACATTGCAACCAGTGGGACTGGTGATGTCACCATCATGTCACTTCTGTAGGCAAGCCTGCACCATCTTAGAGTAGATGAAAAGCAAAAGCATTCACAGCAGTGGATCTCATCTCTGCCTAAGATCAGAGGGGCAATGGTTAGAAATGCAGAGTTCTGATGTCACCTCCAGAATTATAGGCCCCCAAGGAATTCTGCTGCAGGTGTTATTGGAAACCTCATTCTAGTAAGAGGGAAAATCTTGAGACCAGTGCCTGGATATGTCCCCAAACCCACCTGAGAGTGGCATTGACTTTGACACCAATACCTCGAAGGTAAATTCTCTTGCCCTTGGAGAAAGTCACGAAAACCAACTTTTGGGGGGCATCTTAAACGCTTGTTTTATGGAAGAGGAGGTAATACAGGACCTACATTGTCTTCTATTTTTTAAAAAAATTGGAAACTAATTTGTTTTGCTTTGGGGTGAAATGAGAGTAGTAATTGGACCTTTTGTTTTTTTGGTCTTGATGGTCCATTTTTGTAAGAAAGTGAATACCAATCAAAATACAAATGAATGTAGAAATTCTGCCGAATTCAGCAGTATCTGTGGAAGTAAATACAACTCTAGAAAGAGGAAAGTCCCCAGGGACACACACCAGGCCTGCTTTGCATGATGGGGCCAAGATGCCCCAACCTCAGACACTGTTCAGGTGAAGCAGGTCCCATGTCACAGAGCTCAGCAAGAACCAGCCGTTATTTTGCCCAGTCTCTGCTTTCACGGTTTTTTCTAAAAACAGCTCTTTTTGAGATACAATTTACATATCAAACAATTTAGCCATTTAAAGTGTACAATTCAGTGCTTTTTGGAATATTATGCTATTAACTATTAAAACTGTCATAAATATATATTTAACATAAAATTTGCTATTTAACTAGTTTTACGTGTACAGTTCAGTGAGTTGCATTAAGTTACATTCACAGTGTTGTACAACCATCCCACTTTCTGTTTCTAAAACATTGTCATCACCCCAAACAGAAACAGAGTGGCCATAAACCCTCCCTCCCCATTTTCCCCTCCCCCACAGCCCCTGTCAACCCCCATCTACTTTCTGTCTCTATGATTTTGCCTATTCTAGGTAACTCATAAGTGGACTCACACAGCATTTGTCTTTTTTTTGGTCTGGATTATTTTATTTGGCATATTTTTTAAGGCTCAATTCTATTATAGCATGTATCTGAACTTCATTTCTTATTAAGGCTGAATAATATACTCCGTTGTATGTTTATGTCACAGTTTGCTCATTGATTCATCTGTAAATGGACACTTGGGTTGCTTTCACATGTTGGTTATAGTGAATAGAGTGCCAGGAACATTCATGTTCAAGTGTGTGTTAGATATGCAAGTCCCTGTTTTCAGTTTTTTTAGGTATATCCCTAGGAGTGGGGTTGCTAGATTGTGTGGTAATTCTGTTTAACTTTTTGAGGAACTGCCCTGTTTTCCACAGCAGCTGCACGATTTTACATTTTCACCAGCACTTCGCAGGGGCTTCAGTTTCTCCACCTCCTCAGCAACACTTATAACATTTTAATGGGCATGAAGTGGTATCTCTTTGTGGTTGTGATTTGCATTTCCCTAATGACTAGTGATGCTGAGCATGTTTTCATGTTTCAGTGCTCACTGAGCATTTCTTTGTTTTTTTTGGAGAAATATCTATTCAAATCCTTTGCCAATTTTTTAATTGCTTTGTTTGTATTTTGTGGTTGAGTCATAGGAGTTTTTTATAGGTTCTGTTTATTAAGCCCTTATTAGATAGATGATTTCCAAATAGTGTCTCCCATTCAAAAGGTTGTGTTTTCACTTTCCTTTAATGCATTTTACATTTTCACACATCAGTTAATAACTCAGTAAATGATCAGTACTAACCACTGCAGATTGGGTACAAAATAAAATCACCGAAATTTTGATCTAAAATCACTAACAAATTTTACAAACTCTTCAGTGAATCAGAAGTCTTGAAAGAACTGTTTACATTTTTTATCAGCTCGCTGCTTTGGGGATGGAGTTCCCACGTCAGAATACAAAGGGCTTTTCTTCCTTGTTCCAAATCCACTTCTCAACCTTTACTCTACCAGGTGCCAAACCAGCCTTATGGAGCCCCATGACAAAGGGAGACTTTTTTGTGATGTTTTAAAATGATAATTTAAATGAAGAAAATGTCTTTTACCTTGTCTTTCTCTTGCATTGTTTTTTCCTGCTCTTTGTACCTAGACTATCCCTCCTACCTTCCTGGTGGCTTTTGTTTTTCAGGTTTAGTCCTTAATATTAAAGCTAGTATTTTTCTTTTTTCCTCTTTCTCTGTCTTTCTTCCCCCTCCCCCTGGAGTGTCCACTAAAACTTATAAAGGTGATACTACTTAAGAAGATATATTCTTAGCAGAACTCAAGAGAAATCATTTTTAGGTGACTTCTGGCATTTGATAACAAAAGAAGTTTATGAATCACAGTAATTGCTTTAATTTACACTGGGGAAAACTCAAGTAAATATAATCAGGTGGATCATGCTGTAATACCGTGGTGTACTTACTTTGGGGATCATCTTTTATATTGTATCCTAAATTTGTCCTTAGGGATTTTCCCTGCATGTAAGAGAAAATGGCCAACATTCATAAGCTGTAACCTCAGAAAGCAAATCTCATTGAATGATGTGCCTTGCAGGGGTCACATAGCCAGCCGGTCAGAGATAAACACATATGTTTATCATCTATCTAATTTGCTCCCACCTTGTAATCAAGCCCTGCCTCTGCTCAGCATACCAATGAGGCCACAAGCAGGCCTTCAACAGAATCCTTCTATTTCTTCTAGCATCAAAGTGACTTCATTCTGAGGTCAGCAGCAGCCTCCAGGATGAGTGAGAGAGGAGTGGGTGGGAGCTAATGTCGGGGTGATGACGACCATTTAGGACTTTCTACCTCCTGTGGATGGTGTGAAGGTATGCTGTTTAGCAGGCAGTTCAAGCTGTCCACCTTTTCAAAACCCCACTTCACTCCTCTAATTAACATGTGTAATGAACACAGAAGCACCACTCAGACCGTGGCCCACACACTCCTGACTCGTGGAGCAGATTTAAACAGTGACTGGGACAGACAAAAGCACAGCGGGAAGGAATATGCGACTTCATGAAACCAGTAGCCTAAAGAGAAGCAAACCTGTCTTTCTGAGCCTGACAATTTACCAATCACCTCATGCTAGCATCACCTTCTCCTGCATTGTTTTTCAACCCTTTCTGACTATGATCTACAGTAAGAAATATTTGATATTTTGACCCACTACACATGCACACATAAGTATCTAAAACAAAAAGTATACAAAACAATATCATGCATTCTATTTCTGCTCCATTTTATTCTAGTTATGTAGAAAATTCTGGTTGTGACCCAAAAAATTGACTTCAAAGCTAGTACTGGGCTGGATGCTGTTTGGAAATCATGAGGCTGCCCTCACCAGACAGTTAACAGGAGAGGTGCCCTCTCCTTGCTTAATCCTTCCATTTCTGGGCCATCTTTGGAAAGCCATCTGGCTTCCTAGATTTCAGCATCATTTCAGATGAATGGAGTCCATCCACACACCGTCTCCCCACAGGGCAGGCGCAGGCACAGTGCAGAGACCTCGCCCCTGCAACCTGCCCTCGGCAGGGAATTTTGCCTGACCTGGGGTACTTGGCTGGTGCTGGCCTTCTTATTCCAGGGCTTAAAAGAGTTTTCAGTATACTTCATTTTTTAGAGCAGTTTTAGGTTTAGAGCAAAATTAAACAGAAGATACAGAGATTTCTCATATACCTCCTGCCTCCACAAATGATAGTCCTCCCGAATTATCAGTGTCTTTCACCAGAGTGATGAATTGGTTATTACTGATGAACCTACATTGACATATCACATCAGTATCGTCCAAAGTCCATAATTTACATTAGGGTGCACTCTTGGTGCTGTACATCCTCTGGGTTTGGACGAATGTATAATGGACATGTATCCATTATTATAGTATCACACACAGCAGTTTAACTGCCCTAAAACCCTGTATGTTCTTTCTATTCATTCCTCCCTGCTCCAACCCCAGACAACCACTGATTTTTATACTTTCCATACATTTGTCTTTTCCTGGATGTGATATGGTTGGAATCATACAGTAAGTAGCATTTTCAGATTCGCTTGATCGTTTATTTCTTTTTGCTGCTGAATAATATTCCATTGTCTGGATGCGCCACAGTTTATCTATCCATTCACCTACTGAAGGATATAACAGTTGCTTCCAAGTTTTGGTAAGTATGAATAAAAGTGGTATAAACGTCTGTGTCCAGATTTTTGTGTGGACATAGCTTTCACCTCCTTTGGGTAAATACCAAGGAGCAAAGTTGCTCCTTGTAAGACTATGGTAAGACTATGTTTAGTTTTGTAATAAACTGTCAAACTGTCTTCAAAAGTGGCTGCACCATTTTGCCTTTACACCTGTAATGAGTGAGCATTCCTGTTTCTCCACATCCTCCCCAGCACTTGGTGTTGTCAATGTTCTGGATTTTGGCCATTCCGATAGTATGTAGTGGTATCTTGTTGTTTTGATTTGCATTTCTCTGATGACGTATGAAGAAAAGTATCTTTCATGTGTTCATTTGCATCTGTGTATCTTCGTCCATGAAGTGTCTCATAAGGTCTTTGACTGGTGTGGGGTACAGACCTCCTGCTCCTTAGGAAGAAGTGCTGTTTATATACTTTTTCCTTTGTTCTTGAGGCCCCTACCAGTTGTGGGCTGCTTTGCTGAGGGGGAGGCTTTTGGCAAGATCATGTCTCTTTCTCACCCACTACTCATGACAGGTCCTTTTGTGCTTTACTGTGGAGCAGCTGTTCTCAGGATCTTTGCAAGGAATTTTTCCATATGTAGTTGTGCATTTGTTGTATCATGGGAGAAGGTGAGTTCTGAATTTTTCTACATTGTCATCTTGAATTGCCTTCTCTTATTGTTAAGTTTTAAGAGCTTTTGTATAATTTGTATAGCCTTTCTTTATCAAATGTGTCTTTTGCAAATATTTTCTCCTAGTCTGGCCTTTCCTTTTACTCTCCTGACAATGTCTTTCACAGAGCACAATTTTTAAATAAAATCCAGCTTATTAGTTATTTCTTTTATGGATTGTGCTTTTGGTGTTGTATCTAAAAAGACATCACCAAATCCTAGGTCATCTAGATTTTCTCCTATGTCATCTTCTAGGAGTTTTAAAGTTTTGAATTATACATTTAGGTCTATGGTCCATTTTGAGTTAATTTTTGTGAGGGGCGTAAAGTCAGTGTCTAGATTTATTATTTTGCATGTGGATGCCCAGTTGTGCCAATAACTGAAAAGCTCGTTGAAAAGATTGTCATTTCTACATGGTATTGCCTTTGCTTCTTTGTCAAACATCAGTTGACTATATTTATGTTGGTCTATTTCTGGGCCCTCTATTCTATCCACAGATCTACTTGTATATTCTTTTGCAAATATCACTGTCTTGATCACTATAACTTTATAGTAAGTCTTGGGACCACATAACATCAGTCCTCTGACTTTGTTCTTTCCCTCAAACACTGTGTTGACTATTTAGGTCTTTTGTCTTTCTATACAAATTTTAGGACCAGTTTGCTGGTGTCCACAAAATAACTTGCTGTGATTTTGATTGGGATTGCATTGATTGAGTTAAGTAGAGCTGACATCTAGAAAATATTGAGTCTTTTTCTGTAAACATGGAACCTCTCTTTATTTGTTTAGTTCTTCTTGGATTTCTTTCATCAGCACTTTGTAGTTTTCCTCATATAGATTTTGTACTTATTTTGTTAGATTATCTAGTTATATCATTTTTGGGGAACTAATATTTACAGTATTTTTTAATTTTAAATTCCACTTGTTCATTGCTGGCATATAAGAAACAGGTTCTTTTGTATCCTGCGAAACTTAACTTGGTATCCTGAAATCTTGCTATTATTACTTCTAGGCATTTTTTTGCCCATTCAGATTTTCTATTTGGATGATCATGTCATCTGCAAAGACAATTTCATTTCTCCCTTCCCCATCTGTTCATCCCTTATTTATTTTTCTTGTCTTATTGCATTAGTTAAGACTTTCATATGGTGATGAAAAGTAGTGGTGAGAGGAAACACTTTTGCATTGCTCCTGATGTTAGTGGGGAGGCTTCCTGTTTGTCACCAGTAAGTGTGATGCTAGTTATAACTATTTTGTAGCTGTTCTTTACTAAGTTAAGGAAGTTTTCCTCTATTTTTAGTTTGCTGATGGTTTTTAATCATGAATGGGTATAGGATTTTGGCAAATGCTTTTTCTGCATCTATTGATATGATCATGTGGTTTTCCTTTTAGCCTATTGATGTGATGAAATAACATCAACTGATTTCAAATGTTGAACCGGCCTTAAATACCTAGGATAAATCTAACTTGGTTGTGGCATATTACCTTTTTATATCTTGTTGGATTTGATTTGCTAATATTTGAGAAGATGTTTGCATTTATATTCATGAGAGATATAGGTCCATAGTGTTTTTTCTTTAGTGTCTACTTGGTTTTGTTATTAAGGTAATGATGGTCTCATAGAATGAGTTAGGAAGTGTGCCCTCTGCTTCTGTCTTTGAGAAGAGATGGTGGGGCATTTGTATAATTTCTATCTTAAATGTTTGGTAGAGTTTATTGGTGCACTCTCCTGGGCCTCCTGGTGCTTTATTAAATATTGATTCAATTCTGTTAATGGATATAGGCCTATTCAGATCCTCTGTTTCTTCTTGTGTGAGTTCTG
The DNA here is from genome assembly GCA_004026545.1 of Mormoops blainvillei. Lineage (NCBI taxonomy): Eukaryota > Metazoa > Chordata > Mammalia > Chiroptera > Mormoopidae > Mormoops > Mormoops blainvillei. Next base: position 94,778 of record PVJD01000184.1, on the reverse strand, counting down.
GCAGACTGTATCTTTTAAAGAATTGAGCCACTTCATGTGGGTTATCAAATTTATGGGCATAGAGTTGTTCATAGTACTCCTTGATCATCTTTTTGATGTCCTTGGGATCTTCAGTGATGTCTCCTCTTTTGTATCTAATTATTATTTCACTTTAATTATTAGTAATTTTTGTGTCTACTCTTTTTTTCCTTAGTTAGCCTGGTTATAGGCTAAGCGATTTATTGATCTTTTCAAAGTACCAACTTTTGGTTTTGCCGATTTTCTTTTCTGATTTCTTGTTTTCAATTTCATTGGTTTCTGTTCTAATTCTTGCTTCTTTTCTTCTGCCTACTTTGGATTTAATTGCTCTTCTTTCTCTAGTTTCCTGAGGAGGAAGCTTCAGTATTTGATTTTTTAATCTATCTTCTTTTGTGACATATGCATTCAAAGCTGTACATTTTCCTCTAAGCACTGCTTTCGCAAAATCCCACAGATCTTGATAAGTTGTGCCTGTAGGATCTGTAACGACTTCCCATCATTCATTTCTGTTATTGGTAGTTGCCTCACAATCTGACCTCCTCAACTCCACTGACTGTCACCTCACCCACAAGCCACCCACCAGCAGTGTCACATCTTGGATCTTGTCATCCCTCAGACCTGTTCCACCTCTGGAATCTTCCTGTTTGGCCTCTCCTGACCAGAACTTACTTGACTTCTACCTCTCCCACATGCCACACCCACTGAACCTGCTCCTCCTCCTTGTTAGGAGCTCCTGTTCCTTTACCCCTCCCAATTTTTCTGGTCTTTTGTCACCCTCCTTCGAAGGCAATCGCCTGCTTCCCTTCCCACTCAGAATTAGAAAATATGGGTTAAAGACACTATGAGTTGTTTATAATTGCATTTAAATTATAATGAGTTAAACCTGACTATGGAATCCAAGTGGTAGTATTTCTGTTTTTTACAAGTCTCATAATTTTATGCTATACCATGAACACTGTAAATAAGTAAAAATGAACAGTATAAATGAAAGGATTATTAACTGCTGACACATTATTCATTGAGAAGGATTTTCACTGCAAAGAACTGTGAATGGAGGTGGTTCAGTGCCTATTGGTTAGTGAAGGAGTTTTAAAAGTTAGTTGAAGACCGTATTCCCATGACAGACCTCCAGAGAACCAACAAAACTAACGGTAGTTTACAGAATATGACAAAAAATAAAAAAAGTGGGACAGCAGTGGATTCTAACCATGAACAGGATCAAATGCCAAAGAATATGATCTGATTAAAGAATACCCTAGGGGAAGGATCAAGATAGTAGAGGAGTGAATGGAAGTCACATTGACCTCCTCCCAGGACCCATCTGGAATTACAACTAAATTGTGGAGAAATCACCCGGAGCCAATGACTGAATAGTCGTGAGAGAGAAGCCTTGTAACCTCAGACAGACAGAAGAATCAGTTCGGCACAACCTGACTGGTAAGGAGTGTGACGATGTGAGAGGGCTGGCTGTGCACCCTTGGGCCACAGAGCCAGAGGGATATTTAAGAGGCCAACTGGATCCCCCTGAGAAGAGCGGGGTCTAAACCATAAGCAGGGATACGCAGCCTACAGCACCAGAGCCCAAAAAGTACACAGATAACAGCCAGCTGCGCTCTGCCAGAGACCTGTGGCTGGAGACTGAAAGAGTCGTTTAAAGAGCCAACACATAAATTTTCATCTGAAGCCACTTACCCTGGACTCCAGGAAAAGCAGGGGCAGAGTGGGCTGGAGACACCTGAGAAGAGACTGGGGTCAGAGGCTTTGGGGAGAGAACCAAGAGAGTAGCCTCTGGGATCCTGGTGCTAAGTCATCCCCCATTTGGCAGCAGCCATCTTGCTCAGGCAGACCCCTCCTCTGAGCAGCAGCCTGAGAGGAAACAGTAGCCCCGCCCCCAGGAGAGACTCTGTCCTGGCCCTGTGGTGCCTAAGCCTGACTGCTGAGTGCAGAGTGGCAGCCACAGACACTAGATCCCTGCAAAGGCAGGGCAGAGTGGACTAGACACTCCTGAGGGGAGGCTGCGGATGGAGACTTTAGGGAGAGAACTGAGAGAGTAGCCTCTGGATCCTGGTACTGAATCATCCCCCATAAAGCAGCAGCCATCTAGCTCCCCTCCAAGCAGCAGCAACAGCCTGATGGGAAACATTTGCCCGACCACAGGAGGGACTCTGCCCTGCCCTATGGTGTAAGGCCTGACTGCTGAGTGAAGAGAGATGAGATTAACAATGTAAGGAGACAGCCACAGACAGTAGATCCCAGGAAGTCTCAAACAGACTGCCTAAGGTCAGACGGGGTCAACATCTGACTTCACTAGAGGTGGATCCAGAAAGAAAAAACAGCAGTAAATACTAAAGGCTACTGAGACAAAATCCACTGTGGTCTTCTCCATGATTTGCAATATTTTCTTTACTACATAGCTTTTTAACATTCATTTTTTGCCCATCAAGTTGGTGCATATTATGTCACTAGATTTTATTTCTCTTCTTTCTTATAATAGTCTTCATCTCTTTACAACCTTATTAATACTGGTTCATTTGCTGTTGAGAGAGGGATTGCAGGGGGTAGTTATTTCTGCGGCCGTGGGTTTGTTTCCTGGGCTTTGCTCAGGCAGATGAATAATGGGAAGACAAAGAAACAATCCCCAACCGAAAGGAAAGGAGGAATCCTCAGAAAGACTACTAAATGAAACAGAGGCAAGTAAACTATCAGATATTGAGTCAAAACAATGGTTGCGAGGAAACTCACTGAACTCAGTGAGTTCAGTGAGAATAACGAAAAACTACAGGGCAGCTACAAGGAAGTTACTGAAAACTATATCAGCATGAAAAAGGACATAGAAGCTATCAACAAGAAACAAGAGGAAATGAAGAATACAATTTCTGAATTGAACACAGCAGAAGAAATCAAAAGCAGGCTGGACCAGATGGTTTCACAGGAGAATTTTACAAAACATTTCAGGAAGAGCTCACTCCTGTCCTTCTCAGACTACTCCAAAAAATCCAAGAAGAGGGGAAACTCCCAAACTCTTTTTATGGGCCAGCATCATCCTAATCCCCACACCAGATAAAGACAGAACAAAGAAAGAAAACTACAGGCCAATATCACTGATGAACATAGATGTTAAAATCCTCAACAAACTATTAGCAAACCACATCCAGCAATACATTACAAAGATCATACACCATGATCAAGTGGGATTCATCCCAGGGATGCTAGGATGGTACAATATTCACAAATCAATAAATGTAATACCTCACATAAACAAAAGAAAAGACACAAATCACATGATCATATCAATAGATGCAGAAAAAACATTTGATAAGGTACAGCACCCACTTATGATAAAAACACTCAGCAAAATGGGAATAAGGAGGGCATACCTCAACATAATAAAGGCTATATGTGAGAAACCTACATCCAATATTATACTCAATGGTCAAAAACTAAAAGCTTTCCCACTAAGAGTGGGAACAAGACAAGGATGTCTGTTTTCACCAGTTCTATTCAACATACTATTAGAAGTCCTAGCCACAGCCATAAGGCAAGAAAAAGAAATAAAAGGCATCCAAAGTGGAAAGGAGGAAGTAAAACTGTCATTGTTTGCAGATGACATAATAGTGTACTTAGAAAACCTGATAGACTCCACTAAAAAACTACTTGACCTAATAACTGAATTTGGCAAAACAGCATGATATGAAGTTAATATTCAGAAATCAAAGTCATTTTTGTATACCAACAATGAACTATCAGAATCAGAAATCAAGGGAAAAAATCCATTTACTACAGCAAAAAGGAAAATAAAGTACCTAGGAATAAACTTAACCAAGGAGGTTAAAGACCTGTACTCAGAAAACTACACAACCCTGAAGAAAGAAATTAAGGAAGACACAAATAAATGGAAGCATATTCCATGTTCATGCATTGGAAGAATTAACATCATCAAAATGTCCATACTACCCAAGGCAATTTATAGATTCAACACAATCCCTATTAAATTACCAATGACATATTTCACAGTTATAGAACAAACATTTCAAAAATTTATATGGAACCATAAATGACCCCGAAGAGCTGTAGCTATTTTGAGAAAGAAGAACAAAGCAGGAGGAATCACAATGCCTGACATCAAGCTATATTATAAGGCCACTGTAGTCAAAACAATCCAGTACTGGCATAAGAACAGACACATAGATCAATGGAACAGAACAGAGAGCCCAGAAATAAACCCATGTCTCTGTGGTCAATTAATATTTGACGAAGGGAGCAGAAGTATAAAATGGAGTAAAAATAGCCTCTTGAACAAATGGTGTTGGGAAATCTGGACAGCTACATACAAAAAAATTAAATTTGACCACCAACTTGCAAAAAAAAGAAATTCTACCACACACAAAAATAAACTGAAGATGGATAAAAGACTTAAATATAAGTGACGACACAATAAAAGTCGTAGAGGAAAACATAGGAAAATCTCAGATATTCCACACAGCAATATGTTCACTGATATGTCCCCTAGAGCAAGGGACATAAAAGAAAGGATAAACAAATGGGACTTCATCAAAATAAGAAGCTTCTGCATGGCTAAGAAAACATCAGCAAAATGAAGGGGAACCAATTGTACGGGAAAATATATTTGCCAATGATACTTCGGACAAGGGTTTGATCTCCAAAATATATAAAGAACTCACATGACTCCAGTCTGGGAAGACAAACAATCCAATTTAAAAATGGGCAAAGGAACTGAACAGATACTTCTCCAAGGAAGACATATAGAGGGCCCAGAGACACACCAAAGGATGCTCAGCATCACTAGCCATCAGAGAGACGCAAATTAAAACTACAATAAAATACCACTTCACACCAGACAGAATGGCCATCATAAACAAATCAACAAACAAGTGCTGGTGAGGATATAGAGAAAAGGGAACCCTAGTGCACTGTTGGTGGGAATGCAGACTGGTGCAGTTTAGAATTTCCTCGAAAAACTAAAGATGGAACTGCCTTTTGATCCAGCAATTCCACTGCTGGGATTATACCCTAAGAATCCTGAAACACCAATTGAAAAGAACCTATGCACCCCAATGTTCATAGCAGCACAATTTACAATAGAGAATTGGAAGCAACCTAAGTGCCCAACAGTAAATGAGTGGATCAAAAAACTGTGGTACAATTATACTATGCAGTAGAAAGAAAGACGGAGCTAGTACCCTTCACAACAGCACGGATGGAACTGGAGAGCATTATGCTAAGTGAAATAAGTCGGGTGGTGAAAGACAGATACCATATGATCTCACCTATAAGTGGAACCTAATCAACAAAATAAATAAGCAAGCAAAATATAGCGAGAAACATTGAAATAAAAAACAAACTGATAGTAACCAGAGTGGAGGAGGGAGGGGGATAACAGGGGAAAGGGAGGGGAAGGGTCATCAGGGAACATGCATAAAGGACCCATGGACAAAGTCAAATGGGGGATGGATTGAAGGTGGGATTTGGGGAGGGATGGGGCTAGGGAAAGTGGTGGTAGGAAAATGTTGACAAAAAAAAAAAGTGGACGGGGAAACTGGGAGTAGTGTGGGAAATTAAGAAACCAAAGAACTGGTTGTGTACAGCCCATGGACATGGACTAAGCGGAGTAGGGATGATGGGATGGGGTGCAGGATGGAGGGATTAAAGCAGGGGGGAATGGGACAACTGTAATAGCATACTCAATAAAATATACGAAAATAATAATAAATAAATAAATGTAAAAATATGAATAATATAATGGCAAGAAATGCATATCTATCAAGTTACTCTAAATACAAATAATGTAATGCTCTAATCAAAAGGCATATGGAGACCAAACGAATAGCAAAACAAGACCCTTACATATGCTATCTACAAGAGACTAAATTCAGATCAAAAAAACACATAGACTGAAAGTTAAGGGATGGAAAAAGATATTTCATGAAAAGGGAAACAAACAAGCAAAAAAAGTTGGGATAGCAATATTTACACCAGACAAAATGATAAAGCAGAACAAAAACAGACACATAGATACAGAGAATATTTTTTGACAGTTGCCAGATGGGAAGTGTGTTGGGGAGAGGGGGGAAAAAAGGTGAAGTGATTAAGAAGTACAAATTGATAGTTACAGAAATGTCATGGGGATGTAAAGTACGACATAAGAAATATAGTTGATAATATTATAATAACTATGTGTGGTGTCAGAAGGGTACTAGATTTATTGGTGTGATCACTTAGTAAGTTATGTAATGTCTAGCCACTGGGTTATATACCTAAAACTAATATAATATTGAATATCAACTGTAATTGAAAAATAAAAAAATATTTAAAGTGAAAAAAATAAAGAAAATAGTGCTGAAGTAAGAAAACACTCCAACAAACTAATACAGAGGTGATGATATGTCAAAAGGATGCAGTAACCAATGGAAATAGCTCCCAACAGCCAAAGCTGGCAGGAACAATTTGAACAACAAAATAAATGTAGTATCTAAAATAAATATTCATAATCCCATACTAATACAAGTAAATTATTGAATAAATGAATGCATGGCAGAGAATAGACAAGTATATCATGCAGAATAATTCCAAATAATTTATGTAGATAATCCACCTTTAAAGAGAAGCATAAATCTCCACTTTGTAAGTATGGGCAGCACCTAGTGACTTTCTTCCAAAGAGTGAATTATTGGAAGAGATTTTTTAAAAAACAGAAAATATGATTTTATAGTGGAGAATCCTGACAAACACTATCTCAAGCCAAGCAACCAAAGCTAGCATCGACAGTGATATTGTATTTATAGTATTGATGCTGCCCACATTGATATGATTTGGTGAAATTGGCATTTTACCTCTGTGGTCTTCCTCCCCGAAACCTATATCCTCAGTCTCTTCATGAGAAAAACTTCAGGCAAATTCCACAGAATACAGAGCTAGTGCTCCTCAAAACTGCCAGGGTCATAAAAACAAGCAAAGTCTGTGAAACTGTCATAACCAAGAGGAGCCCAAGGAGATATACCTACTAAACACAATGTGGTACCCTGGATGAGATCCTGGAACACAAAGAGGACATGAGAGGAAAATGGGGGATATCTGAGAAAACCATGGACATCACTTAATAATAATCTATCAATATTGATTCATTAATTGTGACAAATGTACCATACTGACAATGTAAGATGTTAACAATAGGGGAAACTGGATGTGGGATATATCTGCCTGTACTATCTTTGTAACAATTCAGTACATCTAAATGTTGCAAAATAAACAGTTAATTTAATAATTTAAAAAAAAAGAATACCCTAGGGGAAACAAATTTTGAAGAAGGCGGCACATCACAGATGGACATGGGCTGTGTTGACTACTCGACCTCAGGCCATAGTGCTTCAACTTTAATTTTTTAAGCTATAAAATTCTTCAAACTGAAACAAAAGCAGACCTCTGATGAAAAATTGAAGTCAAGGGTCTGGAGTTCACTACCCAGTCCTATTGACTTAGGAGGAATTTCTTTAGAATCATCAAGATGGGAGATAGTTTGAAAGTCATTGTCCTGGGAAAGTCACCCTCTCTTCACCCAATGACCACTGGTTACTATAATAACTGACCATTAAGTATGAGAATGTTTATTAAAATATTCATACTAAACTACCTAACTATGTGTGTGTAGTTATAATATGTAATAAAGAGTGGAATCTAGGCACACTTTCCTATTTGTGACTTTTTTCTAGGAAACTTTCTTAAATTCTTGTTTTGAAGTTACTATATGCTGTTGCTTTTATTTTTTCCTTAACTCCAGCACCCAGGCATCCAAGGTTAGGAGCTTCAGTGTAATCCTCTTTAGCATCTCTCTGAATTATTTCCCTATTCATTCAATACTTAACAACTAATTACTAATTATAAATGCATATGTATGTATATGATAGGCAACTGGAAAACAAATTTGAATAATTCATAATCTCTGCCCCCAAGAAGCTTGATTTCTAATGGAGATTAAAATAGCTAGATGTTTGCACAGGGTGTTTTGGGAGCTCAGAGAAACAACATCTAAATTAGCCTGATGGTAGTGAGCAGAGGTCAAGGACACTTTCCAAAGAAATGACAGTGGGCTGAGTTTTGAAGGGAAAATAGAATTAAGATAAAATCAAATGACTTGCAAGAGACATGGGGCAAAGTCCGGATTGTGAAAAACTTTGGGCTCTTTCCTCTTGCATTTATATGACATTCTCAGACAGATGAAACTATAGAAATGGAGACCAGGTAGATAATAGCTTGGTGTTTAAGTCTAGGGCAACCGTAAGGGTATAGCACAAGGAAGTTTGTTGGGGTGCTAGAACTCTTTTTTATTTTACCTGTGGTGGTGGTTACAGAAATCAATTCCTGTGTAAAAATTCATTGCCCCCCCCAAAGATCAAATTTACTGTATGATCAAAAATATATAACTGTGTCTCAAAAATCATAACTAACTGGTCCAAGGTCAACCATTCAAATTTGGGGGGAAATGAAAGCCTTAATTGAAAGGATAAATTCAGCCCCATTTGCTATTGTGACACCATTTGCCTAGCAGATCTATGACCTTGTTAAACATGACTGCTATTTTACTCTTCTGAGTTTATGTCCCCAGGACTGGAAATTACTGGAAAGCAAGAACAGAGCTAGCCGCTCCCTACAGCCACAGGTGGAAGGTAACATTGGAACAAACCGCAGCCTCACGTTACAATGCCCAACAGCCCAGGGGCCACACAACAGCAACCATCCACCCTTTTTTAATCCAATTATAATCCAATACAAGCTCAAAGCCCCCACCCCTCAATGCTGGAGCATCTGTCTGTACTATGCCCCTCTCCTTTCTTGGAGAGTGAATAAAAACTTTATTGTCTACACTTTCTTCTCTTTGTGAATTATTTCACAGCCCACGTCACTGATCACCGTAATATTCATTAGTGTTTTTGGTGCATTTTAATTTTTTTTGCTACAGTTACCTGTCAGTTTTTTAAACTCTTCATTATATCATTTGTTTACAAAATATTGCCATGTTAGTATTTATATTCCTTTTTAATTGGTCTCACAATAATAGAAAGTTTGACTTCCATTTAAAAACAAGACTGATAAAATTTTATCTTTCTAAACCTTACATCATTTTGCAAAATAATTTTATAAAATATAGATTTTTAAAGGAATAACTATAAGTACTTTATGTTTTCTAGAATTGGTATAAAGTTAGCCATCAATAGCTTTCAAATGCAGTCTCTTAGCTGAATATTTTTAATAAACCATAGTACAGTTATAAAAAATTAATTGATTTCTTAATGCCAGTAAAAAAATATTTTAAACTGAAAATTTCAAAGGATAACATTTAAAATAGTATGAAAATATCTGTTGATTCTCTTTTTCTTGCAGTAGTTTTGTTCTATAAAGTCACTGTAAACACTGAGTTAGTGACTACTGACTCATCATCACTCCTGGGGGAAATAAAGCCTTAGGTTCCTTTGAGTCTTTGGTCACATTTTCATCAGTGAATCAGTACATAACCTGTTTTATGTGTGTTACTGTTTAAAGACACCTAATTAATAGATATCTATATATTGTTGTTTTATTAACATTGAACTTAGAGCCAACAACTCTATAACTCATTCCTGAACAAAGCTCATCTAACACATGGCTTTTCTCCACATTGCAACCTTGTATTTAAGAACACCAGAGAGCACTGACTCCTCCCCCCGCCAAGAAAACCCCCAAAATGTACGATATGTGGCAATAAATAGACTTTGAAAAGGACACTTGTTTGCAGAGTTAAAACAAACAGGCAGCATGTCACCGTGTTTGACCTCAGCTGGGAATGTGGGTAACAAATTTGTTGCTACCCTCCACATGACCGTAAATGACCATGAAAACTCCGCATCAGCAAGTGGGCAAATCTGCCTAACAATACGACTTGACCGTTCCCGGGATGAGGTCTAACGAAAGCTGTTCAAGGCACTATCAAACATCATTGAGAGAAAGTGAAGAAAAGTCCTAAATAAATAGAGGGGCACACCAGGTTCTGGATTGAAAGGGTCAATATAAAAATGTCAATTGTCCTCAAAGTAACATGATGCAATCCCAACATACTTTTATGGGAATTGAAAAGCTGATTCTAAAATTTATATGGAAATGCAAGGGGTTGAGAATAACCAAGATCCTCTTGAATAAGAATAACCTGGGAGGACTTGCTCTGCCAGCTGTGCTGCTGGCACAAGGTGGGTCAGTTGCCCAACAGAACAGAAGATAGCCAAAAAGAGAGCGGTCACATCTGAATGCTGGCTTATGACCAAGGCAGCATTGCAAACAAGCAAAGCTGTGAGGAGAGGCAGTTTTTTTTTTTTAATAAATGGTAATCAGTTAGCTATTTATATGGAAAAAAATGAACTTTGACCCTTACTTCACGCCATAAGCAAAATCATCCTGTTTTAACTGTAGTTTTAAATGTGAACGGCAAGAGAACACCAACACTATTAGCCATAAAGAAAAAAATAAATAAATTGGATTATTTTAATAATTATTTCCTACTTAAATTACCTAATTTAAGCAATTTACTTAAGATCTAACTTAAGACTTTGGTTCATCAAAAGACACCATTAAGAGAGTGAAAAAGGAAGCCACAGAGTGATAAGAGATACTTGTCACACCAGTGCTATATGAAGAACTCTTATCCAGAACGAACATATAATGGACAATACAAATGGTCAATAAACATTTGGAAAAAGATCACTCTTACTAGAATTCAAAAAATACAAATTAAAACAAAATATTGTTTTTCATTTATCACATTAACCTAGATTTAAAAAGCTCATAGTCAGACTACGGGAAGGCCTGAGCAAAAGAGCAAATAACGACCAGAGTCTGAGGACATAGGAAATTAGTGCTGACACTTAGGAGAACAATTTGAAATATTTATCAAGTTGTAAACATTTATCTTTTGGAAATAGGAATTCTGGTAAAACTGCAGAAGGGTGTGTGTGTGTGTATGAATAGTTATTGAAACATCATTTGCAATGAAAAAAATTAGAAACAACTTAAATGCTTATTAGTATGGAATTATTTTTAAAAATGTAGGCTATATCCATAGAATGACAAATTACGTGCCTATGAAAAGAATGATGCATGTCTACATTCAGCAGTGTGGAAAGCGGCCAGCAACTAGCCAGTTACAGTAAGCGTAGTATGTATCATGCAGCCCAGTGTTTTGTTTTTTTTTTAAAGAAACAAAATAATAGATTTGCGTATGTCTAGAGTAAATTTCTGGAGGAGTACACACAGTTCAGTATGGTTATCTTTTGGGGATTAAAATTATAGAGCAAATTTACTTTTCAGTTAATTTGTGTGAAGGATTAATTTTTAATATATGTACTTATATTATTTCCTCCACAGAAATATTTTCTGAAATGAAAATTTTAAACTAAAATAGCCAAACTTAAAAATTTTTAAACTTTCAATGAGAAAAAGAGAGTCAAACTGGTAATATCATTCTGATATTAAAACCACCCAAAGAAGCATTGCTGAAAAACTAATTGTAGCAGAATGTAGTCAGAAATGTAGAAATGTCATGGCTGCACCCAAACATCTGAAAAGACAAATGCAATTGAGACCAAAGCAAGGACAACCAAGAGTGGGAAGCGAGAGGAAGTTTAAAAGGCCAAAATAAGGAAGCCAGATCAATAATTCAAAAATATTCTCCCAAGGAAAATCATTATAGCAAAGATTTTTAAAGGAGACAAAATGTTGCCCTCAGGAGCATGTTTGAGGAATCACCAAATATTTTATTGTCAGTTTTTAAATTGTAGGGACAGAGACGAGCTCTGGCAAGGCACAGAGGTGAAGGGTGAGTGCACAATACGAACACCCAGACTTCACCTTAGGGAAGTGTCACTTTGAGCAGAGTCAAGGGTGTTTCTCTTTTAAGTCAGGATAGAATAGTTCTAAGGCAGAGGCCCTGTATTGACTTGGTAAATCTGCTTTTAAATTTGAGAATTAATCAGAGATATGCATAAATATGTCTGTCTCTGCAAAATCACTGTAGTTACTTATAAAAGCAACATATTGAAAACATTGTTTGCCTAAAATTAGAGGAATGGTTAAACAAATTGTGTTATAGTTGTAAAATCAAATATCATTCAACCACTAAAAATTATACTTTAAAAATATTTTACAATATAAAACTAGGCTCACCTTATAATGGTAAAAGACAAGAATATAGAACTATAATACAGAGTAACTTCTGATATGCACAGAGAAAAGATTAGGAGGAAATATAATAGAATGACAACATTCGAGGACAGTGCACATCCAAGGGTATGTTTCCTATGAAAAGAAGAAGATAGCAAAGGGAGACAACAAAGAAACAAAATTCAGATCTCACCATTGAGTAGTAGAGGACCGTCTGCTTGCAAGCTGTGTTCCCTGGGTAAATTATTAACCTCAGTTTCCTCATAGTGTAAAAAAAAAGGAATCAATCCTTTTGTTTACTTATGTAAAGCAATTTATATTGCCTTATACAACAGGAGCTTGAAATGACATATTTATTACAATAATAATAGTGATACTAGTAATTGGCATTCATTAAATGCCCACTCAGGTTCAGACACTGTATTGGGAGTATTATTCATTTAATGTTCAAAACCACCTTAGGGAGTTAGGGACTGTTATTTCCACTTTATGGAAACTGAAGGCACAGAAGTTAACGTAACTAGGCCAAGCCCAACAAAACACATCACAAAACTTGCAAAGACCAGGGAAGATGCAGAAGTAAAGTTGTAACTGCGGAGTTCACATTACACTCTCAGCTCATGGCTCTTGAAGACCTACTGCACAAGGACAGGCTGCTGGGTGGGAGTCTCAAATTTGCCACAGGCTTGTGCCACAAGGTTGGCAGGCCCTTGTCACTTAAATTTCTTGTCTAAAATAAGGGAGTTCTCGTGCCAAAGGCTAAAAGCTGGTGCCTCCCTTTTCCTCTCCCTCCCTCCCTCCTTCCCCTTTTGCACTCGTGTGTGCTCATGAGTGCCTGTGTCTCTGTAAGTATGCTAACCATCTAGCCCTGATACTCTCTGTTAAATTAACTAACATATGAAGATAATAAATTTGATCACCAAGTGGTTCAGATCAAAGGGTACTTAATCTCTTAATGTCACTGAAGAATTTTTCTGTTTTTTAAAAATTGTGGTTAAGAACGACACATAAATTTTACCATTTTAATCTTTTTAGAGTACTATAGGGTACAGTAGTGTTAAGCATATTCACATTATTGAGCAACCAATCTCCAGAACTTTTCCATCTTGCAAAACTGAAACTCTATACTCATTAAATACCAACTCATTTCTCCCTTCCCCCCAGCCTCTGGCAATCACCATCCTACTTTCTGTTACTATTAGTTTCTCAGTTAGTGAAATTTAGTGGATTCAAAATGACAGTATTTGTCTTTTTTGACTGGCTTATTTCATTTAGTAAAATGTCCTCCAGGTTTACCCATGTTGTATAGGGCATCAGAAAATCATCCCTGGACTTCCGGCCAAGATGGAGGCATAGGTAGATACACTTTGTCTCCTCATACAACCAAAAGAAAGACAGTAACAAATTTAAAAACAAAAAATAACAAGAACTGCCAAATAATCGAACTGTATAGGGAAGTCTGACAATCAAGAAGTTGAGGAAGAAACATTCATTCAGACTGGTAGGAGGGGCAGAGATGGGCAGCCGGGCAGAGAGGACCAGGCAAGGCAGAGGCTGTCGGAAGGGGCAGTCCCACATTTGCGGGTGAATAAACCAGGAGGAACAACCTGGGTGTGAGAGAGACATGTAACCCAGGGTTCCAGCGCAGGAAAAGAAAGCCTCAAAGCCTCTACTGGTAAGAACCTGTGGGGGTTGCAGCAGTGGGAGAAATAGCCAGTTTCACAGGAGAGCTCATTTGAGGGAACCACAGGGTCCTAGAATGTACACAAACCCACCCACCTGGGAATCAGCACCATAAGGGTCCAATTTGCTTGTGGGTAGCAGGGGGAAGTGACTGAAAGCTGGCCAAGAGCCAAGCAAGCAGGATTGTTCCCTCTCTGACTCCTCCCCAACATACAGTGCCGCAAAGCAGTGATGCACGTTGCCCTACCCTGGCGAACACCTAAGGCTCTGCCCCTCACATCGTACTAGGTGTGCCAAGACCAAAAAAAAAAGGCCCAAAGGAAAGAATAGATCAAAGTTCCAAAACCAGAACTAAGCGATGAAGAGATAGCCAACCTAACAGATGCAGAGTTCAAAACACTGGTAATCTGGGTGCTCACAGAATTGGTGGAGTATGTTCGCAATATGGAGGAAAAGTGAAGGCTGTGCAAAATGAAATAAAGAAAAACATACAGGGAACAAATGGTGAAGGGAAGGAAACTGGGACTCAAATCAATGATTTGGAGCAGAAAGAAGAAAGAAACATTCAACCAGAACAGAATAAAGAAACAAGAATTCAAAAAAATGAGGACAGGCTTAGGAACCTCTGGGATAACTTTAAACGTTCCAACATCCAAATCATAGGAGTGCCAGAAGGAGAAGAGGAAGAGCAGGACATTGAAAACTTATTTGAACAAATAATGAAGGAGAACTTACACCATCTGGCAAAGGAAATTGACTTCCAGGAAGACCAGGAAGCTCAGAGAGTCCCAAAGAAGTTGGACCCACGGAAGCACACACCAAAGCACATCATAATTATATTACCCAAGATTAAAGATAAGGAGAGAATCTTAAAAGAAGCAAGAGAAAAGGAGACAATTACCTACAAAGGAGTTCCCCTAAGACTATCAGCTAATTTCTCAAAAGAAACCTTACAGGCAAGAAGGGGCTGGAAAAAAGTATTCAAAGTCCTGAAACACAAGGGCGTACATCCAAGAATACTCTATCCAGCAAAGCTATCATTTAGAATGGAAGGGCAGACAAAGTGCTTTCCAGATAAAGTTAAGTTAAAGGAGTTCATCATCACCAAGCCCTTGTTACATGAAATGTTAAAGGGACTTATCTAAGGAAAAGAAGATGATCAAAACTATGAACAGTAAAGTGACAACAAACAACTATCAACAACTGAACCTAAAAACAAACAAACAAAAACAAACTAAGCATACTGTGAGAACAGGAACAGAATCACAGAAATGGAGATCACATGGAGGGTTATCAGTGGGGAGGAGGAGGAGGGTGGAGAATGGGACTAAAGGCGCAGAGAATAAGAAACATAAGTTGTAGGTACAAAATAGACAGGAAGAGGTTAAGAATAGTATAGGAAAGGCAGAAGCCAAAGAACTTATATGTATGATCCATGGGCATGAACTAAGTGGGTGAATGCTGGTGGGGGTGGGCAGAGGTGAATAAGGGGGAGAAAAAAATGGGACAACTGTAATAGCATAATCAATAAAATATATTTAAAAAAAGAAAAAAGAAAATCATTCCTTTTTAAGAACAGGTAATATTCCATTGTATTTTGATTTCTCTTTCATCTGTCAATAGACACTTGGGTCTCTTCCACCTCTTTTTTTATTGTGAACATGGATGTGCAAATATCTCTTAGAAGTTCTCCTTTAAATTTTTTTGGATAATACTCAGAAGTAGAATTGCTGGGTCATATGGTTGTTCTATTTTTCATGTTTTGAAGAACTGTTCTCCATAGTGCCTGCACCATTTGACACTCTTGTCAACAGTGCACAAGAGTCTTCTGAGCTTTTAAAAGAACAGAAATTCCCTGTTACAAAAAAAGTATAGTGTTAACTTTCTTTCACAAGACAAATGTAGCCTGATCTTCAGATTAGTAAGTGCTCCAAATAGGTCAATTTCCTTAGAGAGTAAAGTATAAAATCAAATATCAATAGATAATATACGAACACATTAAAAGATTGATTTGTTCTAGAAATGGCAAGCTGATATAACACTGGAAAGATATTCACATAACTTATCTTATTAATGAAGAAAAGAAAGAATACTAGCATCAAATAATTTTTATTGCATTGAAACCGATCTTGATGGGCATATTGTAAAACAAAGATACACTATTATATGTAATGATAGCTAATTTCCCTTAAAAATAGCAATAGAAATAAAAATAAGCACGTTTTGTATTAATTGCCCTTTCTATTTTTCAGAATTTTAGAATTGTTCTGAGATTTTTTTAAATTTAAAAATATATAGTCCTGGCTATGAGGGCTATCACCCATTGATGGCCAGGGTGGATTCAGTTGTTCTGGTGTCACCTCTTCTACCTGCTTGATGCATATTCCCCAAAGCTGCACTTGATGAAGAGGGTGAACTTGCCCCATAGATATAGGACGACTGTTCTCAGTAAAGAGCATAGGAATAGCTACCACCATGCTAGGACCTCCACACTCACTCTCAAGGTCCATTTGCAAGAGAACGTAGGGCAGTCAAGCTTCGACAGCCCTAGACACATCACCTGAGGACTGCACGTGCAGTCTGTCTTATTTTTTTTTAATTTAAAAAATGTGCTATAGTTCTATTTTTGTCTTATTTCTTGGGCATTGCATAACTGTCTGGAAAGAGAATTCAAGGGTACTAATCAAAAATATACGAGAAGTAATAAACATATTCAGTAAACTGGTAACATAAAGTGTAACTATGGACACTATTCCTAGAGGCTCTTAATTAGAAAACACAGTATAATTCCCTTTGTGGGATGATTGAAAACAATAGCCCACCAAATACTAGGCATCCATTTACTTGGGGAGACAAGAAATAAACACCTTAGGTCTTTGTTAACTCAGTCCTTCAATAAGAAAAGTATGGCCCATTGTGGTGTGGCACACAGGTTGTGGTCCTAATATATCTTGAAAAGATTTAATTTGTCCATATACAATATGAATGTGAGTGCACAGAAAATCCTGGGATGAGAGTCACGGCCAACAGAAGTTATTTCAGGGAGGGAGATGGGATTGGAGGTGGTGTTGCTGGGACTGTCACTTATGACTTACACATTTCTCTGTTATTCGAACTTGTACTAAAAAGTATTCATATGTTATCTATGTAACTGTTTTAAACAATAATGAGAAGAAAACTAACAGGTGATAGCCAGGTACGCAGTGGACAATTGGATGAACAGAAGAACGAGATGGAGTGAGAGTGTACAGGTGGCTCTGATGTTCTGGGGCTGTGGGAGCAAGCTCAGGTTCGTACCCAGCAAGGGGACCCCAGCTCACAAGCCAGTCAAGGCAGGCACCCTGGAAGAGGTGGAGCTCTGTCTTGATCTTGGTGAGTAGGAGCCAGCCATGTAGAAGAGGGGATGTGTTCCACCAAAAGGGATTGATATCAGGAGAGTGTTATCATACAAACCACGAGAGACATGTCTTTAAAAAGCAAATTACCAACCCACATCAAATGCCAGAGAAAGGTGAAAATGAAGGGCAGCAAGTATCCCACTGGATTTCATATCCAGGAGGAAATCGTTTACCTGAGCAAGAGCAGTTTCCATAGAATTGCGGGGTGGAAGACAGGCTGCAATGGGTCAGAAAGAAAATGAAAAGCAAGAAAAAGAAAACAGATGCAAAATGCTCTTTCAAGTAAAGCAACACTGGGATAAAGAGTCTGTGTAGTTGGGAGAGATGGCTATGGGATTCTGGAGGGTTCTAGTCAGAGGAGATAAAAGTTGGAGGGAAAGGCTAGTAGAGTTGTTGGAGGAGAGACGGGGCAACTAGAGAGCAGGGTGGTATTCTCCACCAGACATCAAGAATGCACCTCTTTCACCAGCCAGGGAGCTGATAGGTTGAGGAGCTGGTGCTGAGGCAAAGAAGAAGCTGGGCAGCTTCTGGGTAAGGGAGGCATGTGGTCACCGTCTGGAGAAGGGTCATGAAGGTTCAGAGAGGACAGGAAAGGGAGCTGATAAGGCACATGGAAAGGGCCATGAGGAGCATTAGAGTGCAGGATGGTATGAATGTTTTTTTGTTTGTTTGTTTTCCCAACAGTCCACAATAGCCTGTGTGAAGATGAGAAATGGAAGAGCCTGAGTCAGCCTAGGGCTGAAGTTCAGCAGGGGAGATGTAGCAAGTAGGACGAGGATGAAGGGAATGGCTGGCTCTGTTCAGTGACAGCTGTTGAGATGGAGACTTGCAGGACCTGGAATGTGGAAAGAAAAGGGAAGGGTGGACAAACAAATGCAGTAGAGTAAGGATGAGTAAGAGATATGGTCAGACAATTGAATATTAAAATTTAGTAGAGGTCTGATAAGATAAACTGGTCACAGGGGCTTAAGTAATTAAAATTAGTGTCATCTGCATATAACAGAAGATCCCCCACCCCGCCAAATAAAAAGTTTATTTTTTTCACTTAAAAGAAGTCCAGGGGAGGGTAATCCCCAATTCTTTTGTGCTCTGCATTCACCAGTGGCCCAGGCTTCATCTGTTTTTCTATCCTGTCACCCCAGTACATGCCTTCTAGTCTGAAGGTTACCTCAAGATCTAAAATAGCTGCTGTGCACCAACCATCACGTCCATATTTCAAGCAACAGCACAAAGGGAAAAGGAAAGATCAAAAGGGTATATCTGCCAGCTGAATCAACCTTCTTTAGCGAACCTTCCAGGAAGCCCATCCTAACACATATATTTCTTTTTTTTGGTCCAGAAGGTAGCCATCACACCCAGCAGCAAGAAAACCTAGGAAAAGTCATTTTTCATTCAAGGAGTCAATGATCAAGGCTAAAATCAGTGTTCTATCACTGAAGAAAAAGGCAATGCTGTGCCTGCAGTCTCGGGTACAGACACCTAGCCAATTCCGATGGAAAGTCACACCATCACTTCCCAAAATTTGAGGGAGAAAAGAATCTGCTGACTCTGGCTGTCTCCTGGAAGCTACTGTCCCAGCTACAGAGGAAATTTGCCAACCAGCCTAGACAGCTCCCATTAGCACTCTTGGGGAGGAGGCCCTCACTGTGATTTTCAGGGCAGCCATCCAGAGTAGTCTATATCATTAGCTGCCTAAAAATAAGGCACATCACCTTATTTTTTCAGTCTGGATTTAGGCCAGAGCAAATATTGTATGAATAGTCCAAGGATTCTAAGTCAGGGCACTGGAGTCACAATGAGAGGTCAATGCCTTCCTCAATATCCGGCTGCTTCTGCATATCGCCCATGTCAGACACTGTGCTTAATTCTTCCACTGTCTTTGTCTGTCTGCACACATTACTTACTTCAAAGTTCTATTTGTCCCTGAACCAGTGAGGAGACACAGATTTAGAGTGGATTCAAGGATGCAAAGACTGCAAGATGCTGTAATTCCCTCCTTCTCTGCAAACATAGCTTTCTTCACACAGTAATATCTAGGGACTTGAGGGAGGGCCTCTCCACCATCTGCTGGGGCTTCCACTTGCTACCCACGTCCCTGAGCTCTTCAGGGAATATAGGGGCTCCTGGGCATAGACTTCATGAAACTGAGGGCCTAGTCAGGCTTGCCTTGACAGCTTGAGCCCCCTCCCATGTTAAATGAGCCAAGTCTTTCTCAGCGTCTAAACCAGGTTATTCTTCAGTGTTCTGTGGATAAATTAATAGCCTACATTAAATAAAATTTTCGAAAATGATTGAAAACCTGGACCCTCTTCTTCCAGTTACCACAAGTAATACAATTCACTTTGTGCTACAGTTATTTTATATCTTCTCTTTCTACTTGACTTTCCACTCATTCGCATTTATAGGAATTAACTTACAGTGTTATAAATTAATTAGTCTATATGAATGTGCATTATAGGAACTGGTAGCTGTACCACTGGTACCCGTTAAGTGAGTTCATGGCAAAGTGCACCTGTAAGGCATTTTCTTCCACGGTCCCTGATGCCTCAAAGTCATGCCAATATCTTTGAAAGATTTTCAACTGAGTTCAATGACTCAAGGTGAAGTCATGTTTCTCAAACCTGCAGAGAAGCCAGGGCAGTAGTTGGAGTGTTGGAGCTTCAAACACACAACTTAAACTTCCCTGGGCAATTTCCAACGTCCATCACACAAATGCTGACCTCCGTGGCTGCTGCGAGGATGGCCTTGGTGAATAGATGCTATGGCTCGGGGGTTGTGTTCCTGTACCGCCTGCAGTCATTCTGAATCGCAGATTCCTCCGACTTTTTATTACCATGTGGACACAGTGGAGATGAGACAAACTATGAAACGTGTATGAAAAATTTAAATCTAATTTGTATTAGAGACATCTGCTCTCAATAATTTCTTCTTAAATAAAACCTTCTTTTGAAAGAACTCACAATGTGTTCATGAGCGAATCACATGAGTCCTTGCACCCTTTGTAACCCTCCTTCAAGAAACAATGGAACACATTGACATAGATTTTTAAACGTTGTTTTATACTATTTTTTAGCCTTGGGATATAAAAGTTGAAAAAAAGAACAACTTGCTTTTCAACAAAGTAAAAGAAAAAAATGTTTTTGCCGTCTTCCACTTTGAAATAGCCACTGAGACTGGAACTGGGTTTTTAGGGTATATTAGTGTGGGTTTCCCCCTGTAACTCCTTCCCAAGGGCAGACACACTAAGGGACAGTGGGAACTCAGATCTAGAAAACCCCAGAACAAGCCCCTATAGAAAGCACCCAGACCCCTTCTACCCTCCTGGTCTCCTTCCTTTTCTCCACCACTTACTGATCACATCCCACATGTAGGGATAAAAAGATAATTAAGAGCAGGCCCTGCCCTTCAGGAAATGGCAGGCTAATGAGGGAGAGTTAAACAGGACTCTCACACACCTAGACAGCTGCCATCATTTTGTTGCACAACAAATGAGCCCCGGGTAATGGAGCCAGGCCCAGAGTCCCTGTGCCCCTGGGCAGATCACTTCTTGACTCCTCTTCCCAGAGCTGCAATCAATACTGCTACACGTTCCTACCAATGGTCACTGGACACACTGTAGCACAGATGCTCTGCTCATGTTTAAAGAGACTCCAATCTCCTGCCAGGAGCTACTCTTGCTCGGCATAGGCTACAGAGCTGGAGCCTACACAACCCTGCCCCCAAAGAGCCTGCCGTGTGTGGAAAAGAGGTGATCGTACGTCACCAGTAAGCAGGACAACAGGTCAAGGGCAAAGTATTCTCAAAGCAAAGAGGTGAGTAGATGAAGTATGTACAGTGAATGTGCTGGGGACACAGCACATCAGACATCCCCTACCAGACCCCTGAGTAAGCTGGATAAAAGGGGACCCCAAAAACTTTGTTTTAATTTGAACCTTCTCTCAGGAAGAGAAGCATAGCACCAACAGCAAAAATCATCCAATAAAGTCTATCTTAATATATACTGAAATGCTGTTTTTAATAGAATTTAGTGGTGACCCAAAGTGTCTTGTTTCTCAGAAAGAACTGAAGGAAAATTGTGGGTTCAACGTGCTTTATTTTGGTTTTAGAGGCATAGCGTTTGCTTGTTTGATATTTTTTAAAAAGAATAATAAATAACAGTCGGCAACAGAAAATGTCAGGATTGCTCTGCACAGCAGTCAAGTTCCCAAACAACCTTCAGTAGTCCTCAAACACTGGACACAAAAAGTACCTTCATTAGGAAAAAGAGGAGGGGGGGAAAAGGGACTATTGCCACTAAGCCTCCACATTTTTGCAAAAGTTCAGCATTCAGGAGAAGCTTCCTTGCCTGGCCTACATCAGCTGGTGGGTAATTTGTAATTCAGGTTAAAAACAAAACAAAGTGGTCATTGTTCTGACACTTGCCCTGATAACATCCCAAGAAAACTTTAGAGCTGGCAAGAGAGAAAAGCAGATAATGGCCCGTGCTGTCATTGAGTTTAAAAAGCACTGTGATTTTTCTTTTAAACTAGCATCTTCAGTTTCTGTGCACATGGTTTGTAACTGCAGCTCAAAATTTTCCACTGGTCTCCCCCTGAGAACAAACACTGCTCCGTGGACAGTGCGCAATGCCACCACACTTGCCAGCTGTCCCGCATGCCACAGAATTAGACCTCAGTCAGCAGACTGGTTCACCCTCTGGACCACCACTCACATCTAAGACTTATTTTCTGTTTCTCCTTTGCCTGTAAAAATAGGATGAATTCATCAGATTGGCAATCCAAGTCTTTTATAAACACAATTGGCCCTTCTAGGCTACTAAGAATATTTTATATTTATCAAGTGCTTTAAAGATAACAAAATGTACCTTTCGCATATAATATTTAGTCCTCTAAATAGTGCTTTGAAGAAACTATTGTCATCCCCGTCTTACAAGTGAAGCCCTTTCTTAGGGAAGTAACTTGTCTAAGGTCAGGTACATAACAGGGTGGAGCTGCCCACTCCCACGCCTGGGTTCTAACACTTTCTCCTTTCATCTTGTAGCCCATCTCTTGCAGACATGCTCTCTGGCACCTGCTGCTTCTCATTATTGCCAGAATCTTCTGCCTAGTCCTGTGACTCACTTTACCTGACATTACACTTCCCACTTACCCCTGCCATCTTGCCCATTCTGTGCCTGTTCCTCAAAGCCCCTCCTAGTCACCAGGAAGCCATGGCTCCTTCTAGCCCATAGAGATGTGTGCCCTTGCCTCTTGGAGTTTTTTTTTTAAGATTTTATTTTTTTATTATTTATTTATTTTAGAGAGAGAAGGAGGGAGGAAGGGAGAAAGGGAAAGACTCGTTGATGTGCAAGAGAAACATCGATTGGTTGGTTGCCCCTTGCACACCACCAACCAGGGACCTGGACTGAAATCCAGGCATGTGCCCTGACTGGGAATTGAACAGGTGACATTCTGGTCTGTGGAACGACGCCCAACCAGCTAAACCACACCAGTCACAGTGTCTCTTAGCGTTTGGTTATTGCATCATAAGAAAGGGAGCAGTTTTTGAGTCATGCCTGGGTTCAAATCTCAGTTCCTCTGATCATGAACTGTGTGGCCTTGGGAAAGTTACTCAACCTCTCTGATTCTCATTTCATCATTTCTCAGAGCCGCACTGTCATGCTGATCTTACAGGGTGGGTCAAGCACAGAGATGGGCTTACTCTGTACACTTTGCACAAGTACTTGAAAAAATTGGGACTGAGATAATGAGTTCATAAAATATACATGTATACTGACACAATGCAGCCTCTGGTTAATTGAGCTTAAATGTCTGTATTTATCTCCACTCCTATCTTAAATGTCAATTAAAAGACTGAAGAAAGAAAAGATATAAACTCATAAGAATGAAGAAAATGGGAAAAGAAAGGAGAAGACAGTGGAGGACAGCAAGACAGAAAAACTTCAGGGTAACACTTTTTTTTTTTCACGGAGGACACAAAAATTTACCTACTCCCTACATTCCCTTTCTTAGGAACCTACTAGAAGATGTACTTCAGCAAAACAAGGGTATAAACTGAGAAAGGAGAAGACATGGAATCCTGAATGCAGAAGCTCTGATCAGGGGTGAAGACGTATGCCCAGGGGTGACAGCTGGTGGCCATCCTCCAGGACCCTGTCCGGACTGGAGCAGTAGAAAGGAGGGAGATGCCAAGAAACAAACGGAACAGATAATGTTCAGAACTATGTCTGGGAGTTTGAAAAAATTATTCCTGGGCATGTGACAGATTTGTTGGAAGAGTAGGAAAAATATTGAACAATTGAGACATACAAAACTAAGTGAATGGAAAATGCAGTCACTGTTTATTCCATAGGTGGGGGAAAGATAGGACAGAAAAAAACTATCAGTGCAAAACACAATTAGTTAGGAAGTGATTATGTACATAGCTAAAAT
This sequence comes from Mormoops blainvillei, assembly GCA_004026545.1. NCBI lineage: Eukaryota > Metazoa > Chordata > Mammalia > Chiroptera > Mormoopidae > Mormoops > Mormoops blainvillei. Next base: position 71,047 of record PVJD01000184.1, on the reverse strand, counting down.
AGCATAAATAACCAATATTTATTTTACCCAAATAGGAGCCATTATTACACTATGAGGATGGAGGGAAGGGATGTGTATGTAGGGTGGGAACAGTGCAGATTAAATAAGAACTAAACTTTCAAATATCATAATGAAAATGGCAATAGGCCTAAAATCCATAAATCAGTAAAGAGCATAATAAGCACATTGTTTAGAAATATAGAGGCAATTATCATAAAAAGCTGTATGAAATTATAGGCGTTGGTTTCCTCTGGGGCAAAGTATGGGGAGAAAAAGAGGGGTTGGGCAGAGAGTTGAAATACTTCCTTTAAAAGCCTTTGTTCTTTCTGAATGTTTAAACTGTACCTATTTATTACTTTGGTAAAAAATTTAAAATACTTAATATTTTCATTAGTATTTAGTTAAATTGTGTGAAATGCAATTAAATCCCCTATTTTATAAATTTAAATTATGGAATGTAGTTTTACCAGTATAAACAGCAAGTATTTGATCTTAAATGAGGGAGACCTGGTCAACAGAACCTGTGACAATCCTGGAGAAGTACAATTACTGCTAATGGCATCTTATGACATTCTTGGACCCCGGGAACTTATTAATGGATGGAAACTCAAGGCCTCTGAAGGCTTAAAAATTTAACTCTAAATAGTGTTTTAATGATAGAGAAGAATTTAGGAAAACTTAAGAGAGAGAAAAGATTTGTAACCTGAAGTACTTGGGTAAGTTATCCGAATAGATGTTAGCCATTTGCTAATTTTTTTCCCTTTCACATGCCCATATAAAATACATGGCTTTGCGGAAGTCAGGAAGGGTTTTAGTTAGGTTCCCTTAGTAAAACTGGGATAATCAGCTTCTCTAGAATTGCAATATTCATCTTCCTTATTTACATATTAGAATCCCATTCTAAACTCATACAGAATTGAATGAGACTTCAGACTTCGAACTCCACACAAGAGCATGTGGTTATTATGAATGTCCCCAAAGGAACTCACTATGGGCAAACTTGGTTGTAGAACACAATTTATAATACATTTCCCAAGGATCAATGCAATCCTGGATTAATTGAAACCCAGATGACAGTCAGGCGTGGTTATAGGCAGTGAGTGGAGAGATGTGTGGAAGGAAGAATTCTTGTACGTAAGGACTTTATAATCAAATTTAAGATAGATAAAGCACAAAACTAACTACTGAATGGACAGGTTGGGACATGTGCCTTAGGAGTAATGGCAAGTTCTATAGAAGCTGGGAGAGGTGGCTTTCTGCTGGAATGATCAACCAAGACCCCCAGAAGGGAGGGGTGACCAGTAGATTGGCCAGCAACTCCCACGGTGGCCCATCCCAAGATGGAGCAAAGACTTCAATCCCTTGTTGGTGCTGATTTTTCACTCCCTGTCCAATTACCTGTTGTCTGTCACCCTGCCACTGGTTTGTATGAAATTAGAACGGAGATTTACTAGATCGAAGTGGAGTCATGATCAAGTCTACTGAAAACACTGTCATTGACTACCCCCACCCCTGGTGTTCCCAGCAGTTGATTGTATTTGGTTGTCTAAAATTGTGACATTCCTGGTTGTGGCTCCTAACACCTGCTTAAAGCAAAGCAGAGAGCAGCTGTCAACCACACTTTCCCCATTGTCAGAAAACTCTGAGAAACCACAAATTTTCAGGCAATGGCTCTTCATCACTTCAGAATACAAAATACTAAGTTCCATAGGACTGTGTTTTTCTTGTCACTACCATAAGCCAGTGGATGATTGGTCTGCATACTTATTAAAAAATTTTCACATTAGGTCACACATGAGAAACTGTCTAATCATGTAACAGCTTCTATGCTGTGAAAAATACACAGAATATTGTGAGAAAAATGTTTTAAAATAACTGATCTTAAGATGGTGAGAGCCTAAAATCAACCCGAAAAAAGGATTATTGTCACAAGAAGACAGTGAAACCATGTGCATGAAATAAGGAGGAAAATACTGAATGCAACACAGGCTGAAAACAACACCGTAATCTTGTGACAGAAGTAGAAATGGACGTTATTAATAACTGGGTCACTGAAGGAAACATCTGCCTCCACTGTGGCAGTCACAGGGGTGATCAGGGAAGCTGGGCACCAGGAGCACAAGCAAATGAAGAGAAACTGGAGACACTTGTTCAGGGAGGAAAATGGAAACGATAAAAGGTTTCATTTCAGAGCTTTCCTCTTTTCCAGAATTTTCCTGAGGTTTAGTTTGAAAAGTAAAATAACTACAAACCAACCCAGTGGCAGCAGTTTACCAACACAACACAGACCTGGAAATTTAGAGGTGGATGAGCCTGGCTTGCCAGCTCCACAGCCCCAGAAAGCCACCACATAAGCCCTCCCACTCATCACACTTACCAGGGGCTTACACCCCTTGGGGCCACACTTGTGTCCCATGTACCCTCAGAAGTCGTTTATGACCCAGGCAAGAAGGTCATGTGGCTGCCTTCATACTGGACCAGACAGTGTTTACCCAAGGTCAGCACCTCCCTTTTTATCAACCTTGATACAGAGCAACTTTTTGATGTTTCCAAAACTCCAATCCCCTCCCTCTGGGTGAGGCTTTGTCCCAGGGCATGTGCAGGATACCGAGCCCAAGCACCAGGGGGAAAGATCTGCTCCTCTTCTCACTGACCAAGTCCCTTTCTTTCTCGGAGCTGTGGTCCTCTCAGGAGTGAAGGTATAATTGCCCCATGGACTATGTAAGATAGTTGTGTATAAGTGCTTAATACGCTCTAAATGTTGAAGCACGTGCTATGAAGTAGGTAACTGTGATGGACTGAAGATGGAAGCTGTGTCCCTGCCACGTGACCATGGGTTGCTCTTGCGGCTCACTGGGACCAACAGAATGTGGCAGAGATGACTCTGTGGCAGCTCCGGGACTTACCTGGGGGTCAGCTGGCATGTAAGACACTCAGTGTACTGCCAAGTTCAGAGAGAGTGATGAAGGAAGGAAGGTCATCCTGGACACCCTGGCCCAGCCCAGCTCCCAGCAGAAGGAAGCAGTACAGGAGATCCCATGTGGGATGGGAAAAAGCCACCCGACTGAACCCTACCAACCCACAGAGTCATGAGAAATAGTAAATCATTGGTTTCTTTCTTTTTTTTTAATTCTCACCCAAGGATATGTTTCTTGATTTGAGAGAGAGAGAAGAGAGGCAAAGAGAAATATTGAGGTGTGAGAGAAACATCGACTCTGTAAACATCCCAAAAGGGGATGGAACCTGCAACCTAGGTATGTGCCTGACTAGGAATCTAACCCACAACCTTTTGGTGTATGCGATGACACTCCAACCAACTGAGTCACCAGGCCAGCAGGAGCATTGATTTGTTAAATGACTCAGTTTTTGGAGTAGTTTGTTACATAGCAACAGAAAACGTAAATGATAACTCTGAAAGAAAAGTTGTGAAACAGTTTCCATAATCGACCAGACTGTAATTTCTACTTGGGCAGCTCTGAAGAGGACAGTCACCTCTCAAATGTCTAAATACTCCTTTGGGTTTATCTTTTTAAAAAAAATATCTTATTTATTTATTTTTAGAGAAAAGGGAAGGGAGAGAGAAAGTGAGGGAGAGGAACATCGATCGGTCCTCAACCCAGGCATGTGACCTTGACTCCTGGGAATAGAACCAGCAACCTTCCGGTTTGTGGAGCACCCAACCCACTGAGCCACACCAGCTGGGGCTCCTATGGGTTTGTGGTAACTAACAAATGGGATTTTTCTTGGAGATGGAAAGAGGGAAGGGAAGGGCACTGATAACTGATAACCTACCAGGGGCACCAGGGATTACTTAGATCTGCTAGTTTAACTCACTTTCCCATCCTCCCCCCAAGTTCTACAGACATTTGACTTGTTATAAATGCAAACTCAGATATTTACTCTTTTCTGTTTCTCCCTCTTCAATTCATATTACCCGTTGAAGTCATCATTCAACATATTACAGAACAGGAGAGCGAATGGCCCTGGGGATCTGAACTAAACCTGTGTTAACCACAAGAAACCAAGTGACTCTTCATGCCCAGGCTACCATCACACCCACTTATAACAACCTCCAGTGTTATAAGATGCCATGGAAAGGGTGTGAGCTCCTTGCCCCTGTCATCCTTAGACTTTCTCTCTTCCACAGTTGGCCACCTACCTTGTTTTTTCCACGGGCCTCAGGTAATCAGCCCTCAGACACCATCTGCTAGGGCACAGTTCTCCTGATGAGACACTAAGGAAGTTATACCTTGTGCTGTGGAATGTCAAGGTAATTGTCAAGCTCTCAGTATCCAGACAGGGGTAAGACAGAGTTGGTTCTCTGTGGGCACAAAAGGATGGCTGAGAATGAGGGACACCTCAAAGGATGGAGCCCAGTGATAGGCTGTGTTCTTATTCTGCATAGCACATTGTAGGAAGCATAATAAAGCATCAGTTTTCCAAACAGAAAGGCTACTATTTTCAAGTATAAAAAATGCTCCAGCAGGTATAGCTTTTTATGGTTGCAATCTTTGTTCTCAAACTTTGTGCTCCCTTTGTCAGTATCTAGGTCCGCACTGTATCACAGATGACAGAGGGGAAGAGGGGACCATAATTAGGAACATTTTATAACCAACATCATAGACGTCAATTGTCTGGGCAAAATTAGTCACGTGATAAATGGAACCTGACACTACATTCCGGAGGTAACAGAAAGGCCAGAAATTTAAACCAGAAATAGCTGGTCTTCTCTAGGAGTCAATAGCTGGAGAAGACACAGATGTGAACTGTGGTGGGCATCATTACACATTGCTCATCTCCGGGACCATAGATGTCTTAGAGAATCTCATTAATGCTACAGACACTTTCCCTAGAAAAATGCATGTGAGCACATAGAAGCAAATCCTGTACACAGTGTTGTGGAGCTCATGAGCCAGAAATGCAGCCGACTATGGATGCTGATGAAGAACTCTGCACCTGATGGCTGCAGTCCGAGTCCTAAGAACCATGCACTAGTTGTGCCTTTCAGGCACACCACTCACCAGGGGCATTTCGGACACCCTGGACTGTCGATGCAAAGAGGATCAGAACTTCCGTTTCAAGGGTTGTTGCGAAACTTAAAATCAAGTTCAGAAGATACATTGGGCAGTGCATGATGTCCACACAAATGCAAAAGCAATGGATGAATATGCAAGGGAAACTGGTCTGTAAGTCCTCAGAAGGTATGACTTCAGCTACAGGAGTGTATACAATATTTCCAACAGTCACTAGTAACCATAGGCCATCACATCTATGTAAATCTCTGTCAATCAAACAGAGCCAAATGCCATACCAGGAAGGACCAAGGTTGAGGGGACCACCCCAGAAGCTTAACCAATTCTACTGGGACAGTTGTGAAGGACAGAAATGAAAGGTGACCTTGCTGTCCTTCCAGGAGACTCCTGGCTGTGAGAATGAGGTGAAATAATATTATTGGTAAGCTGGAACAAAACAAACATGCCAAAGACCACCTGATTTTGTGAAACACTGGAAAACATGGCTAAACCCATAGAACCAGGGTGTGTCATAGGGGCTTTTGCATTGTGGCAGTCAGACATAAATTCAATATTCCTGATCTTTCCCCCATTCCTTGTGCACACCCTCCTCACCTGCAATGTATTACATCCCAGTTTTGCTTTCTTTTACATTCGCCTCCTTTAGGAAGCTGTAACTCACTATCTACTCCACATCCTCCCACTGCAAAAGGCCATGAATACCCACCTCATAACTTTGCTGACACATCTGTTGATGGGGTCTGCCTAGCTTCCCCATGAAAACATGATGGTCTTTGTGGTGAAAACAGTGAGTAATGTTTAACACACATCCTCAAGCACTATGTCTGATGTCTCCAGGCATAACTGGTACTTGTGGCGTCTTTATCTCCAAATGTTATAATTTATAGTTATACGAGAAGCCACTCCAGTACAGCCGGCTGCTCCCATCTCAAAGAGCTTAAAGACCTGAATCACAGTTACATTATGAGACACCAGCACCAAGTAAACAAATGCAGTGGGTTATGAAGAGCTCACAGCTACAACATAGTCATTTGTCTGCTCCAAGTAGGTCACAAAAGTTAAAGAAGAAACTGCTTTGATAAAACCACTGTATCATGAGGAAGGCACCTCATCAGTCTTCTGACCCTGGGGGGTCTGTTCAGATTATCTCCATGTCCACAAAACTGCCCAATGATCGGGTCACCTCAAAGCAGTCCTCACTTCTCGCTGCTTCTTGACTTACCTACCACTAAGCCTGCCTGAAAATAGTATGTTCTTGATACACTTAGCCCTTAAAACCCTGTAGTCTTTTATCTGTGTCTCCCTTTTGACATTTTTCATTTTCTGCCTTGTTATAATCATGGGCCTTCTCTTCTGTCCCTCCCCTTTCTTCCCAAAAATAATTCACAGTGTTCATTTATGCCACAGGGCTCCAACTTTCCCATCGATCCTGATAGTGACTTGAGCCACATTCAGACATTGCTAAGAGATGTACCTGAATGGGGTGAACCCACCAGGGCTTGTGATCCTGCCTGAGTGTTAGACTTGAGTAAGAACGGTAAGCAGCACTTCTTCCAGGATGGCTACAGGCCAGGGCTGTGTGTCTGGGTGTGCCTCCGTGACACAGCAAACCCGTCATCCATCTGCATTGTTGCTGACTCTGCAGAGCTCCCTGTGTGCTCTTACAAGACACATACATAGACAGCTCTGTTGGTGTCACAAAGCACCACCGTTTATATCACTCTGAAGAAAGTAGGCTTTACCTCTCAATGTCAGGGATGTGGGTGATATACCTTAAATCTAACTTAAGAATAGGATGGTAAGATCATAGCATTAATCTAAATGTTCTTTCAAATATTTCAAATATGTTTATATGTCCTTGTGATATTCCTAAGATCTGAAAAAAGGGAAATAGTAATATCTAGGTCTTGATGGGGATGTGGGCAAAGGGTAAACAAAATCTTTCCCTTCTGTATAAGAATGTGACCTGTGGTTAATTTCCAGGCTCTGTTCTCCTGGTAACAGATAAAGATGGAATAAATAACTATGTCACTAGCCAACATCACCTGGTAGAGACAACCTGACTGATAACTGCATGAGGGCCAGGAGCATGCGACCACCTGACAGGAAGCCACATCCTTGGCTCTGGAGCATGCCCCTACGGGGACCCTGGAAGCTACCTCAATGGCTTCTATGGGGAAGGAGGCTCCTGAGTCAGCGCAGCCCCCACACCTGCCAATGAGGCTTGTCTGCCTCCTGAGCCATCATCAAGGGCAGAGAGACTAGTTCCTGGGGGTGGGTGGGCAGGTCTGTGGGCTCTCACTAAGAGGGAGGCTGCCACTGCCAAGCCCACATGCTCAGGTTCCAGCCCTGTGCACTCTGAGTAGGCAGATGCCGTGAGAGTCTCAGTGTTTATTTGGCTCCATGAAGATACCCCAGTGGGTGTTGTGTAAGGAAATGTCTTGTGTCAAGGGGTTAAACTATCCAGTTTATATCAAGCAGGATCTCATATAAAACTCTTGGCTATTAATCCAGTGGTCTCCCATTTAAAAAAACAACAAAAAAACAATTATACAGTAAACAAAGGCCAAAGACATCTAACCAACTAAGCCTTCGAGTAGCTCAAATAGGTGGCTGGACCTTGGCATACAAAAACAATTCAGCTCAGAAATATTTTGTGGGATCATGCTGAAGATTCCACGTGTGCTGGGAGCTTCAAAGAATATGGAAAGGCAGACAGAAGAAGTCTCTTTGTTCGAAACTCAACTTTCAGTCTAAGTGGAGAAGCGAGGTATGAAATGGACCCCAGATACATTAACAGCTAAAAGTTACAGAACTGGTCCCAGCTGGTGTGGCTCAGTGGATTGAGTGCTGGCCTGCAAACCAAAGGGTCTCTGGTTTGAGTCCCAGCTGGCACATACCTGGGTTGCAGGCCTGGTCCCTGGTAGGGGGTGTGCAAGAGGCAACTACACAATAATGTTTCTCTCCCTCTCTTTCTCCCTTCCCCTCTCTCTAAAAATAAATCAATAAAATCTTTTAAAAAATAAATAAAATTTACAGGATTGAGTTATACTTGTCCACTCTGACATTCTATTTCCACTGATGTTTATTTCATTCATGCAGGGTGTTGGAAAGAGCATGACAGGGTGAGGAGTCAGAAGGTTGGTTTCAAATATGCATACATGCCCAGGCAAGTGCCTTACTTCATGTGTTGGCCCAGCCACAGCCAATAAATGTTTGTTAAATGAAGAAATGAGTGAAGCTTTCTGAACCCCTTAGCTTCTTCATCTGTAAAATGAAAACATTTACCTCATCTACTTCCGAAAACTGTTTCCCAATGAGATAATGTGTGTGAAAGCTCCTCATAAACCATAGAACACAGGACAATTAACAGTATAAAGACAATGCTGGCTGCCTCCGCCTTGCATTGCTGAGTAGTATGTAAGAGGGACTTTCAAGACAGTTCTCAAGACCAACAGCCCACATGGTTCTGCAGCAGGGAGGAGTTGAGCTCACTGTCCATCACAATTACAGTGAGACCTGGGCTCAAGAAAATGGACTCTTTGCTTTAGTGTCATTTTTGCCTACTAAGAACATAAAGCTTTATGTGGGCTCCCTTTTCAACGCCATTGTCCTAATTACACCTGCAAGGCCTCTGCAGGGCTTAACCTTGTTCACCTGGCAAAAGTTTAGGAAACATTTCAGTGTCACTCCTTATAATATACTAAATTATATGGACTTAGGTACCAGCTATTATAGGATATTAATTTTTAATTACATGTAAAATTTATAGCAATGTCATACCCACGATGTTGTAATTTTGCAGAGATGATTTCTTAATGAGTCTTTTTCAAAATCATTAATTGGGTTACCTAAGTGAGTGTTTATTCAATTTAACAAAAAGTCACTGAAAGCCTGCTGTGTACAAGGCACTATACTGGATGCTGGGTGCTTGGTACTAGAAAAGTTAGTGATGAGTTTTCTATCCTCAACAGTCTTTTATCCTAAAAACATGCAAATAAACTATCAATATAACATGACACAATGGTCTGTGTGAGTAATACAGAGAATGGTCAGGGAAAATTTATTATAGAATCAAGAAAATAACCTCTAAGCTGAGCTCTGAAGAACAAGAATGAATTTTCAAGATGGAGAAAGCAAAATTCTAACGAAAGGAACCATAGGCACAAAGACCCAGGGATGAAAACTGCAAAGCCCCCTAATAGAACAGTGTGTGATGGGAACAGAAACTGCAATCAGAGTGTGTGGGAGGTAAAGGTGGCAAGTGAGTATGTGGTCCGAATAACATGCCAAGAGGTTTGGAGCTGTCCTCCCAGGGCAGAAGCACTCCAGGTAGCAGGAGTGGAGGGACATGGCAAGGCCTTCTGAGAAAATTCTCTTCACCATCCCAAACTTTCCCTTTTAGGTCTCAACTCACATGTCACAGCCATTGGATGCAGTCTTTGAACACACAGACTGGGCCACTTGCCTTCATCCATTTTCGGAACACCAGACTTCCCTTTTCTTAATACTCAGGACAAGTGTTCCATGTTGCCCTTCTCTGCCAGGCTCTCATGGCAGGTCTCATAACAGAAGGTTCAGGTCTGTCACTCATACTTGTGTCTCCAGGGCCTCTCACACTGGTAGATACTCAACCGATGTTTGTTGAATGAATGAAATGAATGAAAGACTCATCCAGTGAAGAGGTGACAAGGGCCTGAATAAAGTCATGGAAAAGCTAGAAAGTAGAGATATGAGAGAAGTCAGGAGAATCTATGTGTCAGCTGTCTGCAGAAGGTCAGGCAGTGAAGGATGATGAGGTTTTGAGCCAGTGACAGGGAAATTGAAAAAGAACTCAAATGGAAGGGTGGATTTCGGGAAATTCTCAAACAACTTACGGTCTTTACTCATTTCTGTGTTTTTCCTTCCTCCCATCTCTCCTTTTCTTGCTATGTAATAAAATGTACCATTATAACTAGTACTATAATTTTAAAGTCTTTTTTCCCCCTGCCTTCCCATTTCCTAACTTTATTGAAAAATGGGCACACAAGGTACAAATGGAATCGAACTTTTCATTACCCATTGACCACGGGATATTATTCACCCTTCCACACAGGTAGTGATGGCTTCCAAGTCTGTAATGATCTTGTAGAAAGGATATTACAGTTAGTTGCCCCCCAAATACAAGGATGTTGGTTATGGAATGATTGATATTACACTGCTTTTCTGAAACCAGCTGGGACAGAAACAGGTCAAGGGCACATTCCAACTCATCAACATTAAGACTTAGACAAATACTGACCCTTCCAGTAGCTAAAGTAAGATGACATGGTTGATCCTTGTAGCTGTGCAAAGTTTTGTTAAAGATTTTTTAAAAATAGGATGTAATCTCATTTCATCAGTTAAGATAGAGAATTCTATCTGCCTGGAAGAGTGTAAATATGGAGCTTTGTTATAGGAGCCTAAGACATTGGCTTAGGCATTGAGTCAAAGTCTCACCTTTGGACCTAGGCAAGTCCAGCCTACTGAACCAAAGGCTGAAGTCAGGTCTGATTCTGCAAACCACCTGGCTTAGCTTTCAGCTCTTCTCTTGAATGACATTGTGACTGTTTAGTGGATAAATAACTGCCCCAATTGTCTTTGCACCTCAGAAAGTAATGCTTTCTGAGAAACCCAGACCTGCAAATACAGAGCATGAGAGCTGACAGAGAAGTTCCAAAATGCACTATCTCAGTGTCTGCTTGCTTCCTCTTTTTTGTTGATTTGCTATAAAAATCCGATGCCCCTAAACCCTTTAACTAGCTACAATGTAGGAATTGCCCATGAAAAACCCTGTTGGTGGACAGTGAAACTGCCTTTGATGTAAAGACAGGGCTAAGAGGAGATAGAGCAAAGAATGAGGGCACTGGACATCAAGTGGGTCTAATGTTTTCTGGCAGGGACAGTGTCACTCACTCATTCATTCAACATGGGTTCAGTGCTGCGCTAGGCCTGGCACATAGTAAGTGTTCAAGTATTTGTTAAATGAGTGGAAAAAAATTACTACAAGAAGCAATGTAATAAAAAACACTTTAATTAAGAGAAAAAACTCTTTAGACATTTTAATATTTTGTGTGTAATTAAATGCTATTAATTACAGGATCCTCTTGTATTAATTAATATAAGACCTTGAGCTAAAGGGTCAGGGTTTTTATTTATTTTTTAATTAATAGGCTTTATTATTTAGAGCAGCTTTAGGTTTGCAGAAGAATTGAGCAGAAAGTGTAGTGTTCTCATGTGCCACCTCTCTGCCTATACACACAGTTGCCCTTATTATTAACATCTTGCATTAGTGTAGAACACTAGTTATGATCAATGAACCTACATTGATGCATCATCATCACCCAAATTTCAGGAGTTATATTAGGGTTCACTCCTGGTGTTGTACATTTTATGTGTTTGGACTAATGTACCATGGCGGGTATTCACCATTACAGTGTCAAACAGTAGTTTCACTGCCCTAAAAATCCCCCATGCTCTGCCTATTTATCCTTTCTTCCCCTCAAGCTCCCGGTAACCACTGATGGCTTTACCGCCTCCATAATTTTGCCTTTTCCAGAATGTCCTAGAGTTGAAATGAGGCAGTAAGTAGGCTTTCAGATTGGTTTCCTTCACTTAATGCTATGGATGTATGCTTCCCACATGTCTTTTCGTGGCCTGATAGCTCATTTCTTTTTATCACTGAGTAATATTCTATTGTCTGAATGCACTACAATGTATATATATCCATCACCTACTGAAGGACATCTTGGTACCTTCCAAATTTTGACAATTATGATTAAAGCCACTATAAACATTCGGGTGCAGGTTTTTGTGTGGATGTAAGTTTTCAACACCTTTGAGTCAATATTGTACTAAGGAGGGCAATAGCTGGATTGTATCTTAAGACTGTAAGAAACCTAACCTTATAAGAAAACACCAAACTGCCATGACCGGGTGGCTCAGTTGGTTGGAGCATTGCCAGTGCACCAAAAAGATGCAGATTTGATCCCCAGTCAGGGCACATACCAGGTTGTAGATTCAATGCCCAGTCAGGATGGGTACAGGAGGCAAATGATCGATGTTTCTCTCATTGATGTTTCTCTCTCTCTCTCTCTCTCTCTCTCTCTCTGTCTCTCTCTCTTTCCACCTCTCTCTCCCCTTCCTCTCTCTAAAATCAATAAATATATTCTTGGGTGAAGATTAAAAAAAAGAAAGAAACCACCAAACTTTCTTCCACAGTGGCTGCACCGTTTGGGGTTCCCACCAGCAATGAACGAGAGTTCCTCCGGCTCCACATCTCTGCCGGCACTTGGTCTTTTCATTGTTTTGGATTTTAGCCACTTATTTTAATGGGTATATAATGGCACCTCATTATTATTTTAATTTGCATTTCCCCAATGACATATGGTGTGAAATATCTATTTATATGCTTATTTGCTACCTCTATGTCCTATTTGGTGAGGAGTCTTGTTCAGAGCTTTTGCTCATTTGTTAAATTGAGTTGTTTGTTTTCGTGTTGTTGAGTTTTAAGAGCTTTTGTATATTTTGTGTACAAATCTTTTATTAGATATGTGTTTTGCAAATATTTTCTCCCAATCTGTGGCTTGGCTCTTTATTTCCACAGGGCAGGAATATTTAATTTTAATGTACCCCGATTTATCAACATTTTCTCTTATGAATCATGCTTTTAGTATTGTATCTAAAAAGTCATTACCATCCTAAGGTTCCCTTTAGATTATCTCCTATGATGTCTTCTAAAAGTTTTAAACTTTGGATTTTACATTTAGATCTAGGAAGTCCACTTTGTCTGAAATCAATAGAGCTATTTCTCTTTTATTTTAATTAATATTAGCATGGTATATTTTTTCCTTTTTAAAAATTAAAAGTAAATATCTGTGTCTTTATATTTAATGTGGGTTTCTTGTAGGCAATTTAGTTTTTGAGACAACCCTGATAGCCTCTGTCTTTTGATCAGTATTGTCAGTGTAAGAAGCATCCAAACCTGTAAGAATTTTTATGTGTTCATTTGAGCCAAACTGACAGCAATTACGAGGAAGCAAAATCTCAACAAATAAGATAATGCTCCAGAGAATGGAGGTTTGCACATTATTTTATACATTACAATCAAAGGAGAAGGTATAAGGGGGTTAAATAAAATTCACTGGTGATAGGTGGGAGAGAGCAAAATGGGGGAAATCTCTGGGACTGGATAAAAACCAAAAGGAATAGACACACCCTTCTTTTTCATAGGTGGATATAGGATAGTCAACAAGTAATGTGATAATAATAACAATGAGAGGATTTGTGGTCTCTGCTCTGATGCTTGTGCTTTGAGGGGTGGAGGTTGGCGAAAGGAAATTACTTTGATATTCCAAAAGTATGCTATCAGGTACGTTATCATAGATGCAAAAAAAAAAAAAAAAGACAACAGACGGCCTCAGTTAAGGTAAAGACTGGCCTTTGTTAGGGAAAATACTGGTCTAGGACATGATGACCAGCCGTGAACTTCCTTCATTTAGAAAGTTTTAATTTCAGACCATCCTATGTGGTGACTTTAGGTCTCTGAGTTTGTAAGGCTGCAGTACAGGCCTCCCCTGAGTTTATCAGGTTTAGTATATGACCCCTTTTCATCCACAGTATATTTAAATTATTCTCATTTTAATTCATGATTGATATAGTTGGTTTAATATCTACTATCTTTGCAACTATTTTCTGTTCATTGGCCTTGTTTTTGTTTTTGATTTTCCCCTCCTTTTCTGTCTTCCGTGGTTTTATTTGAGTATTTTATATGATTCCATTTTTTCTCCTCAACTATACTTATTTTTAAAATTAATTTATTTTTTAGTGGTTGCCTTCTCTAATGCTCTTCTTTTCTTTATGTAGAACAAAATTTCTTTTTTTTTAAAGATTTTATTTATTTTATTTTTAGACAGGGGAAAGGGAGGGAGAAAGAGAAGGAAACATCAATGTGTGGTTGCCTCTCAAGCGCCCTTACTGGGGACCTGGCCTGCAACCCAGGCATGTGCCCTGACTGGGGAATGGAACCAGCAACCCTTTGGTTCGCAGGCCGATGCTCAATCCACTGAGCTACACCAACCAGGGCTAGAACCAAATTTCTAACCTTTATCATTTTCCTTCTCTGGGAAGAATTTCTTTTTAACATTTCTTACAAGGCAAATCTGTTGGTGACAAATTTCATCAATTTTTGTTTGAGAAATTCTTTCTTTTTTTCTTTTTTTTTTTGTTCTTTTTTTCTCCATTTAAAAAGTTTCATTTTTTTATTGTGGTAAGATATACGTAACATAAAAATTCCAATTTCAACCATCCTTAATCTACTTGTCAGTGGCATTCATTCAGTACATCCACATTTTTTTTCACCCATCACCACCATCCATCTCTAGAACAGTTTTATCTTCCCAAACTGAAATTCTGTCCTCGTTTAACAGTAACTTTCCATTCTTCCTCCCCAGGACAACCACCCTCTAGTCTCTGTCCCTATGAATTTGACTACTCTTGGTACCTCATATAAATGGAATCATACAGTATTTGTATTTTTTCTTCACTTTTGAAGAATAATTTCACCTGATACAGAATTCCAGAATGATAGTTTTTTTTTCTTTCAATACTTTATTTTACTCCCCTCTCTTCTTGCTTGCATAATTTCTGAAGAGATGTCTGACATAGTTCTCATATTTGTTCCTCTACAAGCAAAGTGGATGTTCTTTGTCTGGTTTCAATAAAGATTTTCACTTTGTATTTGATTTTCTACAGCTTGAATATAATATGCCTAAGTAAGTGTGCAGTTTTTAGTATTTATCTTTCTGCTCTTTAAGTTTTCTGGGTCTGTGGCTTAGTGTTCATTAATTTAGTGTTCATTAATTCTCAGTCCTTACTGCTTCAAATATTTCTCTTATTCCTTTCTCTCTTTCTTCTCCTTCTAGTACACCCATTACACGTATGGTACAATTTTTGCAATTGTTCCACAATTCTTAGACATTCTGTTCTTTAATTTTTTTTCCATTTTTTTGTTGTTGTTTAGTTTGGGAAGTTTCTATTGACATGTTCAAGCTCACTGGTTCCTTTCTGTGCCACGTTCAGTCCACTGATGAGCCCACCAATGGCATTCTCAGTTACAGTGCTTTTCATCTCTAGAAATATCCTTTAGTTCTTTCTTAAGGTCTCCAACTGTCTGCTTACATTACCCATCTGCTCTTGCATGACGTCCATTTTTTCCATGAGAGCCCTCAGCATATTAATCAGTTATTTAAATTCTCAGCCTGATCCTTCTAAAATTTCTGCCACATTTGATCCTGCTTCGATCATTGCTTTGTATCTCACACTGTGTTTTGTGCCTTGGTAGGATGGCTTGTAATTTTTTGTTGAAAACTGGTCACGATGGGTTAGGTAACAGGAATAGCCCTGGTTCCAGCAGCAGCTTCTGCTCTTGGTAAGCTGTGACTCTCTGTGTCTGTCTCTCTGTCTGCTTTTGTTTTTGTCTTGTTTTTTGAGAAAACTTGTCATGACAAATTTTTTTAAAGTTACATAAATATATGCATGTCAAAAATACAGTCTAGTCTATGTAACAGTAGTTCCAGCCATTTAAAAGTTATACAGATTTTGGAAAAGGCAGTTCATACAAAGGTCTTAAGACATTCAGTTCATGAAGAGTATACAATTGCTCAATTTACTTATTGCCCATTAAATGCAGCTTTTACTTAAGACTGCTCTCCACAACGGAAAGGGCGGCATTCTCGCGTTCTGATTGTTGCTGCCAAAGCCGTGATTTTTAAAGCCGATACAAAATCACAATAAGTTCATTTTGAATAAAGTGTGAGTTTTGATTAGTACTATGAGAAGGACTGGTCTAAATTTCAATTCCACCCTCTTCTCCTATTTAATTCTATTTTGTCAATATATCAGAAATGTACTGTTTTGTTTAAGGGAAGAGTAAATGAATTACTGTTTTTCAAATGGAGTGATAAGAAATGTTAACTTTGTGTTGCAATGTAGAAACAAAACTGGCATATCCAGCTTAAAAACATTAAAACAATAAATTCAAGAATGAAAAATACATTAAAAGTTTAACCAAAAACCGAAGCTATACTTCTTTCTCTTTAGATGTTAGATATTGAGACATAAAATGAAGTTTATGGGCTAATGAAGACCTGCTGCTCTGTATTTTCTTGTTAAAGAGACAGAGAGTTAGCCACGTAACTGAAGCGTGCTTTAAAACAAAGCTATTTGCTCACAATGCCATATGGAAGAACAAATCATAAAATTAAATAGTTTTAACTGTAATTAGTAAAAACTAAAAAAGAAAATGCAGGTCACAGTGTAAAACACAGGAAGAAATCACTCACTTTGGGGGTGGATAATACACAGGAGGCTTTTAGCCTGAAGTTCGCGTGGAAGGCTTAGAACTTGAGGATGTCCCAAAGAGATAGCAATGGCTTTGTTTCTAGCTTTCCTATCAGACCCTGCTACAGGGTCAGGTTTATTGCTGACATTTTATCTCCATAAGTTCTTGAATAAGTTGAGACATATATTGGTGTTAAGTATCAGGTAAGCTGGGAAAACCTTTAAAAATAATTTTTAAAACAAAAGTGGTGGCACTCATGACAATGATAGTTTAATCACTTAAACTCTAAAAATAGGTTACATTTTTAGCAGGTAGAAAACAAGTATCAAAAACTTACCATTTGCCCACCTCTCTTAACTTTTGACCAGCCTTGGATCTTGGTATTTCTCACTCCTGATTCTCCCTTTAAAGCTATTAGTCCCACTATTATTCATTACCTAAAGTTATAAACCTGGAGCTGTCAAGAAAAATCTTTTTAAGAACTTTTATTTTTAAGTCACTGAGTATATCTGATACTCAGGTATCAACAAAGAACCTCTGTAGTAGATTAATTCACTTCATAAGAACATGTCAACATAGAAAACACTATATAACATGAAAAAAAGACCACTGAATATCACTACATGTGATTCTAATATGTCAGAGTAATTATGCAAACCAAAATTATTAATATTTTCATTGAACTGATTTGAAAAAGCCTTTTATCAAAACTGTATTGCCAGTGTTTACTGAAAATAGCTATGTGTTCTACTACAAAATTCACCTAAAAAGAAAACGATACTCCATTTCGCCCCAGTTACATTGTGCTAATGTCCCGTATATAATATTATAAAAGAATTTCATTTTCACAATAGGCTTGGCTCACAAGGAGTATGTTAACACAGAGTTCTTATGTTTATAATATTACTATAAGGATGCCATTAGTGAAATGTGTGTAAGGCATGTAAAACACTAGAATTAAAGTTACTAAGGGCAATAACTGAAACAGGCAGCTACTAGAAAAGGTGCTTCCTTGTGATAGACACACATACACACACATGCACATATACACACATATATGTATACACACATATATACACACACATATATACATTATGTGTGTATATATAAAAGAAATTTAGTTATAGCACATACTAGTTTATCATGCTTCTTTAGGGAGGAATCTTTAGGGAGGAAGAGAATCCACCCTACTTTGAGGTCACCAACTTTCATGAAGCCAACCAACCTCACGGACTATGGCAAACTGGTTATTTGATATTAAACATTTTCCAGTTTCCTTTAACCTTACTCTTCCCAGCTGTACCAGAAAGAGAGAGAGGGTGCAGGGCTGCACATGGATCTGTATTATCAGGTCACTGGATCTGAGAGGAAAGAGATGAGCTGCTGGCTGGACACAAGAGGAAGAGGGGAAACTCAGAGTCCAGGTTGCCCAGGTAGTTCCATGCTGCCCAAATGCATGCACAGAAATAGTTGCCTCTCAGTATTTGGCATAAATGGAAGAACATATATCATAGAATATAATAGAATGCAAAACAAGGTCACCCTTCACTGATAGGAAGACTGTGGGTTAAAACCTCATCAGTTCTTGCACAAATTCAAAATACTTTGATAGATATTCCAAATAGATCAAAATTGTACTTTTTCACTACTTATGAAGAAAAAAGTTTGTTAAGTAAATGTTTGTAGTCTGTAAATTATAACAGTGTAAACCTATTTGAGGAAATATCAAACTAGAGAACAAACTTTTAAAATCTTTTAGAAGCAAATCTTTCCATAAGAACAATTGCTACAGAAGTATTTGTGTCAATTTCCTAAGAACTTCTACTAGGCAATACATGTTTGTTTAGTTCTGTTTGTCAATAGATTATTGAAAGCAATGGCTGCATCTCTTTCTAAATACTTTAGAAACTTTTGAATAATTCAGAATGGACCAGAAGTAAACCAAGTGGTAGTTTACCTCTTGTAGTTAACTACCTGGGCAACCTGGACTCTGAGTTTCCCCTCTTCCTCTTGTGTCCAGCCAGCAGCTCATCTCTTTCCTCTCAGATCCAGTGACCTGATAATACAGATCCATGTGCAGCCCTGCACCCTCTCTCTCTTTCTGGTACAGTTGGGAAAGAGAGAGGAAGAATAAGCTAAATTGATTAATCTTTTCTATATATTTACATTATAATATTCCAAAATAAATAAAATGACAAAATAAAGACCCAACCAAGTAGGAATAGGCAAACTTAACACCTAAACTCCCCACAGGAGCTGCCCCTAAAAGCTGCTCTTTTTCTTGGTTTACTTTTCACATGGAATTACTTTATCCTATCCTAAGTAGTAGAAGTAAGGAATGGGGAAAAAAAACAACAAAAAAAACCAGGATGAGCTGGGCAGGATTAACTGTGACAGGATATGTTCCCTAGAATATTAACCCACTTAAATCTTTAAACTGACACAGATGTTGTTCAGGCCTAGACGCCTGACCGCCCCCAAAGATTTCCCAGCCTCTCCTCAGCTGACCCTTCACGTGATCCTTGGGATATTGTCAAGTCTCCCTGCAATGTCTTCATGCTTCAGCCTGTGCCCACAGAGAGCAGGCAGCAGGAACAGCCAGAAAGCCAGCTCCAGGGACCCAGCACTGGCTGACGCAACAGGGAGCCAGAAACAAAGGTGCCACCAAACCTCAAACAGCCCCACCCACTGAGATTGGACACTGTCTCCCCAAACACACATAGTGGCAGCATCATCAAATTACAGCCTGGCAAAACAAAAGAGGACAGGACTAGGGATAGGGAGGTGACAAAAACATGGATTGTCACCTGCTGCCATTCTTTATTGAATAAGTGAGAAATGTCATATTGGAATGGAGTAGGGCAATGCTGAGACCTTATCACATGCCAGGCACTGTGCTGGGCCTTTTGGACATATGGTCTCATTCCAGATCCCAGCAATTCTGTGAAAGGTTTAAACATCCCGACTTTACCCAGGAGGAAACTGAGGGGAAAGGAGGAAGAGAGAAAAATAGAGGAGAAAAAGAAGGAAAAGGAGAAAGGGGCTTGCGTGAGCACCTGCTAAGGAGCCGGGTCCTGTTAGGACTTTCACATGTCATCACATTTCATCTTTGCATCTCGAAGGTGACAACTTAACCTGCTAGGGGCTGATCAACAAGTAGAAGCTGGGGCATGGCTGCCATTAAATCAAGATGGCAGAGGGCACCCTGAACAGTGTCGACCAACTGGGAGGTTAGGCCACAGCTGCAAGCGAGGAGCAGAGGGGACGTGAGGAGCTGACTTCCCAGAGAGGGCGTTCAGGAGGGTAGCCTGAAGGGAATTGAATGAAACTCAGTCTGAATTTAACCTCTGGTACTGACCAGCTGGGAGGCCTCTTAAGTCACAGCCACCTCACTATAAAATGAGGACAGTTTTCCCTGCTCTTGTGGGACTGTTGGAAGGTAGAGATAATGCCTGACTCATGGTATTCATTAATAAATGATGAGAACATTATTATTATGGGGGTGGGTGAAATGGTGGAAGTGGGTTGAAAGGTATAAGCTTCCAGTTATAAAATAAGTAAGTCCTGGGATATAATGTACAGCAAGTTGACTATAGTTAACAACATTGTATTGCATATTTGAAAGTTGCTAAGAAAGTAAATCTTGAAAGTTCTCGTCACAAGGAAAAAAGAACTTGTAACTGTGAGGTGATCAATGTTATCTAGACTTGTGGTGATCATTTCAAAATATATGCAGATATCAAATTGTTATGTTGTACACCTGACACTAATATAGTGTCATATGCCAGTTATGCCTTGATTAAAAAAGAACATTATTATTGTTATTATTATCTCATCCTTAGAGTATGGCTGGATGTGACCAGGAAGCAGGGAGAGAGAAGGCATTCCTGATGTTGGAGCCTTTAAGGAAGTGTTTAAGGAAACAGGAAGTGTCTAGTCACCCAGCTCCTCCCTCCCTCTCCCCAGGTGGGGCCTTTTCCCTCATCATCTTCTCCTATCGAGCCCAGCACTCAGAGTGTCGTGTCTGAAACAGTACGCAAAAATCAGACGTGGCACAAGTTGAGTGAGGGACCCCCGAACCAGGTACTTCTGTCCCCAAATGAACTGAAACTGTGTGGAAGAAACACACAGCACGCAGTTTAAAAGAAATCTCACGTCAGGTGCCTTTCACAGGGAAGGACCCTGACCTTGGTCATTGTCAAGAGAAGGTAGTAAGTGATTGGAAACATGCACCTGGAAACTAAAAGGGAGAGTTGGGAGTACACTTAAAATACATTGTCTGTTTTTAATTTAGTATCAAAATTCATGTCAGTTTATTCATGTTGCATTCTAATATTCTATGCTAAATTCTTTAACTCCTATCTCCCTGCCCTCAACTCAAAAAGCTTTTGTTGGGAATACACTTATGCTGAAATTGTCATTTCATGAAATTTAAGATTTGGAGATGGTCAAGAAAAAAATAAACAGCAAAATGAGACACAGTCCATTGCTCTAAAAAGATGTGTTGCAGTTAATTTGACACTTGTCAGTGGGTGATATCTTTTCCAGAATGTGCAGTCATAGACCACTGCTTCCAATACAGTCTTTGCTCTTTTTTTTTAAAGAAAGAGGAAGAAAAGTCATAACCTCAAATATCCTTAGTTTCTTCTAGTTTATTCTTTCATGTTTATTTTCCTTACAATAAAAGTATCACATATTCACTGGAGGAAATTAAAATTACTTGTAAATCACTTAAAACTGATAATATGTTGTTGTTAACATTTTGTGACAGTTCATTTATATTTGCATATCAAGCACAAAATTAGAATCTTAATTAGCCTCTTCTTTATTCAGAAATCCTTGTTTCGTTCTCACGTCTGTAGCCCATCTGCGGTGCTTTTTGCTCTGGCCGCCCATTCATGGTCCTCACGGGTACTGCACATGCTGTCAACTGAGTGGCTCCTCAACTCCACTGAGAGCCCATGAAGGAAAAGTGGCCTTGTCCACTGTGGTGGCCCCCAAAGCTTTGCACGTGGCAGGAATCATCAGCTAGGAAGCAGAATGAACCACCAGTCAGGAGTAACTTTATGTGCCAACTTGGCTGGGCTAGTGCTGGGATGTTTGGCAAAGCATGAGTCTAGCCGTTGCTATGAAGGTGTGTTTTAGATGTGACTCCCAGTTAAAACAGTAGGCTTTGTGTAAAGCAGATTACCCTCCATAGTGTGGGTGGACCTCTTCCAATCAGTTGAAGACTTCAGAGAAAAGACTGATGTCTCCCAAAAGGGGGGAATTCTGCCAGCAGATGACCTCTGGACTCAAGCTGCAACATAAACTCTTCCTAAGTCTCCAGCCTGATGGCCAACCCTGCAGATTTTCAACTGGTCGGCCACAGCAGAAAGAAAGAGAAAATGAGCAATTATGAGGCAATTCCTCAAAATCTCCCTTCCTCTCTCTCCCTTTTCCCTCTACTGGTCCTTTTTCTCTGGATGCCCTGTCCCCACCCAGTCAGGTGCACCACCACTCTCTGCCTCTCTTCTGGGCTTGCCTCCTCCCAGTTTCCCTCTTTTCTCTCGCATTACTGGCTTCCATACCTCTTTTCTGCAAGGTTCAGTGTTTAGACTTTTGCCTTCTCTCCCACCCAAGTCCTTCTTAGCGAACTCACTCTCTCAGTCAGCAGCCGTGTACTGACTCCACTGGTTTTCTCTATCAATTATACAGAAGCAAGATGTGGCTTGTGCATTGGGGGAGGGACAGTGATATGATACAAAAGTAAGTAAGGTGTGAATTCTGCCCTGAAATTGCTTAACAATTAAGAAAAGAATTGCAGGAGAGGTAAAGCAAGTATGTATACAACTGTAACAGGGGGTGGAGCACATGGACAGGGAATGTGCTCCCTGAAAGGAGCACAGATGGGGAGAGGAGATGAGGGAAAGGCCCTCCGGGAACACTTAGGGAGAAGGACAAGGGAAGGATCATGGACAAGCAAATCCATGACAGATGGAAAGGATTCTGAGCATGGCTGGGGAAAATGCAGGACCTGGACAACACCGGATAGACAGGAGTGAGGGATAAATCAAGTCAGACATAAGACTGGACTCCTAGATCAAGAGTTTAATAGTCACACAGTCACATTTCACCAACAACCCATGGTCAACATGTCCAAACATCACTCTTTCCCAAGTCTACTTCCTTAACCAATGTCCCTTTTTAACAGTGGAAGAATAATATGATTCTCTTCTAGATCATTCAGGCTCAAAACCAAACACCTGACTCAGCTTTTCACCTCCCCACTGGTAATTGTCGTCATTGGCGTTTCTCGGGATTGGAAAGCCTCGTAGTCCGACCCCTATCCCGACAGCACCTGAAGGTCGTTCAGCCTCTGACAGACTCTTCCTCTGATAGAAACTCACTGTTTGTTCTGTCTTCTGTTTGTATTTCCTGCACAGATAGTAAATTAATACTCAGAAAGTTAAAAGTTAGAAAAGGGGGGCGGGGAGTGGCTCCAGAGCTTTCAGCTCATCCTACATAGGACCTGGCAGCTTAGAAAGCAGAGAGGAAACATGCATCTTAATGAGACACCAAACTTCTGTTGATAGCACCCAAAATGACAATGGCTGTTAGGCAGTCCCATCAGACTAACTCTCAATGGGTTCATTAAAATTGCCAGATTCCAGTCCCCTGGTGGTGTGTGCTCCCTCTCCCACAGCCGGTCTAAATTCCTCTTCGTGATTGAAAATCGCCCCACTCTGGCCCTGCCTGACCACTCCGTCCATCTTTTCCCCAAAGCAAGCCCCCCACTCCAGCCAGGCCAGCTCGTCTCCCCTGTCATGTGGACATACCACATTAATCCCAGCTGCCACACGCCTCAGAATTCATCAGTCAAATAAGTTTCACTTCACTAATCACAACCAGGACTACAAAAGTATCCACCAACAGATGAATGGGTAAGCAAAATGTGGTAAAACATGTGACATTTTATTCATCTATTAAAAGGAATGAAGTACTGACACACATTGGATGAACTTTGAAAACCTCATGATAAATGAAAGAAGGCAGACATGAAAGGCCACATATGTATTATCCCTTTTATAGAAATACCCATAGAGGCAGAGAGCAGTAGTTAACCAGGGCCTGGGAAATGGAGAGTAACTGCTTAATGGATTCCAGTTTCCTTTTGGGGCGATGAAAGTGTCCTAGAACTAAATAGCGGTGATGGCTACACAACATTGTGAGTGTGCCAAGCACCATTGTACAATGTAGAATTTTAAAAGGTTAAATAGGTGAGTTTATGTTATATGTATTTTTACTTTTAAAAAGTTAAAAAGCAAAGAACATCCATAAGTAACATATATCTAAGTATGGTTCTCAGACCACCCATATCAGCAAAGTTTAGGGTACTTGCTAAAAATGACAGTTTCTGGGTTCCCTTAAGTGAGACCCACAAAACTTGATTCCCAGCAACCTGTGTTGTGTTGTGTTAGCCTTTCAAAGCATCTCACATTACCTTTACGCACAGATTTGAAAATCAAACTAGAAAACTTAAGACAGTAATGGTCTCCTTCACGTGCCCAGCCTACAGGCCTGTTTCAATACAGGCTTTTTTGTTGTTGTTGTTGTTGAATGAATGCACATATGTTCATCTTTATTTAAAGGGAGCACATAGTTCTCTCTCTTTCCATATATGTCCAGGACTATGTCTGTTACAAGGAAGGGGTCTTGTGCTGTGTTTCCATCTTGGACCATAAGTCGCTCTGGGAGTGTGTGTCCATGCCAACAGGACAGGAGGTGGAGTCTCCTTCATTCCTTACGTAAAGGCACTCAGAATTTATAGATTTCCAAAAGGGAATCTTTACTATCATCCCTTCAAACCTCCTGGTATGGCAATGGGAAATCCATACTTGACACATTTCGTGCTGGTTAAATGTATGAACTCAGGAATCATCCTTCAGACACAGAGGGAAGGTATCATTCAAAAGAATTCTAGGTCAGCGGTCAGAACCAGGACTGCAAAAGTCTTGTTTTGGGAACTGTGTGACAGTAAGTGGACAGAAGGGTTGTAATTATCTCCTGAAAGATTTTTCATGTCTGGCACACAAAGTCAACAATGCAGCCAACAGTCTAGATAACTTTTAATTCATTAGCATAAAATGTTTAATTAACTTTTCAGTTTTCACATGATCTCAACACATCAGTAAGTTTCACATAGTCCATATTTAATTTCTGCTGCAACAGGACCATCTGATGAGAAGTGAAGAAGGAGTAATGGGACTAAATGTTAAGAAACATGTGGCAAAAATAAGAAGCCAGCCCCGCAGGGCTACTATTGATAATCTTAACAGGAAAAGAGAGATTTTTTGCAGTGTTGAGAAGGTTCCTTTTTTGGATACTTGAGCAAATGCAACACATTCTCTGTGGCTATTTTGATTCAAGTTCTTTTCTGGATGGACCCTGCAACAAGTTCCATTGGTCCTGAATGTCACAGCTCAAGACCATGTTGCATGGCACCAGTTGTAGGTGTGAAACCATGAACAGTCCTGCATCAGAAGCAAAAGTTGTTCGCAGGATTATCTGCTGTGCTGGCCAGGTTTTGCCAATCAATCTGCAGCTACTTGTGGAGTAGCACCTACTATGTGCAAAGCACTTTACCTGGTGCTGTGGGAATGCAAAGAAAGGCTTCGACTGTTTATAATCCCCAGAGAAGTATATAGTCTGCTTTTTGAAAAGATCATATTTCACTATGCAAATAGATGTGTCTGGCTGGAGTGTGTTTGGGGCGAGTGATGGGGAGAAGACAGAGAAGATGCCACATGGGGCAGGGACCCAGAGAGGACCAGCCAAATCTGAGGCCGGCTGAACAGTTAAGGCGCAGGTCACATTAAGGCAGTAAGTCTGCTTAATGAAAAAGCCTAAAACAAGTTTTTGTATTTCTCCACTCTTACGTGAAAGGCCATTCCGGGTGCCACCCCAAAGTGCTCTGAACTGACCTGACTCGGGCAGTTTGCTGAGAACCTGTTCTCCTCTAATAAAATGTTTCAGAAGGTGGATTTTCATGAAGTTTCAGGTCTTCTTTCACATTCCTAAAGGGACATCTTAGGAACCACCACTAATTCTGTTGCATGAGAGAATATGGGCTAATAAGTAGCACATGGTTTAGGGGGAGACGCCTCGAATTACCAACCAATTTTGTGGGAGAAGGATGGGTCTGAACCTGTCAAGCCAGGTCCCTAAATAGCTTCCCACATTTCAACCCCAACAGCCCCTGCACCAAGCCCCTATGCCCACCCTGGGCACCAGAGACCTGTCTACGAAGATGCAGGTCCAGGGTCTTCTGGTGGTGGCCAGGAGAGGTGAGGGAGGCTCACTCTGCTTTCCCTGGGGGACGTTTCAAAAGTACGGAGGTAACTCATAAAAATAACCCCTTTAACTCCTGTAAGTGGTTATTAATTAATAGAAAACACCAGTCACTGTGCCTCCAGGCTGCTCTCCCGGAGAGGACCTTGTAAGAATACTGGCGATCTACAAGAGGCGGCAGCGTCCAGAAAACAAGGACAAAGTACAGCCGGGCAAAACACAGCCGGCCCCTGACCCTGATCCCGAAGGGTCCTGGGTTGGAAGCTTCGCCGTAGGGGGCGGGCCCACTCGCCCAGGCCCTCTCCCCCGGGCGCCCGGGTTCTGAGTGAGCAGCCACCCAGCAGGAGACGCGGGCCACCCCACGCCAGGGACCAGGCAGGGCCGCCCCCTGTCCCGCGCCCCCTAGGGAAGACCCACCCTACACCCCCTGTGCCCCCAACAGAGGGGAAGGCGAGAGTCCTGCCCGGCCCTCCCCGTGCACTCAGCTCCCCAAACCGAGGAGCTCATCCTGGGCCCCGTGCGTCCCGCAAACCGTCCAGCGTTCCCTGCGACCCACAGGAAGGCCTGTCTTGCACCCCCCAACCCTGCGCATCTCACTCCCGTCCCTGCTCCCCCCCTCGAGGGAGGCCTGTCCTGCGCCCCGCGCCCTGGGGCGGGCCCTCGCTGGCCACCGCACGCTCGCCTCTCGGAGCTCTGAAGAGCGTCAGGGCAGAGGCGGGGTGGGGCGCGGTTAAAAAGCGCCGCAGGTGGGGGCCCGGCCGACTGCAGGTTCCAGACACCCGCCTGCCCGCCGCAGCGAGGGCGCCGCTACGCGCCCAGAGCCCCGCGCCCGGACCAGCGCCCGGACCCACAGTGCCGCGAGCAGGTAAGCAGGGCTGGGTGCGGGGTGATTGCGGCCTCTCCGTGGAGGAGCGCCCCATCCCGCAAGAAGCCCAGAGTGGGGTCGGCAGCCTGGTGCTCTCCTCTCCCAGACGCCCTGGCTGGCGACCGCTCCATGAGGGCCCTATGGCCACAGAGTGGGTGTCAGAGCGGGTTGCCCAGGGCGACCTTATCAGCCCAGATCCGCATCTTCCCGGGTCCCCTGCGTGCCGGAGGAACCAGGACAGACTGGTTTGTCTGTACCCCAGATGGTCCCCCTTGACCTGCTCAACAGGTTTATGAATGCATCACACCGCATGTCTGAGTGGCCGGTTAGGGACCGGCGCCCCTTTCCCCAATTCCTTTGCTGCGTGTGGGCTTGTCTTCGGCGTTTATGAGTAACTGACGAAGTCCCGCTCAGATCTGGGGGACAGGTAGCCAGGAGACTCGTGCCCAGTCCGTAGGTCCCACGTAGAACTGACCCGTATGGCTGTGTGCTGTGCGCCTTAGGAACTTGTGAAACGCAGATGACAATAACACAATTACGGGACAATTACCAGACAACAGTAATTGTCATTGGTGACATATCTCAATCAAAAGGTGGAGGCACCAGAAGGTACTTCCTGTCTGGTGAAGAATAGTCAGTCCCGCCATCGGGTGCTTTTTTGACAGGGCTGGCCTCCTTTCTTGGAGAGCAGGACCGAGTCTGAGGTGAGTGTGGCCCAAATGCAGCTTTGGATCTGGAGGGGCTGCAGTAGCCACTGCAGGGACACAGGGGCAGAAACCTCGGTGTCCCCTGGGTGGAAGCTTACTATAAATTTAGTGCTTGCTTGAATTTAACCATGCACGGTTGTTCTCTTCTTTCAGTGGCCTTGATGCCATACAAGTGTTTTCTTGCCTCGGTTCTAGCAGAATCTAACTAGTGTTCTAGGAGAGAATGTCCTGACACAGTGCAGCTTCCTTAGAATGCAGGATGCTGCTCAGAACTGCCCCTGTGGAGAGCTTTGTCTGTTGTTTGGGTCTGGATCTGGCTGAGACTTTGGGGGTGTTGTTTGAACTCTGCCAGGGAGGGGATAGGAGGTTATGAAGCCAGAATATCAACACTCCAGCCTGTGATATAACTGGGGGGTTGTCCAAAACCCAGCTGTCTCACTGGTGGTTTTATTATAAAACAAAATCTGCTTTGGGTAATGGTGTCTTGTTCTCTCTCCTTCTCTCTCTCCCTCCCCCTCTCTCTCTCTCTCCCTCTCTCTCTCGCTCTCTCTTGCTCGCTCTCGCTCTTTCTTTACTTTTTCCTCTGCTGAATTATAAGAGCATTAGGAAGGAGCAGAACTTTAGAAGGCTTGACTAGGCAATTTCAACAGGATGACAGGAAAATTCTAACTTTGAAATCCTTGCCATGTAGCTCTGACGCCGTTCATTTAGTCCAGGAGCCATGAGTGGTTTGTGCTGGGGGACAATGTTCTACCCAAGCTTCTTGGTCCAGGAGGGCATGACCCCTCCCACAGCGACATTATCATATGTGAAGGTTTTTGTTTTATTTGTTTGATCCATTAGAATGGGTGGGTCCCCAGGTGGCCTTTTCTGTTTTTATTCCTAGGGTCATTTTACTCTGGTTAGATCTAAATGTTTGGAAAAGACACAGGTTTATTCAAATAAACAGAGGCTGATTAATAGAAATTATTTTTTAACTCTGAATTCTTAAATGGATTAAGAAATACATGTGATTCTATGAACTGTTCATTTTATATTTAGACTCCAAAAACAGAAAAACATTTTTACGTTTATTGAATTAATTTTGAAGAAACATATAAATCCTAAATCCATTTTGTCACTGACCATTACTTTGAAAGGACAGTTGAAGTTTTGAGTCATTAAACTTAAAAACCATCTACCAGCTTGTCCCTTGGATGACTTGAGATTTCTAGGGACAAAAGATAGAGATTCTTCTAGATTAAGGAGAGATTTTGAGGGTTTAGTTTTGTTTTGTTTTTTGACTACTGATTTGGGGGTAAGGGAGCATATACAGTTTCTCAAATTCCCTTTACTTCTTCTTTTTTTTTTTAATGCTTAGGGAATGAGCTTGAGTTTCGAGGTTGATGATAGTATCGTTATTATAGTAGGGACAAGAAACTACACTAAAGATTTTATTTTTATTGTGGACTCAAACTACAAAGCATCAGGAAACTGGCAGTATCCAGACTTTCCTCATAACAGTTCTGGGGATGAAGAAAAACTACCCACAAAGATCATGCAGTACACACATGGGAGGAGTTAAAGGAAAATGGCCTCATCTACTGTTTTTTCCTCAGCATGTAACATCCTCACCTACATCATTACAGTGCCACATTGGCTTCTACGCAATCACATGGTGTGCAAGGAGAAAGCCTGTGCCCTGATGAGGGAACCTTGCCCTCGTTCTTCTCTGACTGATAGGTTGGGAGGACGGCAGGTCAGGCTCAGGTGTGTCATCACTGCCTTTATCAATTCAAACTTCTCAACTCTCCGAACTAACACGCAAATTGTGAAGAATGTACTCTGTTCTCAGCCTATCAAATATTCGCTGACTGACTTTAAAAGGGTCATCCTGCTGTGTGCTGGGGTGACACTGATGTTCAGGGCTTCAGGTTTGGCTCTGTCATCAGTGAAACTAAAATGGCATTATTAAGCAAACTAGTTACAATTAAATTCTTAAGAAATTTTAAAACAAGAAATTTTGTTACTGAAGCGGAATACTGATAGACTTAAATTCTTTGAATTGTAAAAGAGAAGAACAGTCTATCTTCACAATACTGTGTGTATCATCAGAAGTAAGGTCAACGGTTGACTTGTTTTTAGAGGTAAATATTTGGGACTGGAGCTTTGGTACCAAGAATGCACTGTGGATAGTTAGATATACCACAAACCCAAATACAGTATACCTTTGTACATTTGAATGGGATCACATTCTCATACGTTGAAGACTACAGAAGCTTAGTATATCTATTCTTCCCTAAAAGAGAGCCAGAAAGGAGCCAGTTAAACTTCTCTGGTTTACAGAGGGAGGGGTTAATATTTTCTTTTTTACTGGAAAAACTGCTCCTGGTGTCTGCCCTGCCACCAGCCTTCCTGAAGCTTAAAATGGAAGAGGTATTCATTCATTGATATCAATGGCAAAGGGTCCCCCAATGGGTATAGATAGTTTGGAAAGCAGTTCTCAAAGAATACTCAGTCTTCAAATGTCCTATAAGCACACTTTTTATGACAGCTCACCCCAGGGGGAAGCTGAGGGCTACTGGGGTGCCTCTTTTCACCAAGCAGGGTGGCCTTGCCCACCCAGGGTCAGGTCAGGAGAGACAGGTGCAGTCAGGGCCTCCTTTCAAACTTAGAGAGTCTTCTGCTCTCCGACAGCCCATTGGGGGTGTGCAGAGTGTCTAGGGGGCAGCAGGCCTTGCCTGTTACTGCAGCATTGTGTCAGGGCCATCCCCCTGGCCTTCCTCCTAACACTGTGTGAGGTGCTGTCCTACTGACCTTTGCACTCACTGGGAGGGTGACGTGCAGGACAGATGCCCAGCTTCTTGGGAAGCCCTCAGCAACGATGGGAACTGAACAAAAGAATGGAAAGGGAAGCCTTCGCTGTAAGAAACACTGGCACATATTCGCTGAGAGCAGGGGAATGATGAGACTCTGGAAAACAGCTCTTCCTTTTCCAGTCATTTCTACCATGATAGGTAATTAGGGCCTTGGTAGGTCCTGCAGGAAGATACCACTGGTCAGGTGATTTGTTTTCGCTCAATCAATTGTCTCAATCACTCATTTTCCTAGTGATCTAGGCATCTCATTTCTTTTCCTTCCTTTAAACGTGCAGGCAAATTGCTGATTTCAAACTCAGTAAGTGTTGTAGAATAGATTATTTTCTGTTCGGCTTTGCTACTTTGGGAGAACATCTTCAGAGTATGTGATTTAGGCACCTAGAAAAGTAAAAAAGAAATAGAGCTAGTGCTGACACTATTATTCCTGTTTTTTAAAAAGGAGAAGCCCCAAAGAGCAGAAGTCAAGGCTCTTGCTCCTAGAAAGTAGGACCATATTCTTGTGGGAAAATTGTGACCTCCTGACCTCAGCCCCTGGCCTTCGCCTCATTCAGGCAGCTTGATTGGTTTGCTTCTTAGTAGAGCAGGTAACAGGTGACACTAGATGTGCCATTGTTCGGGCAGATGATAGAAAACTCAGACTGAAACAGTTTTTAAAAGACAAAAATAACAACAACAACAACAACAACTTGTGGGGGAGTTTAAATTCTGTGCACTTTGGAGGTTTTGAGAAAATGTGAACTTTGGGAAATCCAAGACTTGCTGATTGAGCACTTAACTAACCAAATGCCAAGGGGAAATGGTTACTGGTTAATTAGAGAATATCTCATTTTAAATATAAATAGGATTGGTCTCTTAAAGGGAACTGCCGCTGTAAAATATGTTGAAACACCATGATACATGTTTCTACCTCCCCAGATATTGAAAGGCTTCCAGAGTAGAAAAAGTATTATAATGACATTCACAGGAAACTAAACATTAATTGTACAATTCATATTATCTAAAATAAATCTTTTAAGTCAAAGGTTAATTTAATGTGAACATTGATTATCTCTTGGGCCATGAGATAAGTGGTGTGTGAAGGGAGGGCATAACTGTAGAACCTGAGACCGCCCCTCCTCAGTGAGCCCGCCGCGTTACCCCTGACACGGCCTCTGAGTCAGTGTTTTAAGGATGAGAAACCACAGCTTCAAAGAACTCGTGTCTAAGAGCTATACCTATTTCATTTTTCTCAACTTTTTCTTGAAAAAAAGCAAAAAAACCCCACATATCTTATCTATTGTAAATAATGCTGTAATAAACATAGGAGTGCATGTATCTTTTCAAATCGGATTTCTTCAGATAAATACTTTGAAGTGGAATTGCTGGGTCATAAGGTAGTTCTAGTTTTAATTTACAAGAACCAAGATATGGAAGCAACCTAAATGTCTATTGACAGATGAATGAACAAAGAAATTGAGGTATATATTTACAATGGAACATTACTGGGCCATAAAAAATGAAATTTTACCATTTGCAACAACATGGATGGAACTAGAGGAGATTTATGGTAACTGAAATAAGTCAGACAGAGGAAGACAAGTATATGATTTTACTTTATGCGGAATCTAAAAATCAAAATAAACAAAGAAAACAGAAATGGATTCATAGATACAGAGATCAGCCTGATAGTTTCCAGAGTGGGGAGAGGTTGAGGGGCAGCCAAAATAGATGAAGGGCATTAAGAGGTGACAAACTTCCAGTTATAAAATAAACAAGTCATGGGGGTGTAAAGTATAGAACAGAGAAGAGAATATAGTCGATAATCTGTAATAACTGTGTGGTGCCAGGTGGGTACTAAACCCATCAGGGGGATCACTTATTAAATTATATAAACACCTACCCACTATACTGTACACCTGAAACTAATATAAAATAATAATGACTTTCAGCTGTAATTGGGGAAAAAAGAAAAGCCTGGCTCTCTGTGGATTCAATTCATAGCCCAACAATTCCCCTACTGCCATGTGCCTCCAAGCTGTTCTCCAGCTGAACTGCTCCAGCGCCCTCGGCGTCCCCTTCTGCACAATTTTCCCTTCTGCGAGCCTTCTAGGCTCTTTCACCTGGCCATACTCTGGCAGGTCATCAGCCTGCCAGTGTCTTTCTTGACGTGATATGAACGAACGCAAGGCTTTCAGACGTGGGCGCCTAGGGAGGGGGCATGCTAATCTCCTCTTCTAGCCTAACCTTGAGTTGCATTTAGGAATCCTTGTTGTATGGCATGAATATCCTGCTGGTAAGGATATTCTTTCTAAGGGATACAAATACTCCTGAAGTAAAATGTTAGGGTGTAATTATTAAATGAACCATGCAAAGACAGGTAACTTACTGATGACATGAGAAGCATCTGAAACATCATTTTGACACTCAGGCACACTATGCCTGTGCCATTGCCACCATCATGGTGACTCAGCAAACTCATCGCAGGCGAGAGGTCAGCCTGGGAAGCAACCTCACTGCAGTGTACTCCATGTGCATTCAAGACAGTTTAAGATGGGTTGACAAAAGGACTTTGTTGACTCCCTCCCCCGCTAAAAGGCTGCGAAATATTGTATGGGCTGATTCTTTTGAGGAGAGGGCCTTTCACTTTCAGAAGAATTTCAGTGTTCCTTATTCATCTTTTTTTTTTTAAAGGAGGTTGTTGACCAACTTTTTAGTCTTGTGTGGCAATGTAGAAGGCATCTGTTTGAATTGTAGTAAAAATATCTGTGGACATCAAGAAGTCCTTTTCTCCCAGGACGTTAAATCCGGGAGCTGAGAGGGAGCCAGGCGCCGCATTGCAGCAGTGTGGGTCCTTCATTGCAACTCCTGTGCTTTGGTATCCGCTGGAAGGGAAGGCCATCATTAGCCTGGTTACAAGGGAGAGCAAGTGAAAGCTATGATTCTCTTTTGAAAAAGGATCTTTCCATAGGTATGGTGTTAGGTTTCCTAAGAGCCCAAGATGTCAGCAAATAATGTTACTCAAGCTAGAAATAGATATAAATATCTACTGTAAAGTAAACCAGTAACTATTTGGTTTCTTACTTTTCCTTCTTAGTCTGCCACGTAAACCAGATTATTTCATTCTGATGAATAATTTTTTTTCTTGTATAAGCCATTTAATCACTAAAACCTTCTGCAGACCCTCTGTGATCTCTGAGCAAAGAGAAACTAATGTGATGTGC
The DNA here is from genome assembly GCA_004026545.1 of Mormoops blainvillei. Lineage (NCBI taxonomy): Eukaryota > Metazoa > Chordata > Mammalia > Chiroptera > Mormoopidae > Mormoops > Mormoops blainvillei. The sequence goes on along the minus strand of PVJD01000184.1, from coordinate 37,695 downwards.
ACTTACACAGTGATTCAACAGGAACTAGGGAAGGAATCTGAATTACCTGAATTCCTGCATATATGTCAAACAGCAACCTATTATATAATCTGAATTCAGTCGAATGAAGATGATCTTAAATTCCCCCAAAAGTTATCTCTGGTCAAAAATCTTTGAATGTCTTTAGATTGGGCATACCCTACCAGAAAATCTACCAGTAGTAAGCAAAATTTGCTTCAGTTTGTAATATAATTACTGTCGTGTAAAATTCAAAGGAAATTTCCATTAATTTTCCTTTGCTAATCTTTGTCTGTGTAGGAATAAACCAACGCAATGGATTGGGGTACCCTGCACACTTTCATCGGGGGTGTGAACAAGCACTCCACCAGCATTGGGAAGGTGTGGATCACTGTCATCTTCATCTTTCGTGTCATGATCCTTGTGGTGGCTGCTCAGGAAGTGTGGGGAGATGAACAGGAAGACTTTGTCTGCAACACTCTGCAGCCCGGGTGCAAAAATGTGTGCTATGACCACTTTTTCCCTGTGTCCCACATCCGACTGTGGGCCCTGCAACTCATCTTCGTCTCTACCCCTGCCCTGCTTGTGGCGATGCATGTTGCCTACTACCGACATGAGGCTGCCCGCAAATTCAGACGAGGAGAGAAGAGAAATGAATTCAAAGATTTGGAAGACATTAAGAAGCAGAAGGTTCGGATCGAGGGAGCCCTGTGGTGGACGTACACCAGTAGCATCTTTTTCCGAATCATCTTTGAAGCCTCCTTTATGTATGTGTTTTACTTCCTGTACAATGGGTACCACCTGCCCTGGGTGTTGAAGTGTGGGATTGATCCTTGCCCCAACCTCGTGGACTGCTTTATCTCTAGACCTACAGAGAAAACCGTGTTCACCATTTTTATGATCTCTGCCTCAGTGATTTGCATGCTGCTCAATGTGGCCGAGTTGTGCTACCTGCTGCTGAAAGTGTGTTTCAGGAAATCAAAAAGAGCCCAGACGCAAAGAAACCACCCCAATCATGCCCTGAAGGAGAGTAAGCAAAATGAAATGAATGAGCTGATTTCAGATAGTGGTCAAAATATAACTACTGGTTTTCCAAGCTAGACATCTCAAAGTGCAGTGTAGCCAGTTCCTAACAAAACTGGTAACTTCTCGTAAGGATCCTCTCTCTAGACTAGAGATTTTGTCTTTATAAATGGCTTTCATAATATGTAGATACTGGAGTTACTATCTTATAGAATAATTGTGCCATTAATATGCAACATGATCACATATGTGGTCCATCTCTGAAAACTAAGACAGGTTGACAATTGTGCCTTGAAGTTCCTTTCACATGTCGGTTTTAAATGGACCATCTGACATAATGGGTATTTCTTGAGAATTTAAGACTGTGACTGTTGTTGATAAAGAATGTTTATCTAGAAATTGAAACTTTTATTAGTAAACGATATTTTTATAGGATTGAATGTTTTAGTTCTGACTTTGAATTTATATATTTTTATAATGACCGGTCTTCCTTACCTGGAAAAACATACAATTTTAGTTTTAGAATTATATCATCAGAATCTAAATTTTGAACTTACTGTATCTTGTTGTAAATAGTGTTTTGTATTGTCTACTGACAAGTTTATGAACTGTCATGATGCTCTTCAGGTGGAAAGTGTTCATTGTACAATATGTTTTTATGGCTTTCTGAATGTAGGCAGAGCTGTATGGAAACAGGAAACTTTTTAAAACTAGCCCATTTACAGTAGCTGTGAGTGCCCCTCAATAAAGATGAGCCCCACTGCTTAAGCCCTCCTATGCATTCTGGGTTTCTATTTCGTTTGGGCCGCCATGCTGTCTTTCCCAGGGGCATGATGAGTGGGTTGGGGTACTCTTGCTTGGGTACCTGCGGTTCTGTGGGTAGAGTTGCCCCCAAATTCACTGGAGACTCTTTCCTCCTCACATCAAATGAGCTGAGACCAAGTTCAGCAGTCCACTCAGTCCTCCACTCACAGAGGGGTTTGCTGCTTTAGCACATGGAGGTTGTCCTCTGGATCAGTATAACCTGGATAGGAGCAGATTGGGGAAGTTTTCAGGTGTTCAGCCGCTCTCTAACAAAGCTTGTCTCAAAGGACTCATTACCTGAGTCCTTCAGTCCATGGTGGCTGAAAAGAACACCCACAGCTTCACCCGCATAGATGGGGAAACCTTCCTCCCTAAGAATTTCCAGGTTGAACACAGATGATTTTAGTGTGGGTGTTGGTGAATCAGTCCCAGACTGGTCACTCTGGAGTAATAATAATAAACACACCGATGCAACTGACATAGTTAGCATACACTATGCATAGGGACACCTAATGAATAAGGAATATACATGAGGACTTGACACAGTCCCATGATCCTATCACACTAAAAAAATCTAGTTAGCACTGGTAATTCCCGATTATCTTATAAAGTTCTTTCTTTTTAAATAGCCATTTGAATGGGTATCCGATGAAGCCTGTGAACAGGAAGGAGGAAAACATCAGGGCAGATAAAATAGCTTTGGTAGCACCACAATCTGAACAGAAAAGGGACTTCCTTTCCACCATGCTCTTGGGACACTTGGTCCCCTCATGACAGCCCCACTAGTCCCTCCTTTCTGCTCTTTAACCTCCCTAAATGTACCTTCCCTCTGGAGCTCTCTCTGCACCAACCCTCCAAGGTCTGAGAATATGACCACATGAGCACAAACCTAATGGCTTCTTCTTAGCTGTCATAGTTTTAAAACTCTTTGAGATCTTTATCTAGATTCCGAGACACTGCTCAACTTAACTTGGATCTCCGCCTCTACCCTGGGCTCCTGCACTGGCTTCTCCCCCTATCCCAGTCCCTTGGGCTGAAGATCTTTCCTTTCCTCACCTGATACTCTTCCTTATGAGATATTAACCCCACTTTACAGGTGAGAACACAGAGGCTCAGAAAAGTTAGGTAACTTGCCCAAGGTTCCATACCTAATAAGTAACAGAGCCAAGATTCAAACCAGGTCCAACTGTCTCAAAGTCAGTGGCTTAACTATCCTATCACACCAGCTCCCACAGCTCTGTGCTTGACGACACGTGTAATGTTAAGAAACCCCTCACACCTGTTATTCAGCCCCAACAAGCATCTATTTATACCTACTCACTTTCCCATCTCACCTTCCCATTCCCCAGTTTGGATTATCAAAAAGCAAATTCCAGGCATTTCTTCTGTAAATATTTCAATATGGGTCTTCTAAGAGTATAGACTAACCTTTTAAACTAAAACACAATGCCACCATCCCACTAAAAAAAATATTCAGTCAGTGTTCATAACTCCCCAAGTGTCCCATAAGTGCTCCTTTTAAAAAAAATTAAACTTGTGCCCTGGCTACTGTGGCTCAGTGGATTGAGTGCCGGACTGCAAAGCAAAGGGGCGCTAGTTCAATTCCCAGTCAGGGCATATGCCTGCGTTGCAGGCCAGGTCCCCAGTAGGGGATATGCAAGAGGCAACCACACATTGATGTTTCTCTCCCCCTCATTCTCCCTCCCTTCCCCTCTCTCTAAAAATAAATAAATAAAATCTTTTAAAAAATTAAACTTGTTATTTTGAGATAATTATAGATACACATATAGGTGTAACAAATAATATAGAGGTCCCATGTGTTCTTTGTACAGTTTTCCCCTAATGGTAACATCTTGTAAAATGATAGTACGAGATCTCAGCCAGGATATTGACATTGATACGGTCAAGATACTAAACATGCCATCACCATAAGAACTGCTCGTGTCACCCTTTCCTTCCTAACCATTCCCTCCTAACCCATCCTCACCCACCACATACCTCCTCAACTCCTGGTAAGAACTGTTCAGTTCATCACTTCTATCATTTTATGGACTGGATATTTTCCCCTCAACATAATTCTCTGTAGGTTCATTAGGTCATTGTGTGCACCAAGGGTTGTTTCTTTTTATTACTGAGTAATATTCCATAGTATGGATGTACCACAATTCATTTAACCATTCACCCATTGAAGGACATGAGGCTGTTTCCAGTTTGGGGCTTATAAAAAAAATATGAGCATTGATATACACGTTTCTCTGTAGACGCAAGTCTTCATTTCTCTGTGATAAATTTTTCAAAAATCAAATTGCTGGGCACATTCCACTTTTTAAGAAACCTCCAAGTTGTTTTCCAGAGTAGCTGCATCATCATATAAGGGGGGATCCAAAAAAAACCTGTAATTATCTTCTGGAGGGCAGGCCCCTTCTAGTATAGGCTTCCCTGGTTAGGTGAATATTCTAGGAACCCATCTGTATCCGTGTACCAACTGGTGATGTTGTGAGAGGCTGCGCTCGGCTTCAATGAATTTTTTTGAAAGACTCTTTCAACGTGTTTGCCCATTTCATGGTGGGTGATTTACTAGCACACCTGGCCACACTGCACTGAGTGTTCAGCAGTTTTTGACCAAAAACAGCATGACCCCCATGCCCCACTCTCCCTATGCACCCAATCTCACTCCGAGCAACTGTTTTTTGTTTCCCCAGTTGAAAAAAAGTCCTCAAAGGGAAACATTTTGCTGATGTGGAAGAGGTAAAACAAAAAAAATGGCAGAAGCACTAATAGGCATTAAAATCAGTATGTTCAAAAACACATTTGATTTTGTTTTGAGTGGGGGAAAAAATGTCTCAGTAGGCGTATTGCATCAAATGGAGAGTACTTTGAAGGTGACTGAAGTTTAAACATGTAAGAATAAATACATGATTTTTTATAAATAAATTCCAGGGTTTTTTTGGGTCCTCCCCCAAAGTCCCACCAGCATGTCTGTGTGACCCACTTTTTCTTCGTCCTGGTCAGCTCTGGGTTATCATCACTACTTTTTATTTTGGCTGTTTTGCTAGATATTTTTAATTTGTATTTTCCTAATGGCTAATGAAGTTGAACATCATTATGTTTTCATATGCTTATTTGCCATCTCTATACCCTCTTTATGTCTTCTGCCCATTTTCTAATTGGGCTGTTTTTCTACTGTTGAGTTTTGAGTGTTCTTTAGATATTCTAGATACTAGTTCTTGGACAGAGTATGTGGTTTGTTAATACTTTTATCTACTCTGTAGCTTTTCTTTTTATCTTTTTAACAGGGTTCTTTGCAGAACAAGTTTTTCATTTTAATGAAGTTCAAGTTATCATTTTTTTATTTTATGAATTATGGTTTTGGTATCAAGTCTAAGAATTCTTTGCCTAGCCCTAGGTCCTGAACATTTTCTCCTATAGTTTTCCCTAAAAACTGTATGGTTTTATACTGTGCACTTAAGTCTGTAGTCTATTTTGTGTTAATTTTTGTAAAAGGTCTAAGACTTTTGAGGTTTATTTATTTATTCAGCCTGGATGTCCAGCACTGTTTCATAAAAATTCTCTTTCCTCCAATGAATTGTTTTTGCACTTTTGTCAAAAATCAATTGGGCACATTTGTGTGGGACCGCGTCTGGGTTCTCTTCCATTCCTTTGATCTGTGTATCTATTCATCCACGAATACCAAATAGCCTTGATTAGTGTACTATGTAAGTCTTGAAATCTGCTATAGTGATTCCCCCCACTTCTTCTTTTTGAAAATTGTTTTAGTTATTCTAGCTCCTTTGCCTCTCCATATAAATTTAGAAAAATTTTGTCTATGTCTACAAGAAATCTTGATGGGTTTTTTATAGTAGCAGTATTAAGCCTGTATATCTATTTAGGGAGAATTGATAGCTTTATGATGTCACATCTTCCTATCTATACATACAGTACATCTATTTATTCATTCCTTCATTGATTTCTTTCATTAGCATTGTGTAGTTTTCAGTGTACAAGTCATAAAAGTTTTGTTAGATTTACTTTTAAGTATTTCCTTTTCTCTGAGTGATTGTAAATAGTATTGTATTATATTTTAATTCAATAAAATACAGTATCCACATATTTATTGCTGGTAAATAGATGTAAATGTTATTTTCTTTGTTTATTTGCTTGTGTCCTGTGATCTTGCTGAACTCACTTATTAGTTCTAGATTTTTTATAGATTCCTTGATATTTTCTGCATAACAATCATACCATCTGTAAATAGAGACAGTCTTAGCTCTTCCTTTGTGACCTATGTGTCTTTTATCTCCCTTTCTTGCCACGTAGCACTAGCTAGAACTTCTAGCGGTAAACTGTGTTAAATAAAAATGGTAACAGCAGAAATCCTGATGGTTTCCTATCTCAAGGGGAAAGAATTCAAATCTTTCACCAGTAAGTGTAATCCTAAATACACTTACTGAGAGGGGTTTTGTATATGCTCTTTATCAGGCTGAGGAAGCTCTCCTCTATTCCCGTTTTTCTGAGAGTTTTGTCATGCATGGGTGTTGAATTTCATGGAAAAAAATTTATATTAATTCATATGATCACATGACTTCTTTTCTTTAGCCCATTAATGTGGTGGATTACACTAACTGGTTTTCAAATGTGAAACCAACTTGCATTCCTGGAGTAAACCTAGTCACAATGTATATTTCTTTTTATATACTACTGAATTCTACCTGTTAATATTTTATTAAGAATTTTTACATCTACATTCACAGGGGATATTGGTCTATAGTTTCTTTTTTGTATTATCTTAGTCTGGTTTGGGTATCAGGGTAATACCAACATCACAGAATGAATTGGGAAGTGTTCTCGCCTCATCTATTTCCTTTATTTAATTACATTTATTGGGGTAACACTGGTCAATACATTATATAAATTTCAGGTATACAACCTTATAATAGAACATCTCCGTACTTTACCGTGTACTCATCGCCCAAAGTCTAGTCTTCTGTCACCATATATTTTACCGCCTTTACCCTCTTTATTTGCCCCATCCCCCCTTCCACTCTGGTAACCACTATTCTGTTCTTTGTATCTATGAGTGTGTCATTTGTTTGTTTTGTATTTTCTAGAACAGGTCATGTGGAATAGATGGTAATCCTTCTTTAAACATTTGATAGAATTCCCCAGTGAAACTATCTGGGCCTACATGTTTCTTGAGAATTTCTTTTTTACATATTCAATGTCCATAATAGTTCTAGGGCTATTCAAATTAGCTACAAGAGGGGAGAATGCCCCCAAATGGAACTTATTTGTAAAAAATTGTGTATTTATTCTTACATATTTAAACTTTGGTCACCTTTAAAGTACTCTTCATTTGATGCAATACACCTATTGAGACTTTTTTTTCCAATGCTCAAAACAGTTTTTGAACATGTTGATTTTGATGCCTTTTAGTGCTTCTGCCACTTTTTGTTTCACCTCTTCCATATTGGCAAAATATTTCCCTTTGAGGACTTTTTTTCATCTGGGGAAACAAAAAGCTGTCACCTGGGGCAAGTTGGGTGAATAGGGAGAGTGGGGTGTGGGGTCATGCCATTTTTGGTCAAAACTGCTGAATACTGAGCACAGTGTGGGCAGGTGCACTCGTAAATCACCCATCATGAAATGGGCAAACATGTTGAAAGAGCTTCAAAAAAAATTCACTGAAGCTGAGTGCAGTCTCTCACAATAATACCAACTGGTACACTGATACAGATGGGCTCCTAGGACACTCACCTAGCAGGAGAAGCCTGTATTACAAGGAGCCCACACTTCAGAAGGTAATTCCAGGTATTTTTAAGTGCCCCCCCCACATACTTCATATTGGGTGAGTTATGGTAGCTTCTTGAGGAAGTGATCCATTTCATCTAAATTGCAGACTTTGTAAGTACAGAATTGTTGATAGTAATTCCTTATTAACCTTTGGATGTCTGCAGGGTCTGTAGTGACAGACCCTGTTTGATTCCTGATATTGATAATTTGTGTCTTCTCTCTTTTTTGCATTGGTCAGTCTTTCTAGAGCTTTATTGATCACTTCAGCAAACCAGCTCTTGTTTCAATTTCCTCTATTCTTTTTCTGTTTTCAACTTAATTTCTGTTCTTACCATTATTATGCTCTTCCTTCTGTTTTCTTTGGGTTTATTTTACACTTCTTTTCTAAATTCTTGAAATGGGACCTTAGGTTATTGATTTGCTTCTTGTCTTCTTTTCTAATGTACACATTCAGTGCCATACATCTCCATATCAGCACTCTTTTAGCTGTGTCCAACAATTTTGATATGCTGCATTTTTTACTTTCATTCAATGCAATGGTTTATTTAGAAGTATGTTTTAGTTTCCAAGTCTTTGGAGATTTTCCTGTTATTTTTCTGTTATTGATTTCTACTTTGATTCCATTGTGATCAAAGAACACACTCTTTACTATTTTAACTATTTTAAACGTGTCAAGGTGTTCTTGTGGCCCATGTATCAAGCATATCTTTTTATTCTGCTGCGTTGACATCTGGGTTAACCCTGGGAGGACTGCCCCTTCTGTGGCCAATTCCTGGAGATAGCAAATAGACTGACCTCTGATTGCACCTTTCATGTGCACAACAACTATCCAAAGCACACACGCCAACCACTTATTCATCAGGCTCTCAGGGGCTCTCACATTTTTGGCCACTATCCACCTGCCCTAACCACCCCAGCACTAGGCACAAGACAACTTGTTGAATGGTTTCAAACTCATCAGTGCTGAGCCTGTTTACCCTGTCTTGCCTTGCCTTTCCCAGATACCACAATAAAGCAATAAAGAATTTTGCCCACATTTTCTTCTTACTCCATCTGCCTCACTGACACCCTAGTGCTTCCCTGTGTGGCCCTGCCTGGCGTGCTGTACCTTCTTCAAAGCAGGGGTGTCAAACCTTTGCCATCTCTGTGCTACACTGGAAGAAGAAGAGTTGTCCTGGGCCACACATTAACTACATAGTGACATGTAATCACACAAAAAAAATCTCATAACGTTTTAAGTAAATTTACGATTTTGTGCCAGGCCGCATTCACAGCCATCCTGGGCTGCATGCGGCCCGTGGGCTGCAGGTTGGACACCTCTGGTAGAGGACTGGGAGTAAAAACTTCTTCCTTCATGACAGTCATGTCCATGTCTGCATATCTTATCCTACCTGATTAAGACAAATCATGGGTACATTTTTTAAAATAACCCAAAATATGGTTTATTTTGGTATATGTTCCATGGGCACTTGAAAAGAATATATATTCTGTTGTTGTCAAGTGAAGAGTTCTATAAATGTCAGTTAGGTCCTGTGGGCTGATGGGGTTGCTGACTTTGTCTATAACATTGCTGATTTTCTGTCTAGTTGTTTAATCCATTGTTGAGCAAGAGGTGTTAAAGTATCCAACTACAGTGAGGATATGTCTATGTCTCCTTTCGGTTCTATCAGTGTTTGCATCACATATTTTTCGGTTGTGTTAGTGCATACACATTTTAGACTGCTATGTCTTCTTTTTATAATTATATGATGTCCTTCTCTGGTGATTTTCTTTGCTCCAAAATCTACTTTATCTGATATCAATATAGCCATTACTGCTTTCCTTTGGTTAATGTTTGCATGATACATCATTTTTTATCCTTTCACTTATAACCTATGTTATTATATTTGAAGTGAATTTCTTATAGACAGTATATAGTTGGGTCATGTTTTTTAATCCATCGTGCCAATCATTTTTTTAGTTGCTATAGTTAGACCATTTATATCTAATGTAATTATTGATAATTTAAGGATTGGTCTGCCATTTTATTTTTTGTTTTCTGTTTGTGTCTGTTTTTTTTTTTAAATCTGTTTTTCTTTTTCCTACCTTGCTATGGTTTGCTTAAATGTTTTTAAAGTACCACTTTTATTTATTTAGTGTTTTTGTGTGTATCTTTGTAAACTTTTTTAGTGTTTGCTCCAGCTATTATGTTATATGTACACAACTTATCATAGTCTGCTAATATTGTCATTTTATCAGTTTGAGTGAAATATAGAAACTTTACCTCCTTTTCCATTTCTTTACCCTCCTCTATTTAGAATTGTCTTAAATATTTCTTCCCCTGATGCATACATTTAGAACCACATCAGACAGCACTATTTTTGTTTCAACTGTCAAACATAAGTTAGAAAATTCAAGAAAAGGAGAAAAGCCTATATTTACCCATATTTTCACTTACCATGTCCTTCTGTCCTTCCTCCCTTCCTTCTAAAGTCCCTTTTCTAATCATTTCTTTTCTGTGTAGAGAACTTCCTTTAGCCATTTTTTAATGATATGTCTCTTGACAACAAATTTTCTACGTAGTCTTTCATTTGGAAATGTTTTGATTTCTTCTTCACTCATAAGGATGCTATTGTTGGGAATAGAATTTTATGATAACTTAAAAAATATTGTGTCACTTCTCTGGCATCCATGATTTTTGATAAGAAATTCTTTATAATTTTGAATTATTTTTCTCTAAAGAGAAGGTTTTTTTCTATTTTCCTCTGGCTGTTTTCAAGATATTTTTTTTTAACTTTAGTTTTCACAAGTTTAATTATGAAGTGTCTTAGCATGATTTCTTTGGGCTTATCCTGTTTGGGCTTAATTTCTTCAAACTGTAGGTTGATATCTCTGGCTAAATTTGTAAAGTTTTCAGCCATTATTTATTTGAGTACTTTTTTAGTCCTGCCCTTGTTCTCCTCTCCTTCTGGGACTCCAATGACACAAATATTTGGACTTTTATTGTAGAAATAGAGGTCTCTGGGGCTCTGTTCATTTTTTTTTCAGTCTATATTCTCGCTCTTACTCAGGTCAAGTGGCTTTTATTGTTTCAGCCTACCGATTCTTTCCTCTTTCACCCATCTGCTGTTGAGACCACCCACTGAAGTTCTTTTTGTTGCTATATTTTTTAGTTCCAAGATTTCCATTTGGTTCTTCTTTATGTTTTCTATTTCTTGCTCAGACTCTATTTTTTCATTTGTTTCAAACATGCCTGTAATTGTTCACTGAAGTGTTTTTCTCATGACTTCTTTAAAATCTTTGTCAGATTATTCTAAAATTTCTGTCATCTTGGCTTTATTATCTATTGATTTTAGTTTTTCATTCAGTTTGAAATCTTCTTGGTATGACAAGGGATTTCTGATTGGATCCTGGGTATTTTGGGTAGTCTGTTATGAGTCACTAAATCTCATGTAAACTGTGTGTTTTAGCTGGCTTTCTCTGATACCATTCCAGAGGGGAAGAAGGTGGGCACCACCTCATTACTGTTAGAAGATAAAAGTCCAGCTTTTTCACTTGGCCCCTGTTGACATCTCAGATCAGGAGGGCTCCTTGTGACTGCTGGGCAAGGGTGGGAGTTTCAGCTCCCGATGAAGGAGACTTCACTGGTACTTTAGTGGATGGAGTGGGGCCCGTTACTAGTGGGCAGTGCTGAAAGTCCTGTCTTTCCACCAGACCTCCACTGACACCAACACAGGGGAGAGGGAAAGGTGCTAGGTGGAGGTGGGGTGCAGGCTCCCGACATGGTCTCCACTGACACCACAGGGTGTGGAGACCTTGTCACCATCCAGTGGGATGAAAGCCCCAGCTTACCCTTGGCCTTTTCAGACACCACCTCATGAAAACCTCTCTAAGGTATGTCGACCAATGGTCATTAGTGCCAATTCAGTGCCAACAGGAATACCCAATTTGGGGTGCGGTGAAGAAGGAAACTTTATTCAGTGCAAAACAGCTCAATTGCACTATAGCGTGGCTGTGAAAACAGCACAGCTATGGGACATCTCTGGGGCCAGGCCCCTGTCAGGCTAAACAGCTCTGCTCCATGCTTTGCTCTGCACTGGTCTGCTCCACTGCTGGATGGTCTGCTCCACCCTGCTCTGGAGACATCTTCGGTGTTTCAGCTCTTCCATGAAGAGGGGGTGTGTGGCTCCCCAAGCCAGAGGGAAGCTGGCTGATATGAACAGAAGTCCCCACCCCTGATTCCAAATTGGCCCATACTTATGGAAATAAGGATAACAAAGCCTTATAGTCTGATTGGTCCAAAAGATAGTCCTGATTAGTCAGAATAGAGTTACTCTGATTGGATGGAGTTGCACAGCTCTGATCAGATAGGGAAGCCTCAATCCCGGGAATCTATTTGTTGAAATAGACTCCAGGAAACCTTTATAAAAACTGGCTCAGATGGCAGAGACACGTTGCAGGCAGGTAGTTTAGCATAAGAGGCCCCTGTGCAAAAATGGCTGCTAAGCTTCTGTTTTTTTAATTTGAGCCTAGTTGGCTAACACCAGGGCCCCTCTTAGTAGTTGTCTTTACTTTATACCCCCTCGGGGCTCACGGGTAGAAGTCTAGGTTCCCTTTATGGCTTTTGCTGTTGTCAAGTGAGGCACAGTTTTTTCTATGATGTTTAGCTGGTGTAGAGAAGTTACTGCCTAAAACTCTTCTGAGTTGCTACCCTTCCATTTTCCTGGTCGTTTGGCTGGAGACAGAAGCATTTTCTTGGGTCATTTGGGGTTTTTTGTTTTTGTCTGCACCCATTGGTGCTTTGGATTACTGCCTTCTTCAGTTTGGAATTTATGAGGCCAAAAAAACCCAACAGGCAACCCGCACGTTCCGACGTCCCCACCTGAATCTGCCTTCTTTTCTCCACCTTTCGGTCTTTTTATCTTTGTTTTTGTATATAAATTTTACATAATTTCCAGGTTTTTAGTTGTACCTAGTCAGAAATATAGGGAAAAGTACATCTAGCATCTTCCCATTTGTAAAATTAAAAAAAAATTTTTTAATAGTAATTTGAATAGAAATCAGTGAAATCCATATGTTGTAATTGGTTGATATGTTTCTTAAATCTCTTTAATCTACTGGTTTCCCTCCACTTCTTTTTAATTCTTTTGCAGCTTCTTTTTTCTCAGAACCTGGGTCATTTGTCTCCCAGAGTTTCTCACAGCCTAGATTTTGCTGATTGCATACTTCTGATATTATTTAATATGTTTTTCCATCCTTTGTATTTTCTATAAATTCATAGTATAACATCAAATCCTCTGACATTAGCACGCATTCCCAAGTTTCTCACTGTTTCCTGAGGGCAGATCACTTATCTCTACCTTAGGCTCTCTCGCGCCTGGAATGTCCCCTCTGCCTGCCCCTCTTCCAGCCTATCTTTCTAGGCCAGTTCAAAGCCTTCATTCCCAAGACTCTCCCCGCTTCACTCCAGGCAGAACCTCTCCCTCCTCACTTCCTCCCCAAGGTCACTCTGTGGGCACTGGTGCTTGAGTAAGTGCCTCACTTCTGTATATGGTGGGGGCTCCTAGACAGAGGAGAGCCAGTCCCTTTCACTTTACCCTCAAAAGATGTCCCTTTACAGAGTGAGCACTAATAAACATACGTTGAATTAATTTGAGTCTTTAATTTACCCTTTTCCTCTCACTTTGTTGCATAGCCACTGGGACGGGAATAAGGCTCATCAGCTTGCCGTCTTGAGGGGAGCCTGAGGGTAGTTTCTGAGGCCCTGTGAGCAGCCTCCCTAATAGCCAGCGCTGCTGTTGCTATGGTTTCCTCACCCACTAGTGTACTTAGGTGAATGCTGATGGAAGAACGGGGCATGGCCAGCCAAGGCTTTTTTAGGTCATTTTAAGAGGGAAAAAACTAAAGTGACAGAATGCCTTGAAACAATTCATATGTCAGAGGGCAGTGGGAAAAACTCACCAAGATGAGGAATTAAGTTAATTGTGAAACTATGGCCAAGAATCTTTTTAAAGATAATACTACACGCCTCAAAGATTCCATCATTAATGAACTTCAGAAGCATGAAAGGAACTTATTCGCCTAAGTCATTTCTGGGTATAGTTTATTAGATAGTCATTAAAATAATTTATTTCTAGTTTTTATGCTAACATAGCCTTTATATTTATAGATTCAGGATTAATGTGGTATTTTAAATTGTAGTTAGCACTAAGATATAAGAAATTACTTCTTTGTATGTTGTTACCCTTACTAATCTCTTATTAACTTAGCTCGTATTAACATGGTTTGAATAGAATACAAATCCAAGCCATGTTAATACAACTTGGGACACTCTCTCCTGACTGGTTATTAATGTTCAGAAAAATGGAAGGCATACTCAAGAGAATTGATTGTTTCTGCTTGAACTTCAGCCCTAAAAAAAACCAATGAAGGGTCTAGATTCCACTCACAGGAGTGCCCAACTGAACCCAGTGCCCAACTCTGGGTTCAGCACTAGGACCAAAGGGACACTTCAGCCTGCGTACCAGATGCTTGGAACTTGAAATTCTGTCATATTGTGCCTCCTCCCTGTCCAACACAGTTGTCATCCCAGCAAAAGTAGATGCCCCTCAGCTGATGTTAACATTAATAGGGTCAACATCTTAAGTCTCCCCTGAAACATATCTGTCAAAATAGTGCTAAGCCCAGTTATGAAACTGTAAGGACCAAATTAATGTAGGCTACAGATTGTGGTTTCCCAAGCCTGCTGGCTCAGATTTTCTGGTCTCACAGCCCAGAAATCTGTATTCTTAACAGACTTCTGAGTTGGAACTAGCCTCATTCCACGTTGCCACAGTGCAGGCAAACTTGTCAAATCTCAGTGTGCCCAAGAATCACCTGGCAAAGCCATTCAGCCTACTTGTCCCAGGGCCCACTCCAGAGGGTCTAACTCAGTCAGCCTAGGGGTGGGGGAACCTAGAAATTTTCTTCCACTAGCCTCACGCTGGTCTTCAGAAACAGATGCCTAGCATTTCGAGCAAGCTCCTTGAAAATGTATCTCGGTATCTCTGAAATATTTCCACTCTGGAAAGGCATCTATAAAAGTGTGTCACGTTCAGCCACAGGATGATAAAAATGGTTGTGTAAACATTATATGTTGATTCACCTCTCTTCAGCCCCTATGGACTCAAAACATCAGTTTGTCCTCTCAGCAGCTTGTCTGGTATGGGGAAGGGACGGGCGCAGTCAGTCACTCCCTCCCTCCTTGTGATGGCCCTGTTCTGTCCAGCCCTTTGCCTCTGATATCCCTGAAGTGCTACCTCTGTGGTCTGTCAGCCTGGTCTCCAGGCTTCAGATAAATGATTCTCTTAGCACCTCACAGTCACCCACCACTCTCCTTACAAATAAAACCACATTAAAGACTTCTGATAAGTTCCTTTCAGGATCTGCTTTCCGTCTTTATCCTACTTAGCTTATCGATCTCTGCTTCCTTTGGTGCCACAGGCCTCACTCCTTTTTCTGCCAGCTCCTTTGCTTTGTTTTTCTGTGGCTATCTTCTTTCTCCTTTCTTTCAAAATGTTCTCCCTTATCTTCTCTGATACAGACAAAAGGTCAGGAACCAAGCCCATCACAAGGTGAGGACCCAGTGTCCCCATTTGCTCTGTGTCAGAGTGGCTGTACTGCTGGACTAGCAGAGCCACGGGCACAGATACAAGGCAAGACCAGGGCAGAGTGCAATTATTTCAGCAAAGGGAGCTGTCCGGATCCCACCGTCCCCTGAGGATGGAGGTAGGTAGATTTCTGGCTCCAGGCTTTTCTTCTTCCAACATTTACATCTTCCTTTATGCAAAGTGAATCTCTTTCAATTGGAGACCCTGATTTCTCAAGTGTCTACTGCAAGCCAGGTGTTGGGCTGGACATTGTACTTGGTGGGCGTGCTGATTCTTATGTTTCAGAAAAGAAAACAGACTCCAAGGAAAAGAGCAAAGCCTCAACTTTGGGTGTCACTGACCCTCTGCCCTCTCACTACTGCCTCAGAGTGATGGGAAAATGGAAGGGTGTGAACATCAAGCCTCAGGTCTTCTTGACAGCATTTCCCAAGATCCTGACTCATTTTCTGCCCTCAGACACTACACCCTGGAGCCTAGAACTGGTAGAAGGAAGGTGGGAGGAAAGTAAACAAAGACAAGACAAAAAGTATCTTGCATGGTTTGACATGAACAAAAGCTGTGGCTCATTATGTTAGTAACATAGCCACTAGATAGAAATGATGCTGAACAGTCATATCATTAAAAGTTGAAAGTATAAACATGTACAATAGTTGAAGGTACAACAATATTTTGTTGAGAATTATTTTATTGGAAGTGAGAGAGGGAAATTTTTAGAATAGGTCCTACTGATGATGTGCTGCCAGATGATGAAGTCACCTGGACAAATCCTTTAACTCGGTGTCTTAAGTCTCTTTAAATTTAAAAAAAATATTCTTTTTTTCCATTGCTTTTAGAGGGAGAGAAAGGAAGAGAGGGAAAGACAGAAACATGGATGCGAGAGAGAAAATCGATTGGTTGTTTCCTGTACGCATTCAAACTGGGAATCAAGCCCACAATCTTTCAGTTAGTGGAGACAACATTTCAACCAACTGAGCCAATCCGGCCAAGAAAAATATATATATATTCTTAAAAAGTCTTTTGTAAGCACTGAAGGGATGGTTATCAAGTACATCTTTCTCTCTCTTCTTTTTGTTTTCTATATTACTCTGTCTTAATTTCTACATGACTAGAAACTCAAAACTACCTTTTTTTTTTTAACTTGGTAGAAGGTTTTATAAAACATCTGGAGGAAGAGGCTAATACTGACCTCTAACCCAGAGTTCAGGAAACTCCCCCCCACATATTTCACTCCCTCACCTTAATTTCCCCTCATTATGATGTTTTTATCTCTTTTTTAAAAATTAATCTTGCTAGGAATTTTATGGACTGAATTGTGTCCCCCTCCAAATTCATATATTGAAGCCCTAATTCCCAATGTGATGATAGTTGGAGATTGGGCCTCTGGGAGGTAATCAAGTTTAGATGAGGTCATGGAGATGGGGCCCTCATTCTGGGATCAGTGTCCTTAAACAAAGAGACACCAGAGAGTTTGTTTTCTCTTTCTGCCATCCGAGGACACAGCAAGAAGGTGACCATCTGCAAGTCAGGTAGAGTCCTCACCAGGGCTCGACCATGATCCTGGACCCTAATCTTAAACCTCTATCCTACAGAGTTGTGAGAAAATAAATGTCTATTGTTTAAACTACTCAGTCTATGGTATTTTTTTATAGCTGCTCAAAATGGTGAAGATAAGGAATGTATAGATTTAATTAATATTTTCAAAGAACTAAGCTTTGACCTTTTATAATCTCCTTTATTACTTGTTTTCTAGGTCATTGATTTCTTATCTTTTTTATTTCCTTCCTATACAAATATTGAGTTTCATTTTTCCAAGCTTCTTAAAGTAGAAGTATAGATAATCAATTTTAAACCTTTCTTCTTTTTCTAGTATATACACTTAAAGCCAAAATTTACTTTTTAGCACTGCTTCAGGTGCATCTTGCAAATTTTGATATTTCTGTTTTTCTTTTCATTTATTTTAAATGTCCCTTACAATTTTTTCTTTTACCCACAGATTATTTGTTGTTTAATATACTAATATTTGGATTGATGTCTTCTTCATGACATGACTCTATTGCCACTTGAAATGTCTCTTTAATTCTGGTAATCTTCTTGTTTGAAAGTATACTTTGTATGTTATGGTCTAGTCGTGCTACCTTTCTTATGATTTGGGCTTGAATAGTATGCATTTTTTCTACCCTTTAACCTTTCAACCTAACTGTGAGTCTACTTCTATTGATTGTTTATTTCCTTCTGATTATAGGTCTCATTCTCCTGTTTCCACATATGTCTTATAATTTTTTAATGCTGGACATTGCATAAGAGAGCATCACCAGAGCTGTTTTGTTTGTTTTTGTTTTTTCCAGTGGGTGCAAGTCTTTTTCTCTGAAAGGTGGCTTGAATGAACACTTGGTCATACAGATTTCATCCAGAATCAACTTGACCTAAGAGTGATCAGTAGTGTTAATAAAATTGAGTGTCCCTCTGTTACCCAAGAGAAATAAGGAAATTCCACTTTGCCCTTCAGCCCAACCTCAGTTTCCCACACCCCCATGTAGTGGCTGACCTTTTTGATCTTGTCAGCGCTTGAGCTAGGAGGGCGTCGAGACACAGCCATCATATAGTTTTGGCTCACCTCGCCTTCAATTCCAGCACTACTCCAAAATGCAAGCACTATGAAATTGTGCAATTCTCTGTTTTTCAGCTTTGCCTACACTACTTCCACAGTAAAATTGGGGGGCAGGGTGGTACTGAGTGTTGAGCCAAACAATTAATTTTTATATTGGAGGCATTTTAAAATTCCAGTCCACTCGGCAACCCACACTGTTACTAAGATCTTGGCTGATTCTTCCTCAGCTCTATAAAGCTTCTTCATTTATAGGAGGCCTGCTTCTCCACTTTCCCAGGCACTTCCCCAGATATGGAAGCAGCTGTGACTCTCTGATCTCCATTGCTTCCTGTAATTCAGTTCATTTGAGTTTGCTCTGTCCACTGTTCTTTGAAAGTTGCCATAGAAAAGTATGATTTTCCTTTTTAGTATGGTTTTTGTTATTGTTACCTTAAGAATAATGGTATTTTGCATTGTATTCCTAAGTGGAAACAGAGGCCATGGTGTTGTTTGTAATAGCAAAAGACTGGGAACAACCCAAATGGCTATCTATAAAGAATTTTTTATTAAAGTATATAATTATATAAAGGAATACTATAAACTGTGTGAAAGAATGAGGATGTTCCTTATTTACTTGTATAAATAGTTTCCCAGATATATTAAGAGAGGAAAGCAAAGTGTAGGATAATGTGTAAAGTGCTTTACCATTTCAGTAAAAGAGGAAAGAAAAGTCATCTATAGTCATATAGATTTGAGTCACATATAGATTCATATCACATTCATGTATACAAAGAAATTCTTAAAAGACACAAAAGAAGTTAGTAAAAATGGTTACCTCATTTTTTAAAATTTCTTGATTCTTAAGACTCAGTTTCCACATCTATAGACTGGGATGAAAAATATGCTTCTCATAGAGTTATACTATAAAATAAGCACAAAGCATTTGGTATATTTTAAGATATCAAGTAGTGGCGGATAAGTAATTAACAGAGTGACTTTTGCATTGGGTTATACCTAGCGATGCCTTCATTCATATTTATGTGTTTTTGTGTGTCAGTTACACAATCTAAATTAGTCATTCCAATATGTAACTTCTACAACAGTCTGTTTTTTTCCTTTGGTAAATTATAAGGACTGTGTCTTTCCAAAGGCTATCAACCTAATAATCTGGTATGCGATGTCATGTAGCCTATAAGAAAACAATGAATGTTTCCCACCAGATGATGAGAAGATGATACCATCTTCAAAGACCCTCCAGACTGACAAAGACCGTCTCTACTAACGGTGCACAATATGTACAGGTTCCCCATATCACAAAAGAGAATTGTCCAAATCCATCACTTATTTATTTCAAAGACAATAAAGAAACAATAAAGGGCATTTTGTTTACTGCCTCCTCTTTCCCAAAGCACAATAATCCAATCCATACTTTTTATTTTAAAAGTCTCCATCTGGTTCTTTGAATACATAATCCATTAAGTCCTGGCTGAGTGGTTCAGTTGGTTGGAGCATTGTCCCATACACCAAAAGGTTATGGGTTCAATCTCCCATCAGGGAACGTTCCTAGGTTGCAGATTCAGTTCCTGGTTGGGACATGTATGGGGGGCAACCAATCAATGTTTCTCTCTCACATCGATGTCTCTCTCTCTCTCCCTTTCTCTCTCTCTCTAAAATTAATAAACATATCCTCAGGTGAGGATTTTTTGAAAATGGCTATCCGTTACTTTTTACCATACTAGACATCAAAGCATTTTATATGTACACATACGTACATATATGTATATGTATTAGACAAATAATTTTTATTAAGGTAGTAAAAGGCTTAATTAAATGTTGCTATTTCTTCTCACGCACCTCATGAACTCAACATCCTCAGATTAGAGAGGAGCACTGGGGAACAGAAGTCTAATAGAAGGAGGGCCTTCTCTGGCATGAACTAAAGTTCTTAATCAGCCCAATCACCAGTAAATCCTACCAGCACGGAGTTTCTGGGATCACTGGGCTGTGAATACAAAAAAGGCAGAGCAGAACAAGGGGCTGCTCTTAGAGCCTCGATGCCTGTCCTCTCAGTAACAGCACTATTTCACCTGAGGCCAGTGTGGTATGTCTGTTGCCCTGGGAATGGAATACAACAGTGGCTTTCTGACCTTTTGTGAGGGAGATCTAAGGAAAAAAGTACATTTTACATTGGGTTCAGTGCACAAGTGAGTATGAAAACACACATACGAAACAAACATTTCATATAACATTACTTAACCCTTACTAGGAGCAATGTTTTCTGACATTTTCTATTATATTCTATTTCATTTAATTTGGGGGAAAAATGGATAGAGATTTATGTCCTAGCCTACTACTAATGAGGCCAGGATGAGCAACGCTACTGAGAAAAGATTATCCATTTTTATCCTACTATCCTCCCAGGATGTGGATTTTACAAAAACAAATCTGCCCAGTGCCATCTACTGTAACCTCTGGGTATTGCAAGTGCCTTTTAAAACTTCTTGGCAGAGATTTTTTTTTTTTTAAGGATAAGATTAAATCAGGTAATTATCCACGAATATGTGTTCCACCCCCCACCCCAATAGAAATGTCTCTGAAACAGTTTAAGGATAAGTTTAGATGAATAGCTAACGCACAAATCCAGTTCTAAATTCTAAGACCAAAGACTTCACATCCAAGTCAGAGAACATCCATCTGACTGGAGCCTCAGGAACAAAACTGACCTTGTAATCCGTGGTTTCCAGAGAGTGACAAATTTAAATTCAGAACATTCTAGACTAGCACATCATGAAAAGCTACTGTACTCTATCAAATCCTCCAATCAGGGAATCATTATTGTCTACAGTCCCTTGTCAAACCTATGTCTATAATCTTTTTTTTTTTTTTTACTAAAGCAGCTCATAACATGGGTGTTTAGTTTTTCTCTAACTTATTCCAAAAGCTCTTTCATTTGTAACACAAATTAAAATATAGAAATCTATTTTGTTATTTCTGAAAGATAACAGAGTTTCCCTTTTGGCAGGTCACCATAGCTTATGGAATGTAATTTTTATATTCAATGGAAGTGAATGTTCCCTACAAGTTTGCCTAGAGAGTTACAGCTTTGCATTCATTTCTGGTTGAAATGTGCTTTTCACACAAACACACTTGGAGAAACTGTAATTTTTTCAGAGTCTGCTTAAATATTCATAAAAAGAACATATGCTCATCCCATAAGGCCAAGGACACAGGCTTAAACGTACCCTTGGCTTGTAACTGAGATGTGCCCAGCAACCCAGACTTCCCTGAAATATTTTATGTGTGATATAAGACTAGAATGAGGAAAATGGGAAGGCTTGCAACAATTTAAATAGCAACTTGAAAGGTGGAATTTTTATGAAATGTCTTTAATTTGAAAGTGAAGAGAACAATTAAATTGTTGAAGTCTGGGGTTTTTACTCTATGAATGTTAACAATTGTTTTTCCCCCCTAAGTGATTCGACATTAAAAATTTTCAGGATTCATAAGTGAGGATGTGGGTCAGTGATGCAGAGAGAAATAATAATGAAATGCTGCTTTCTGCTGCTTTCCTGTAATAATGATCACAAAAATTAGAAAGGATCACACCTAGGCCACTTCTTCCTTATTAGTCATGTATAAGCGGTTACTAATTACTCAGAGATGCCAGGGATTCATTCTATCTTCAGCCTCCCACTGCTATTTTGAGGAGAGCTAATTTTTTGATCAATTATTATGGTGTCGTATTCAACAGCAAAGTCAAGAAGGTGGGTGTAGACCAATAGCTAATAATATTAATAACTAACAGCTAAGAGAGATTCAAAGGCGCTAACTTGCTTTAAAACTGCCAAGTGTTAGAACAGGGCCTCCCATCCTCTTACGAGTCTCTTCTTGTCTTTAGACATTTTCTGCTCTCATGTACATATGATTTGTGAGTCAGAAACATAAGATATATTTTATGTACATGTAGAATACCCTTCCTGGGGGAATGCAAAAGCCTGCTTTATTATGCAGCTGGAAAGCAATCCTTCATTAAAATATGTTAAGGTATAGGATTTGTCTCCCACTGACTTCTTGAACCATAGCAGCTTCTTTCTTTCAGGTTTATTTATAAAACAACTGTCAAATTAAAATACCAAATAGCCTTAACCATTAGCATTTCACCTTGTAACCTGACAACTGCATCACTTTAAATATCTGCTTGAAAGTCCAGCTCATTTATAAACACCTGGGATTTAACTACTTGCTACTATACATGTACATGAAAATATTAGTTATATGTACCTCTGACACTCTGAAGTGACACGATGTGACTGTAACAGATCCTTATCAGTTAATTATCAATAGTCACTTGATAAGTGTTCGATCTTCCCTAGGAATTGAGAGTCCTCTGTCAGCTTCATCCACTACCTACCCTGGAAACACCAGAGTTGTTTTTTTCCCATAAAGCCAAGTCAAAAACTGAAAGTTGTTCAGTGCCTACAAGTTAATGAGACCGAGGTATGCCCATCAGGGAGCCAGCAGCCTTGGGCGGCTCCGTGGTGGTGCTGTGACCGCTGGAAGGAGCACAGGGCAGGGGCTGGTACGTTAAAAGGTGAAGATGGATGAAAACAGGGCAACAAAATTAAGGCTTTTTCTCAATGTTTACACTTAATAAAGTAATGCTTTTAACCAAAACAGTGCAGCAATATGATTGTGCTCTTCACAAAAATAATTAGAAGATTTATAAGCATATTAATTTGTGCCCTGGCCGGGTGGCTCAGCTATTTGGAGTGTCATCCCATACACCAAAATGTTGTGGGTTCAATTCCCGATCAGGGCACATACCTAGGTTCGATCCCCCAGTCTGGCGGTTACAGGAGGCAGCCAAATCGATGTTTCTCTCACATTGATGTTTCTCTGTCTCTTTCTCGCCCTCTCTCTCTCTCTATAGATATAGATGTGGATATATGCTATAATATGGGTCACTGTGTATGTGTCTAAGCTTATTTGCAGATAACTTCAAATTTCCAAGCTTGAGACCCTTTTTTCTATCTTACCGTTCCTTCTTCTCCTCTACTCTTGAGGACACACACACACACACACACACGTGAGATTTTCTGCCCTAGAAAAATCCAAATCTGCTTAGGAAGAAAACATCAGCACAGAAAAACAACAGAAACACACACAACAGAGTAAAACCAAGTGCTGAATTGTAGAGCCGTATATCTAAAATAGAGTGGCTAGGACACACGATTAGCCAACAACACATACTAATTATGCAAATTAGGAGAATAAGTCAGGGGAAACAAGGAAAGGGCAACTGAACAGCACCCTGTAATCGTGGTAAAGACACTAAAACCTAAGGTGAGATTCATCAATGGAGAAAGTGAGTCAACTTTCAATCTGCAAGACATCTTCACCAGCTGGCTTCCTACAGTGGTTCTGGACACTCCCTTCACTCCAACCCACCCGGACTGTAACAGACTCCTGAACAGTCATGTCCCCAGGGACTAAAGGGAGGGGCCCCACAGCCAACCCCCACCGCCCACGGAGCCACCTCTCACAGCGTCGGAAGTTGCGCCCAGGCCAGTGTGGCTTCACTCCACCCGGTTTAGCCTTGTCATTTCTAACCAGTTGAATCAGCATATCTCTCAGGTGGGCCGAGCAGGGCTGGGCAGCTGTGGGGTTTTGTCTCTTCAGGAATAGACACGCCCTTAAAAACTAAGACTTAGAGCTGGAATGTGGGGTGGTGACCACGGAACAAACCTCCGGTGCACCAATACAAGACCGGCTCAAGTTGGCCCATGCTGATGGGTGCCAGTTTTACACGGAAAAGTCAAAACCCTCACCCTCTTGGTGGCAATGACGGGCCAGATCTGCCCCATCAGGATGAATCATCGTCATCTTTGGTTAACATAGAACAGGGCCCAAGTGAAGGCCAGAGTAAGAGCGAACCAGCTGCGCCTCACTCTGGTTGTTCTGTGCAGGCACAGGGCACCGATGAGGCCCCGCGTGATGTCCCCAACCTGGCCTGCCCTTGCAACTTCAGTTCTCCATCCTCTTACTTTGTGAATACCCACTCTCTGTCACCCGCGTCTCGAGACGTTAAAATACCCAACCAGAAGCCCTGGCACTGAGCCACTTTAGTGGGGTGTGTGCAGGGGCAGGAGGGTCGTGGGCTTCATTCGTTATCTTTCTTTCCTTTCCTAATAATCTGGGCCTCCTCTACCCCAGGCTGCCTACTTGCGACTTCTCAACTATGCAAGGAGGGAGTCAGCAGGGTGAGAGGGCAGAAGTGCGGGTCCAGCGCCCTTGGCAAAGCCAGGCTCGCCCCGCACTTGCCCGCCTCCAACCCCTGCCCTGTATGTATTGTTGTAAGTGACCAAAACAAATGGGGAATTCAAGGAGGCAGTTGTTGAGCTCGCCTGTGAGGTTTTGCCGGAGAAAGAAGCAGAGACTTGGCCAGTTCTGGTGACGGCACCTCGCCCCCTCTGCCCCCAGATTCCCAGGTGGGAACCGACTCTCCTCACCCCACCCCCTACCACCACCCCCGTCCCGGGCAACTTCGCAGGGACCCGGACGGATCCTCTGTGGCCTGAAATTAAATCTTCACATTGTTGGGAATGCCTGTTGCTCTAACAATTATTTTTAAAAATTAAAGTCGAGCTTCAAATACAATAGTAGTACTACTGAAAGAAGCGCAGGAGAAATAACAGTAACTGCAGCAACTATCCTTTGACCCCACCCCCTAAACTCGGGGGACTGACCAGGCCGCCGAGGAGGTTCTGGGGCGGGGAGGGCGGCCTGGGGACACCGGGGGGTCCTGGGATCTCCGGGGCCTCAGGAGGCTCTCGGGGGAGGCGGGAATCCGAGGGACCTCTGGGACCTGGAGGCCGGCGCGCCCCGCCCAAGAGCAGGGGGCCCAGTTGACGAGGAGCCGCCCCCTCCGGGACTTTCTACCCAGCACCGGGAGGAGGCGGGGTGTGCGGCACGGTTAAAAGGCGCCACTGGAGCCGCAGGTGCCGCAGACCACAGGTACCCACGCTCTCTTCCCGGGGTTCTCAACTAGGCGGTGGCGCTCTGCGCGGAGCGAGCGCGGGGGCGGCCGGGCCAGGACCACCCAGGACCCACCCAGGACCCACGGGAGCGCCCCCGCCGCAACCGAAGCCCTCAAGCCCTCCCTCCGCCGCAGGTGAGCCCGCCCCGCCAGCGCGTCCCGGGTCACAGCTGTGGGGCTGGCTCCCGACTTTCGGAGTCTCGGGACAGCCAGAGCTGTGGGACCCGGCGGACGAGCGGACACGGCCCGGAGAGGGTACCCGGGAGGGCGGGAGCTGTGGGAACCAGGGAGAGAGTGAGGAGGACCCGGCGTGGATTGGGGCCTCGGACGTGCGGGGTCTGTGGGACCCGGCAGGGTAAGGTCTCTGAGTACTGGCGCTCTGAGACGTGGAGGGGGAGGGGACCTGGCACGGCCGGGGCTGTGGGGAATCGGATCGGGTCCGCAGGGTGGACCCCGTGCACACTGAGGTCCCTGAACGGTCCCCGTCCTGGGCAATCGCGACAGCGGACCTCGGGCGACAGGCAGGTGTCAAGGGAGAACTTGTGGAGAGTGAGTGTCTCCCGCCGAGTTCCGAAATTGGAGCCGGAACATTGCGGGGAGGAGACGTGGTGACACCAGCGCGGGGACCGATAGGGACCCGCGCGCCGGGGAGGAGGGGCCCGGGACGGGTAGCCCGCGTCGCGATTGATGATTGTCGATAACATTCCTAGGGTAAGGTCTAATCTGCCACCACCAGGAGTGTTTAATTGGCCGAAGGCACCGATTGGAAAGAAAGGTGGTTCCGTTTGTTAAGCAGGAGTCCTGCCTGGAGGAGGTAACCTTTGCGAGCTAGGATTACCCGCCCTGCGAGCAGGACACCGCAGCCTAAACCTGAGACACGGTTTCCTCTTTTCTTTTTCCTCAACAATCGGGGGGCCTTCGTTTCCAGGTGGCGTTTTCCAGCCTGAAGGTCGCATGCGGCTGAGAAACGTTCCCTAGGGCGGTTACATAAGCCCTTCTGCTCCTGGAGGGAGGGGGATATAATCCTAATCAGTGTGTGACCCTCAGCCTTCTGACAGTTGGACAAATATGACCGTTTACTTGGGACTCTGTCTCAAACGTGTGGCGACAGCCATTTCCCTACTCGACCTTTGAGTCGTTTAAAAACTCAGGTACTAAGTCTGTCACAATTAAACACCCGTGAGAGGGGTGGGGCGCCCCGTGGAGGCAGCTGGCCAAGGTCTGCCAGGAAAAAAAGGAGGGATTGAGAAGTTAAGGGTAAAGAATTGCTTTTGCCTTTTCTGAAACCTATGCCTTCCCTAAAGAACAGAACTCGCCTCTGCCATCGCTCCAAACAATGGCAGGCTGGTGTGGGCCAGGGCAGGACCGCAGCTCCCCACTGGTTTCATCCTGCTGGGTTGGTCCATCTTGATCTGTTACCCTGTCCCACTTGTGGGTTAAATTTTAATTTGCTCCTTTTCCTGAGAGGATCTATAAACATGTAGTTGCATCCACAACGATATAGGACTCACTGTAGTTTTCTTAACCGGTCGTGGTTGGATTGGTTTATAAAAGAGTGTGGGGTCCATGTTTGGTACTTTGGAAGAAGACAAAGGCATAAGCCTCCTGACTGCCCCCCAATTTTTAGCCACATGTACCGTGGACAGCTTATTTGTGTAATGTCCTGTTCCCTCTTAGTGCCCATGAAGAACTGAACTGTAATTCCATAAAAGACTTTGGTTAGACTATGAATTTTCGTTCTGCCGTCAGGTAGGACTAGACTGTGGAACCTTCAGCAGATTACCACTGGGAGGACCTCCAGACAGTCTGTATTTAAAGGGCCAGGGCTGAACCCTGGCCGAAACGCTGTTTTTTCCAGTGATGCTTGTCTTTTCAAGCTAAGTAAGGCTGTATGTTTCTGAAGT
Source organism: Mormoops blainvillei (assembly GCA_004026545.1). Classification (NCBI taxonomy): domain Eukaryota; kingdom Metazoa; phylum Chordata; class Mammalia; order Chiroptera; family Mormoopidae; genus Mormoops; species Mormoops blainvillei. Next base: position 10,926 of record PVJD01000184.1, on the reverse strand, counting down.
ACATTTCAAGCTTCCACAACGTTTGTGTCCATGACTCGCCATGGTGGCATTAAATGGCGTCAGCCAGACCTTGGTGTCCGCACCTGAGATAAGGCTCAGTGATGAGCCTGCTTTGGAAGTCCATGGTGAGAGGTGGGGAACAGGACCCAGTTTGCTTAAAATGAGGAGAGCATTATGCTTTTAGGTAAGAGAAGACGGGTTTACTGCCAGCATAGAGGTGATGGAAAACAGATTGCTCATCAGGACTGTGGGGAGTGGAATCTTGTCTAGAAGAGGGGCTGATTGAGACAGATGTGGTGTAACTATGACTAAATGGAGACAGTTCATATCCTGGGATGAAGAGAAGGCTACTGGTTCATGGCCGATTGACCCACAGGCTTCAAGACCCTTTTCATTAAGATGTACGTTACCCCAGCGAGCTTAATGCTGAGCTTCAGTATTCAACACATCACCTCCGGGGGCATCACTGGGAATCACCGAGTTATATTTTCTGTCATTTTTTCCATAATTTGCCTCCTTAGAAACACTTGTAAATTAAAATCATAGCCCACAATAAAAATGTGCTGTTGCAACACTATATCAAAACAGATAGCTATCAGTTCAACATGACGGTGAGGACCACCAGGCCATACACAAAACATTCACAAAAATCTATGAGTGTAGTGGCTTTTCTCTACATACAGAAAGTTTTCAACTTGCTCCTTTTCATATAAAAAAAGGAAGTGAGGCCTTTTGTGAAATTTTAACATGCAGTGCCTCAAATTTCAGCTTTACCGTTGGTAACAAACATTTCACTGCTACATCCCAAATCCACGACAATTCTCTGAAATAGTTTAAAAAAAATGGTTCTACAGGGAGGCATGACCTGTTGGCCTTTACAGCAAGGTAGCCAGGCTAGTTTCAGTCCCAGGGATACGTTGAGGCTAAAAAGCAAGTGCAGCTTTAACGGCTGAATGCCACTTGTCCAGGGCCCAGGGAGTGTTTACAGAGGGGTCAATCAGCACTAACTATGCCTTTAAGTTAGGAGCACTTTTGTTTATGGTGCTTGCCCTCAGTTTTTATTATAAGCTAACGATTGGGGTCCTGGCTGGGTGGCTCAGTTAGTTGGTGTCCCATACACCAAAAGGTTGTGGGTTCAGTCCCAGGTCAGGACACGAATACGTGGCAACCAATCGATGTTTCTCCCTCACAAAGATGTTTTCTCTCTCTCTCTCTCTCTCTCTCTCTCTCAAATCAATAACATATCCTGGGCAAGGATTTAAAAAAAAAAAAGGACTGGGTGAATTACTCAGGAGAATTAGCTGCTCTTTATTGGGGAAAACATAGTAACGTCAAGGTGGTTTGGGAACTATCCTTTTAATCCTATGACAAACTAAGTTGGTTTGGTTTGTTTTTTACCTTTTGGGTGAGGCTTCATAAGAGTTGGTATTTGCTCAGGAAGAGATTTAAGGGTGCTTACTTACCTAAGACCCAGAGAACTCTCTCAGATTCTGTCCTGATGAGTCACTCCTCTACTGTGTTCATTTTGTCTTTTCCAGTGCAAACCGCCCAGAGAGGATGGATTGGAGCACTTTGCAGACTATTCTAGGGGGTGTCAATAAACACTCCACCAGTATTGGAAAAATCTGGCTCACCGTCCTCTTCATTTTTCGCATTATGATCCTGGTTGTAGCTGCAAAGGAAGTGTGGGGAGATGAGCAGGCTGACTTTGTCTGCAACACTCTGCAGCCTGGGTGCAAAAATGTTTGCTATGATCACTACTTCCCCATCTCTCACATCCGGCTCTGGGCCCTTCAGCTGATCTTTGTGTCCACACCAGCTCTCTTGGTGGCCATGCATGTGGCCTATCGCAGACACGAGAAGAAAAGGAAGTTCATTAAGGGAGAGATAAAGAGTGAATTTAAAGACATCGAAGAGATCAAAAGCCAGAAGGTCCGAATTGAAGGGTCATTGTGGTGGACCTATACCAGCAGCATCTTCTTCCGGGTTGTCTTTGAAGCTGTCTTCATGTATGTCTTCTACATCATGTATGATGGGTTCTCCATGCAGCGTTTGGTGAAATGTAATGCCTGGCCTTGTCCCAATACAGTGGACTGCTTTGTTTCCAGGCCCACGGAAAAGACTGTCTTCACAGTATTCATGATTGCAGTGTCTGGAATTTGCATACTGTTAAATGTCACTGAATTGTGTTATTTGCTAATCAGATATTGTTCTGGAAAGTCAAAAAAACCAGTTTAACACATTACCCAGCTATTAGGTAAAAGACAGCAGGAAAAGGATGAGGCAACCTGTGCTTAGTTGTCAAGGCCAAGTCACCATTATTTCCCCAACGTCAAGATTTTTATCTTAAACACAACGATTTGAAACTCCTGTAGCTCTCACGTGAAACTCCAAATGCTTTTTAAAAAATATATATATTTTATTGATAATGCTATTACAGTTGTCCCATTTTTTTCTCCCCTTTATTCCCCTCCGCCCTGCACCTTCTCTCCTGCCAGCATTCCCCCACTTAGTTCATGTCCATGGGTCGTACATATAAAGTTCTTTGGTTTCTCCATTTCCTATACTATTCTTAACCTCTCCCTATCTATTTTGTACCTACCACTTATGCGTCTTACTCCCTGTATCCTTTCCCGCATTCTTCCCTCTCCCCCTCCCTGCTGATAACCCTCCATGTGATCTCCATTTCTGTGATTCTGTTCCTGTTCTAGCAGTTTGTTTAGTTTGCTTTTATTTTGTTTTGTTTTTAGGTTCAGTTGTTGATAGTTGTGAGTTTGTTGTCATTTTACTGTTCATAGTTTTGATCATCTTTTTCTTAGATAAGTCCCTTTAACATTTCATTTAATAAGGACTTGGTGATGATGAACTCCTTTAACTTTACTTTATCTAGGAAGCACTTTATCTGCCCTTCCATTCTAAATGATAGCTTTGCTGGTTAGAGTATTCTTGGATGTAGGTCCTTGCCTTTCATGACTTTGAATACTTCTTTCCAGCCCCTTCTTGCCTGTAAGATTTCTTTTGAGAAGTCAGCTGATAGTCTTATGGGAACTCATTTGTAGGGAACTCTCTCCTTTTCTCTCGCTGCTTTAAAGATTCTCTCCTTATCTTTAATCCTGGGTAATGTAATGACGATGTGCCTTGGTGTGTGCTTCCTTGGGTCCAGCTTGTTTGGGACTCTCCAAGCTTCCTGGACTTCCTGGAAGTCCATTTGTTTTGCCGGATTGGGGAAGTTCTCCTTATTTTTTCAAAATAAGTTTTCAACTTCTTGCTCTTTGTCTTCTTCTTCTGGCACCCCTATGATTCGGATGTTGGAACATTTAAAGTTGTCCCAGAGGTTCCTCAGCCTCTCCTCATTTTTTTGAATTCGTGTTTCTTCATTCTGTTCTGGTTGAATGTTTCTTTTTTCTTTCTACTCCAAATCGTTGATTTGAGTACCGATTTCCATTCCCTGTATCTATTTTTATTTCACTTTGCATAGCCTTCACTTTTTCCTCTATTTTGTGACCACACTCAGCCATTTCTTTGAGCATCCAGATTACCAGTGTTTTAAACTCTGCATCTGTTAGGCTGGCTATCTCTTCATCATTTAGTTCTATTTTTGGAGCTTTGAGCTGTTCTTTCATTTGGACCATATATTTTTTTGTCTTGTCACGCCTATTATGATGTGAGGGGTGGAGCCTCAGGTATTCATGGGGCCAGGCAACCCGAGTTGCCGCCTTGTTGCGCTGTATGTCAGGAAGGGGCCAGAGAAGGAACAAAGCCGATTGCTTGGCCCTTGGGCAGCTTTCAGTTACTTCCCCACTACCCACAAGCAATTTGGGGACTTCTGGTGCTGATTCCCAGGTGGGTGGGTTTGTGTACATTCTAGGACCCTGTGGGTCTCTCAAATGAACTCTCCTGTGAGACTGGCATTGTCTTCCACTGCTGCAACCCTCAAAGGTTTTTACAGGTAGAGGTTCTGAGGCTTTCTTTTCCCGTGCTGGAACCCTGGGTTGCCTGGTCTCTCTCACTCCCCAGTTGTTCCTCCTGGTTTATCTGCACTCAAATGTGGAACCACCCTGTCTGCCAGCCACTGCCTTGCCACACGTCCCTCCTCACCAGCTGCCTGTCTCTGCCCCTTCTACCAGTCTGGATGAATGTTTCTTCTTTAACTCCTTGGTTGTCAGACTTCCATACAGTTTGATTTTCTGGCAGTTCTGGTTACTTTTTGTTTTTAAATTTGTTGTCATTCTTTCGGTTGTACAAGGAGAAAAAGTGTATCTACCTACACCTCCATCTTGGCAGGTACTAACTGAAACGCCCAAGTGCCTTGATGGTGCTCTTCGAACGCCAAAAACAAAGGCTTGATCCTATGCCAATACTGACTTTTTCTCAAATTAGTTCCAATTAAACCCTGTGCTGGTAGGGCTATTGATGCAAAGTAATTTCAAAATTTGAAGAAAGGATATCGGCATTTGTTTCTATTTCTTTGAGGAAAGGAGAGAAACATCAGGTCCTAAAGAGGATTCTAAGAAGGGTTGGTTGTTCCTCTTAGGGTTCGTTTTGCCATTTTCCCCTGAATTAAAGGTAAACATAGAGAATCTTGGTTCTTTTATTCACTTTGAAAGTTCTAGTAATAATGGACAAGGTTACCAATACTTCAAACTCTGTCATACTGTTTTTTAAGTGAACACTTGAAAATATGCTCTTTCGACCTACAAGACATTCTGAAAACCATCATATGTTCCTACTATTTCAAAGGCTCAGATAGTGATACGTAAATAGTGTATAATTAGGTACTGTCATTGAATTTAAAATGCGGCCTCTCAGTTATGAACACTTTGCAGGGCCACTATATTGACTGTGGTATGTAGTCCACAAAAGCATTATGACCTCTCGCATGTGAAAGAAACTAGACATTCTTAGTGATGGCTTGACAGCCAGTGGCCTCATTTCACAACTTTGGGTGTAATTTTGCAGGAGAAATACAGATAATGTATCACCAACTGCCACCAACTACAGGTTGGCTCAAGATACACTGTCTCCCCTGTCAATGTTTGCCTTTTCCATGACTGGTAAAGGGTGAAACACTAATTTGAAGAAGTTGCTTGGGACTATTTTGTTGCCACAGTACAAAACAGAATGTGGGGGGGGGGGTAATTACTATTTTTAAAGAACAGATGAGAAGACTGAACTCTAAAGCCTAGTGATTAAAAAGTGAGTTTCATCTGCTTCAAAAGTTTGTTTACTTTCCTCTTCAGCTTCCAATTTTTTAAAGTGAGACTAGAATAGACTTAAAAAAAAATACACACCATGGTTTAGATAAATATTTAGTAGTTCTGTAGGACACACTGAACCTTAGTATTATTATCATGAGGCTTGACATGGTTTTCAAAAAATGGTACTAAGCATTCTTCAATAAGGGTAAACGCTTTTCTTATGCCAAGAATAGTATTGTAAAAAACATTTTGTAATAATAAATAATAGCTTTAGTTACATGCTATAATTAAAATAATTTTGTAATGTCTCAAATGTCACTTAAAATATTAAAGCATAAATTCACATAATATTTAAAATGTATTACAGTTTTTAATAGAATAGCAAGTTTTAATGTCATCTATAGCCAATTTTGTTTAAGGAGTTTAATATTTTAAGCATCATAACACCAAAGAGATAAGTTCCAAGGTATCTGTTTGCCATCCTCAACTCTTCTGCCTAGTTACAGAAAAGCTTCTGTTACTAGGAAGGGAGAAAAAAAAAAGATTTGTGCTGAGCCACATGCTGACCCCAACAGGCTTTTGACAAATAAATGCACAGTATGGTGTGCAGATGGGTTTGTAGCTTGGAAGATGCCAGGCTGGGTTCATATGACCAATGTGGCTTCTAGAATCAGGGAAGTTGACAGTTCAAAATATTCATGGTGAAGGTTGGCTAAGGTGTGAGAAAAATCCCATAAGGTATCTTTTCTCCTCATTTAGAATAGTCTTTATGATTGTCTTTCTGTGTATTTGTATGTAATCAAAGCGGATCTTAGAAACTGCTTTTTACTCCTCGGTGCCCACTTCAATGGGAAATAAACCCAACAAGTCTGCTGTCCCCATGTGGGTGTCCCTCAGGCACTATCCCTGAGGCAGCAGCACCAGCCCTGTTCTCAGTCCAAGGCCTTTAAGGCATTTTATACATCAATAATTATGAGCATTTTTGTGGAAAATCACACACTTTTTAAATGAATTTAAAAGGACCCAAACCAGCCAGCTTTCATCCAGGTGATAGAAAAGTGGTAAGAACTAGTTCCTGCCTTTCAACATGCTCTGCACACAGCCTATTAAAACAGCACATGGTTTTTAAATAGGTATGTTCACTCTTACAAGCCATGAAGATTATGACTCTCAAGGTCTTAAAAGACTGGGTCAGATAATTACAGATGACTTCTACCACTTTTAAGGACTTAAAGAGAGATCTGGCCACAGGCCTAAAAATTAAGAGCTTGAACTCTGAAAATGGTAATTCTGAATATATATTTCAAATCATTAACTTAAAAAGACAAAGCTCTGTTGCTTGTTTTTAAACATTCTCCTCAAGGACTGTGTCAGGTTAGCCATGTCAAGCCCAGGGCCTCATGCAGGCTAGCCCTCCAAGCCTCCAGCACTAGCTGAGTATCATGAGCTTAGGACATGGGTAAGGCCCCACTGCTAATTCTGTCTTGTACAAGGTGTATTAATAAACTGGGAATCATGTGGTCTCAACTCTTCTGTACATGTGCAACTGTCAAAATGTGGATCACAATTGTTATGAGTGGATCATGGGCAACTCAGGAAGACAAATGCGTTCTCCAGGGTGGCCTAGGCCTGAGTTGCCAGTCATTGCTATCACTGACCTAACAGTCAACTGTAGAGCAGGAGGCAATATGCAAGGGGGTCTACAGTGGGTAGATAGTAGCTCCTTCGTTTCTCTAGACTTCAATTTCCTTACTGAATACGTCCCAAGGTTAATGGGATAAGATACTTTATGCAAAAACCCTCTACCCAGCAAATTGCTAAGTAAGAGATTACTGTCATCTGTTTTCCACTGGATAGGTCCCAAGCTGGAAAGATGATGGGTGGCATTTGGAAGAGGAATGACTCAAGCAAAGCTTGATAAACTGGAAGCTTGAAAAAAGTGCACACTTACACCAAGCCTGAAATAAGTACAATACAGGGGAAGAGAGACTAGCTACATAGTTGGGAGAGGAATGGCTGTGCGCCCGTGTAACAACACAGAAATCTCTGATGATGACAGCTACATCACCATGCAATTACAGAAAAACCAACAGTGTACTACAGAAAGCTTTGGTTCACCTAGCTAGGGTCTCCAAATACCTTCCATCCATGGTACCAAATGCTTTTTCTTGCAACCCTCTAGATAGGAATACTCTTATGGAATGGACCAAGGAGGTGAGCTCTGGCAGAGAACATCATGCTCAAAGGCTAATAGCAGATGTTCCCATCACACAAAGGATGTAGACTGGACTTCTCGAATTCCCCTACTGCATTTCATTCCTGCTGCTTGTACCCAGTGCCATAGGGAGCCCTCATCTTCCCACTGCTGATAGAGTTAAGGAGGTCACCCCTAATCGTGAGATGCCATTCACTCCATTCCTGCACAGCTCTAATTACTCATTTACTCAGCCAATGTCTATTGAGTACCAGTAACTGTTAGGCACCGGGACTGTGACAAAGCAAAACCTCTGTCTTCATGTTGAAGGAGGTAGACAATATACACATCCCTGTAGGTTATATATGCCACAGATGTGCAATTGAGAAACATAAACTGGTGGAAGGGAACTAGGACTTGCCGGGAGCAGTGAAAATTGCTGTGTAGTACTGGGTGCTCAAGGAGGGTCTCTCTGCCAAGACACCTGAAGGAAACAGGGAAAAAGGACAACACTGTCTTAGGGAAAGTTGTCCAGTGAGAGAGAAGGGTCAGACGCCTGAACCAAGGAGACAGCAAGAGGGATGAGGCCAAAGGGGCAGGTAGTACAGATGGACTCATGATAGCTGTGCTGAAATGTCCAGCACCTGTTCTACTTTCTGGGGGCCCCAAGTACCTCTATTTTCCACTGAGAACATTAAAGAGCTGGGAAAAGATCCTACTTCTGACATAGCATTAGTACTAACGTGGTTTGAGCTTGAGTTAGCTTTCTATTAGCCTCATCGCCTCTCCTCATTTTCAATTAAAAGGCCACCAATGTGAGTATGTAATAATAGAATTGATATATAAACACATATGCACTAAAAAGTAAATACAGAAGCATATAAACTCACAAGTGGAGTTTCAGCCCCACTCTGAGGTGTTAGTGTGAACATCCTAGTGTTTATCCTTCCAGTCTTTTCTATTCCATCACAGGCACTTACACACACTCACACAGAACCATTGTGATTTGCATCCTCACATAATTTTTTCTGTGGCAGTTTCTCATTTAGTAATATGCCTTGGAGATCTTTCCAGTCAGTATGTATAGCTCTAACTTGCTCTTTTTAACAGATGTACATGTAACCATCTCCTTGTTAGTGAACAATTACATTGTCTCCAGTTTTCAGAGTTCTCACCCCACCCCTCCTCTTCAAATCAACAGATTTTCCCTTTGTCCTTCATGTCCCATGACATTTTCCAATCTAATTCAAGGTTTTATGTTTCCCTGTTGAATTTCATCACTGATTTGGGCTCATTCCTCTGGCCCACGCAGACCTTTCCGTGCCCCATATTCAATCCATTAGCAATGCCTTCCAACTTCATGTCACCTGTCAGTTGAAATAGCCTGTGTCCTCTATAGTCACTGAAACCAATAAAAATGCTGAAAATGAAATGCCACCAAGGATTGTCTTCTAGCACCCATGCACTTACCAACATGGTGTGAGTTCGAGTTTTGAGAATAAATGCACCTAACTTCAACTAGTTCACAAGTTTTCATCACAAGCCCAGAGTCCAAACTAGAAGTCATAATGATGGTGAGCCACTGGCTGCTGCCACCTGCTGTCATGAAGGGTCACTGCAGCGTGCTGCCTCCTTCCAGGCCCCTGGGGCTCCTTCTGCAGGATAGTAGGGCCCAGCCAGCACCAGCCTCCTTAGGACCTCCTGCAAGGGCACAGGCACACACCCCCTACGTAAAACCTCACCACTTCCATTGCTCTGGAGTTTGTATTTCCAATTTGTAGCTATCTAGCCATTATTGCTTTACTGGGGTAACCATGAAAATGAAAAACAAATACACACATACACATGCACTACTTCCTCGCATAAGTGGTATAACGAGCAATATTAGCAAACTGCTATAATCTCATGATTATAGCAAGTGGCTTGTCACAAGGTTCTTGGGAAGGTCTTTGCTCGGGTTTCTTTAAGTACTCTGTCACCTAGATTTTGAAATCTCACCATCTAGGCCTGTAAAAGCCACGGTCTGATGATTTCTTAGTCATCACTCATCTGTAGGAGGATCACTTAATTTAAAAAGTATTTTAAATCGCCATCTCATTATTAACACAACTCTTTAAAGATTCAGTGTTATTTGGGTTTACTTCTATTGTTAGGAGGGGAAAATCACCTAATATATTCCATTCAAATTTTTCAGGCTCCTCATTTATTGTGATATCTACTTTTCCAACCAAAAATATAGGTTTAGAGCAATTCTGAATCACAATAACTCAAGAAAGCATGACTTTTCCCATTTGTATGGACAAGTAGGGATACTTTTCCCAAAAGTGAGAGATTTCATTCAACGTGAACAGATACTTGCACACCCATATTCATAGCACTAGTCACAATGGCTAAAGGTGGAAACAACCCAAATGTCCATTGATGGACGAAGGGATGAAGGGTCTATACATACAATGGAATATTATTCAGACTTAAAAAAGTAAGGAAATCATGTCATGTGCTACAACATAGATGAGCCTTGAGGACATTGTACTCACTGGAATAAGCCAGTCACAAAAGGACCGACACTGTATGATGCCACTTATATGAGGCACCCGGGGCAGTTAGATTCATGGAGACAGAAAGTAGATGGTGGGTGCTAGGGACTGGGAGGAGGGGCGAATGGAGACTTAGTGTTCAATGGCTACAGTTTCAGTTTGGGAAAATAAAAAGTTCTGGAGATGAACACAGTAATGTGAATGTACTTGAAAATGTACACTTAAAATTAATTAATATAAGTTTTATGTTATGTATATTTTACCATAATTTTTATAGTGGAAAAAAAATCTCATTTCTCAACATTGAAAGATGCTGACGATCACAAACATGTTTAAAAGTATTCTGGACTCAAGCACACATCAAACACTGTTAATGTCTTTATCCCCTTTTATTAGAGCTATAATGCACCAAAATAAATTCCTAAGCCTATATGTATTCACCATAAACATTAAATTAATCGGGCAAGTCTGAGCACACAGCTGTCTTTCCCTGCCCCATGAAAAAGAGTCATGTTCAAGTCTGGTCAAGTCATTTAGGGAAGTATTAGAAAATCACTTTGCCTTGAATCTTGTGGCACACTAGAAGTTATCTTTTCTAATCTCAAAAGTATTTAGAGTGTTTTCTGTAGCCCGTATCAGGTAGGAAAAAAGAAAAAAAAAAAGGACACACTTCTCTGTGGAGCCCCAAACCATGATATCCCCTGTACATTACCCTAAGCCCACTTAGCATAACCTCGGATCACCCAATTAACAAGTTCCAGCTATGGACAGGGATGCTGGGCCCAGGATGAACGCTAGGTCTTCCTGGCACACAAGACCCACTTGAAGGCAGGAAGCTGATGACAGCTGGCAGTTGGTCAGTATGTACATGGAAGCACTTCTCAGCTGAGTGAGGCCTAAGGGCCAGGAGGAGGCTGGCTTTTCTTTCAGTTAGCAGGGAGGCGGGGACTGGGGTACAGTTTCCCATAGGAGCCACTCTCCCGCGGCTCCTTTTCCT